>CAUYUJ010017118.1:152500-248045 GCA_963575745.1 Prorocentrum cordatum | reverse complement strand
CGTTTCGGCCCTCGGCATTCGCCTCCAAGGATTGCGCCTCGCGTTGCCTCGTGGACTGGTCTGGGGGTCTCCTTGTGCTTCTCTCTCTTGGTGACTTGTCCCTCCAATCGTATCGTGGTTCTCTTAGGGTCCTCTTGAGGCAATATTTGGACGTGTTTGGGCACTTTTTGGTCGTTTCATGGCTTTCCTGAGGCACCGTCGACCTCTTGTTCAACCACCCTGTGGTGTTGGGTCCTCGTTTTGAAGAGACAACACCCAGCGTTACCTCTCTCCCGCTGCCCCCTCCCTCCCCCCATCCTTGCTTCTGTTCTCCGCATACCCACCATTTCGGCACACCCCTCACACGCTTTGTGACCCCATAGGGCACTCCATCGAAGGCCCAAATGGCTGCGTTCGCATGCGGCCACCATACCCATGTGGGCACACCTTTCGCACGTTTCGTTGCCCCCGAGGGATGTGCACCGAAGCCAAGATGCCAGCGGTCGCATGCAGCCACCGCACCCATGTGGGCACACCCCTCACGCGCTTCGTGGCCCCATATGGGGACTCCACCGAAGGCCCAGATGCCAGCGTTCGCACACGGCCACAGCACGAATGTTGGCACACTCCTCCCACCCTTCGTGGCCCCTTAAAGAGCTCCACCGAAGGCCAAGATGCCAGCGTTCGCATGCGGCTGCCGCATTCATTTTGGCGCACCACTTACACGTTTCGTGGCCCCAGAAGGAAACTCCACCGAAGGCCCAGATGGCAGCGTTCGCACACGGCCACAGCACGAATGTTGGCACACTCCTCCCACCCTTCGTGGCCCCTTAAAGAGCTCCACCGAAGGCTCAGATGCCCAGCGTTCGCACGCGGCCACCGCACCCATTTTGGCACACCCTCACACGTTTTGTGGCCCCACAGGGAGGTTCACTGAATGCAGTGCGTACCTCAACTATGCCCACAGTTGCAGATGGTTGAGTCCTTCGCCAGGCTAATTGTTTTGGGGGTTCTTGGGGCTGTCTTGGGGCTCCCCAGGGGCGTCTTGAGTTTCTCCAGTGGCTCTGTGAAGCGTGCTGTCTTGAGGCCATCGTGGGGCCCTCTTGGATCCGTTTTGGAAATTCGTGCCCCAGTTGAGTTATCGAAAGTTCAAACGCTTGGAATCCAAATAGCACTGGAACTTAAATGTACTCGTAAAGTTCTCCCCAGACGATTGCCTTACGGGAGTCCCTTCTGGGCCCTATTGGAGCGTCTGTGTTCGTCTTGGAGACCTCGTGGGGCCCTCTTGGGCAATCTCAGCTCCGTCTCGAACCTGTTGGCTCGGTTGGGGCCGTGGGTCGCGTCGGCCGCCTGTGCGGCCATCTTGCCGCCATCTCATTTCCAAATCGGTGCTTGCACCTACGGGTTCTGATCTGTCTTCCTTGAGGTGCGGTGGGGGCGTTGGTTAAGGAATGTGCACGGGAGGCTTCAGACCCTGGAGAGTTCCGCATCTGACGAGGGCGGCGGTGAGATCCGTGGCCGATCCGCGACTGGAGCTCCACTGGCTTCCAGACCCTGGATTCCTTATCTAAGGGTTCCTCGTCCAATGCCCTCACCGTCTTGATGAGCTGCGGCGGTAGCGCTGTGGTATGCGAGTGGCATAGGCTGCCAGGAGCCCTGCGCGGCTGCGCTGCGCTTTCGGGGTTCCTGCCTGCATGATTTTCTCTGTGAGTTTCTGTTCCTCCATGGATGCGTCGGCAAAAAATGCCCTCACCGTACTCATCTTCCTCGAGGTACTTGGTTGGGCGTGCTGGATCTTCGGCTGGTGCCCGGGTGGTAGGCCCCTCTCGGGTGCCTCGTGGGCCCCCGCCATGCCGGGTGGGCGTGCCGAGGTGCGGCAGGGTGCCCGGCGGGGGGCGCTCGTGGGCACCGCCGAGGACGCCTCGCTCCCCAAGCCGTGCCTGCACGGGGGGGGGCCCCCGCGGAAGCGGAAAAGTGCGGCGAAAGCGTCCCGCCGATTCTCGTCGCACGCTGGGTTCACGGGTTCCCGGTGTATGGTTCCGGGCCGAGTTCGGCGGGTTTTGGGTTCCCGGGCCCCGGGGTTCCCCGTCGATCTCCTCAGCGAAAACCATGTACTGATTGGGTTTTTTCTCTGGTGTGATACCCTATTGGGGCATGCGTGGTCCGTTTTGAAGCCGCTGTGGAACTTCGCGTGGGCAGAACGGGCGGCAGGCGTAGAACACGCCGACCTATATGTGCTCCCAAGTTCTCTTCGGCATCTTCGAGAGTCCTTAGGGCCGTGTGGGGGCCATATTTGGGGTATATTGGGCCGTCCCGGGATCTTGGTGTCGTTATCGGGGTCTCTTGTACCTTCTCGGCGGTCTGGTCGTGCCCTTGTTGGAGTATTGCGGCAAATTGGGGTGGCCAAGGAGCTGGGATCACCGCCTATAGGTTGCCTCTCTGCTGACGTCGTAGTAAACAGCAGCAGAGGAGACAAGACTGGCGAGAGAGGAGACGGGAGGCGACACAGATTCTCCAAGCAGCAGCTGGGCCTGCGGGCTTCTCTGGCCGCCATGTCGCCACCGTCGCCGCCATGTCGCCACCGTCGCCGCCCCGTCGCCGCCTCGTCGCCGCCCGTCGTCTGGGCCTGCGCACCGCTCTGGCCGCCATGTCGCCGCCTGGGCGCCGCCCGTCGCCTGGGCCTGCGGGCCTCTTTGGCCGCCATGTCGCCACGTCGCCGCCGTCGCCGCCTCGTCGCCGCCCGTCGCCTGGGCCTGCGGGCCGGTTTGGCCGCAGTTTCCTGCCGCACGTCGCTTGGGCTTGCGGGCCGCTCTGGTCGCCATGTCGCCGCTCGTCAAAGACTGTCCCCTCGTCGCCGCCCGCCGTGCATTGGTTCGCATAGCGTCATATTGCTTTGCATACATTGCTCTGCATAGCTTGGCATTGCTGTGCGTTGTTGCGCGTTGTTCTGCATCGTGTTGCATTGATTTGCGTTGCTTTGCATTGCGTTGCATTGCAGTGATCTGCATGGGTTTTCTTCGCATTGCTTTGCATTGCGTCACATTGATATGCCTTGCTGCGCCTTGCTTTGTTTGCACTATCCACATAGCTTATACACCATACATATATATATGTGTGTCCTGTTGCACCGCATTGATTGCACCACATATATTGCACCACGTAGACTGCGCCACGTAGCTCACAACACAGATATTGCCGTACATAGTTTTTGCCGCGCGACTTGCACCACAGTTATATATATATATATACATGTATAGGCGCAGTATATATATGTATATATGTATATAAATATGCGTATCCATCCGAAGACGCGATATCTCTGTGTTAGCGAATAGCGATGTAACGAACCAACACTTGTAGGAAAGCGCGGTTCATGGCCAAACCACTTGTCGGAACGCTGGTTCGTGCTTTCCTACAGCTCGCTGTGTCGTTTTGGTTCGGTGCATTTGCATATTTGACATGTAGGAAACAGCCTTTCGTGATTTCCTACATTTTGTTCTTCGTGAGCTCGGTATCCCAAAAACCACATTCCCAACCGCACAGTTAACCAAGCACGCCGTTAGCGCGGCCTTGGTTCATATTCGTATATTTATCTGTATAGGGCTGGGGGCCCCGGAAAAAGCGCACCCCACCCCCCGTAACGAATTTGGCTAACCCCAGGCCTCTCGGGCATCCCTCCAGACGACCCGGGAGAACAACACGAGAGCCCGAAGACGGCCCCAGAGAGTTCCAGACGTTCCGGCGCGCTCCCGAAACAACCCCAGCGAGCCCCGAGACGGTCCACGACGACCCCGAAGAAACCGTCATACCCTTAAAGATCGCCCCGAAACGTCCCAAAATGCCTTCAAGAGCATTCCCAAGAAGGCCCCACGTGGCAAAAATCATTGATTTTCTGATGGTTGTTGGTGAATTTGGGCGTTCTCTTTTCGGCTTCCCGACGCTCCGAAACGGCATTCTTCTGGGCGTCCGAAGCCGCCAGGGAGGCTCGAACATCGCCCCACAACCATCCGAAAGGTTTTCCAGGGAGTCTAAGAGAGCCCCAAGCCAGCACAACAGGGTTGCAAGATTGCCTGAGAGAACCCCATGACGGCCCAAGATGGCCCCAAGACACCCTCCGGAGCATTCCGAACCGTGACCTGGTCGTTCAGGGAGACCGCGGTTGGAGGCAGGGTGGCCCGAGGAAGCCCCTCAAAGCCTCCAGAAGACGCCCATGAGGCCTCCAGAAGGCCGTAAGAAAGCATGACAACTTTGCGTTAGGCCCCCAGATGCTCTCCAATAAAGAGCCTCCACCAAAAGAGCCGAGGAGGATGGTGAGAATACGCAGGGTAGGGCGAGAATGAGGAACAAAAATGTCGCCTGCGTACCAAACTTCAAGGACCAATGTGCATGGCGCGAAACGCCACTGCAGTCTTGTATATTCGCATGTGTACATACGTATATGTACCGCACCAACACAGCACACTCCATCTATATTGCACCACGTAGCTTACATCTCGTAGAGTGCGCCACGTGGATTGCACCACACAGTATGCCAGAACATACTGGTTGGGGTCCACTCTGGCGAACTCTGGCGAACATGTATGTGCAAGATATACAGGGAGAGAGACATAGAGAGAGAGAGAGAGAAAAGTCAAGATACACTCCCCCGGCAGAAGACTAGCAGTGGAGGTCGCCAACGGAATTTCCTTCTCTGGGGTCACGTGCCAGCACCATGTCAACTGTACTGGGATGTCTTTTGCGAGTTCAGTATGGTGAAGGATTACGTTTTTTAGCTGTTCTGGAACTACTGACATTCATCAGCCTACAACCTACAATTCCCGATCGAACAGCCGAGAAGGGCGCGTGGCGCCGCTCAGGGGGTGACCAGCTCCGCTTGTGGCATGGAGGGCGTGCAACAGAGCAGCGAACAGGAGGACGGCGCAGCGAACAGAAAGACGGGAACAACTGGACGAAGAGGAAGCGCTGATCCTCGCAGCAGCGGCGCCTGCCCTGCACTGCCCCCCCCCCCCCCGCCGTCCTCGGGCGCCGTCGCACCCCCCCGCGCCGCCCAGGCCTCGAGGGGCGCGCTCCCGTCGCGGCCTCTGCGCGCGCGCCGTGCGCGCACCTGCGGCAATGCAGCTGCGCCCGCGGGGGCCGATCGTCTGAGCGGCTCCCGGGGGGGGGCGGAGGGAGCTCTCGGAGGGCGCTGGGCTGCACACCAGCACCGATCTTGGCCGGGCCCGTCCCAGGCCCAGTCTTGGGGCACGCGGTCACGAAGTTCTGTTGAGCGTGTCGCGCCGCCTGTCCTGGCCCACTGCGCCTCGGCGCGACACGCTGGGCACGTCCAAGTCCCAAGCATCAGTGCTCCGGGCCTCAACCAGCCTGCGTCCCACGGTGTACAGCGACACGGCATCGGCATCAGCTTACAAGTCATAGCGTGTCGCAAAGGCCGCCGCCGCGATACGCTAAGCGCAAGTTCCTCACTGAAATTATTCCGTCCTGTCGTTGCGGCATATCATCAGCAGTCAGTTTGGACCGGAAGCGTCCAGAGAGGGACGAGAGGGTAGCCCAATATTGACGACAGTGTTGTCGACGTGTTCTCGATCGTCCTTGGCTGAATTGACCTGATCGGCGCATGCGTCGACTCAAGACCCCAGCATTGTCTAACCGACCCCCATCCAGAATGGCTCAGCCCCACTAGCCCACAGCCCACCCTCCCAGGTGGGGATAGGCCCCGCGAAGTCCGATGGGAATAGCATACGTCCCCACCTTGGGGATCAAGTCCGCAAGTGGGGCCAAGGCCATGCCAGTGGAGATGGAGACCGTTTGACGATGCTCAGTCCTGCTCTTCGGGCTCCTTGCTGGGAGCAGCATAAGACGGCTCCAAAAGCACTGTTAGCCGCCCACCCGCAAAGGGCTCGAGGCACTGAATCGCTTCGGGGGAGGGCTCCCGCCACAGTCGTGCTTGCATGTTGCTCGGCGATTGTGGTCGGGTGGCCAAGCTGGCGCCTGAGAGCCACGCTTTCGCCATAGCGCCACAGCTCGGGGGCCCGGGATCGGCCTGGCCAGGACAGGTGCTGGCGTTCAGTCCGCGCGAGCGTTCGCGCCAATGCGCCCAGCGGCCGCCCTGGTGCTGCTCGTGGCCGCCGTGGCAGGGCGGGCGCTCGGGGTGCGCCGCGTGCGAGAGAAGCCCAGCGCGACTTCGCAGGCAGCACCGTCGCCTCCGTCGCCATGGAGCAAACGTCGAGTAGGAGATCGGTTGCAGAATTGATTCACCTCAAAAGGAGTCAACACATGAAAGTAGAACGTTCCACAGATTTAGAATGTTCCTAGACTGTCTACAAGACATACCGTGGGGACACACATCATTTATGTAGTCGATCCCTACTCAAACGGAGTAAACGGGTCCTGAGGGAACGGGGTCCTAAGGGTTTCTGCCGTGTTTGGCCTCCCGGGGCCCTCCGAGGGCCCCGTCGGGGGCCGACGAGTAACGGTTCAACACGAACAGCTGGTCCCAGAGAGCGCCCTGGAGCCCAGGACTCGTTCCTTTCGGGATCCGCTTGCGTCATGCCAAGTCGCCGCCGCCGCCGTCGTCGTCGTCGTCGTCGTCGTCGTCGTTTGCGGTTGTCTCGGCTCTCTGCTCGAGGCAGCGTCGGCCTCGTCGAGGAGGGGGGACGCAGCGGGGGAAAGCAGAGGGGAGGGGAGGGGAAAGGGATCAGAGGGGGAGGAAGGCAGGGGAGCAGAAGGGAATGGGCGAGGAGGCAGAGGGTAGTGAGGCAGAGGTGAGGGGATAGGCAGGGGAGGGAGCAGCAGGGGGGCCACTCCATCCTACTCCCGCCTCCTCTTCCCTCTAATCACCCTCCGTCCTACCCTCATTTGTCTGTCTCCTCCCCTCCTCCATCCCTCCCACTCAGCCGTCCCCCTCCCTCCCTTCCCATTCTCCACCGTCTCGAACGACGCGCTGACAATGGGGGAAGGCCTCGCTGCTGCAGCTGGACGCCGACGGCGGCGGCAGCTCGCTCTCCACCTGGGGGACACGCCTCCGCGAGCCGCACCTGAGATACCGCCGAAGCGCAAAGCTTTCGAGCTCCTGAACCCAGGCGATCTGCCCGCAGGACGCGTGCAGAGCACAATGGCGAGTAGTGTAACGCAAGCGACGGGCACATGTATGTAAGTTGGTTGTTGGCTTAATCGTGGCATGGCCTGGAAGCCGATTCTCTACTGCCCCGTCGTATTACCACTAGTAGAATGTAGTTTCATTCGTGCGGTTATTACTGGTAGCAGTTGATTGGTATTGCTATTTCCTTTGCTTCTACTACGTGCACGGCTGCTATTGTTTTGGCGATTGCCAATGGTCAAATAATTGTCGGTGTTGCAATTTGTATATTGTAAGGGCCTCGCCTTCTGCCGTCGGCTCCCTCTCCACCACACTGGGATAGAGCAGAGTTATAGTGGGATGTCTCGGCGCTTTTTGAAGACATCTGGGAGCATCATGCGAGGGCGACTGATATTCAGCAAGCACTTTGTGATGTCGGAATTGCGGTTGCTGAACGCTTTGTTTCCTTCTTCGAGCCGTGCTTTCCGGCTGTGAACTAGAATCCCTGTTCGAACTACTCTTGGGCGGGTGTTTAAATCCATCTTTGGCGAAGTCGCGCGGCTGGGGCTGTCTTTGATTCGTGGCTGTGAGCCCAGCTTTGGGCCAGCCTCCATGGGGCGTGCTTATAAGCTCGGAAGCGCGAAACTTGCAGAATTTGGAAAGGCTTGGCCCCAGGAGCGCAAATCCTAAACAGTTTACCCGGGATCGTGGCCTCGGCGCGAATTTGGCGCAATTTGCGAGGGATCGTGGCCTCGGGATCGCGAGTCGGGCGTAATGTACAAGGGGCCACAGCTTCGGGTGTAGCTTCGCGCGCTTCTCGTATGAAAGTGTGCGTCCCGCATCTGATATCTGAGCGGTTATCATGCCAACGTGTGTTGAGCACACACACACATGTAATGGCCCTCATTTGGAAGCTGAAAGACCTCATATGAATATTTGTGATTATCCTATGAGGCGGTACGTTTCTCAAATGCGGGTGTGTGAGAGGTCCATGTGGGAATTGATTAAATGTCATAATGGAGACGCCTGGTTCTCATTTGAAGAGCTGCACGCTATTCATGTAAATGCGTACGGCTATATTATGACCCATGGGATTTTAACGTCCCTCCAATGAAACAGACGCAATGCTAACCCTCCAGTTGAAAACTGGCCTGCTCTCATATGAAAGTGTGTGAGTATGATATGAAGCTGTGCGGGTCCCCAACAAAGAGGTTCTGTAATGTGGGTTTTCGGTTAGGCGTAAGCCGTGCTTTTAGGTATGAAATGAGCATGTGCAGTTCGCGCATGAGCCCTGCACGCGTCTCATATCCAAGTTGTGCGGTTCTCGTGTGGAAACTGCAGGCGTGTCATATGAAACAATGGGGCTATCCTGCGAAAGTGCATGACTGTCACGGGCAAGGGTGCATTTTCTATCTGCCTGATTGCCCTCAATTCAAAACTGGAGGCTTCTCATTGAAACTCTGTTCGCCTCGCATGAATAACGTGATATTCGCATATGACATTGCGCGTTTCGCATATGGGATTGCTTATGTTTCAAAAGGTGCACTGTCTTCGTATGGTAAAATTTGCGGTTCTTGCTTGAAGTTGTGTGCGCCTCGCATCGGAGCATCAAATCATCACACGGAAGTGTTTGATTACCAAATGGTAATTTGTTGTTCTTTCCTAGAGAATTGGGCGACATTCAGATGGCACCGTGTTTTTCGCATTCAAGGAGCCAGGCTTTTCTATTTGAATTTACGGCTCGCGTGTGGAAATGGTAAGAGTCTCATTTGGGAGCTGTGGGTATCCTTGTGAGCACGGCTATTGTACGACAGCTGTAAGCGTCTCATATGAAAACTGCGCGATGCTCGCACGACAATTGTGCGACTCTCATATAAGACCCCAGTGGCTCTCATTTAAAAGGTGCATCATTCGCGTATGATAGTTTTACGAGGCTCAGTGGTAAGTTGTACGATCCGATGGTGCGATTCCCACAAGAACAAAGTGTACGGCATGCATGGTTCCGATCTCGAAGCTATGTTCCCAATATGACAGTGTCACATGAAGCTGCATGGTTCCAGTATGAAGAATGCCCTACATGAGACTGTATGATTCGCACGTGGAAACTGAATAGCTCCAGTGTGAACCTGTGGGGTTCCCATATGAAAGTGTGCGTCTCCCACTTGCGGTGCGATCCCCTGTTGGAGGTTCTCGGGCATCCGACCGGAGGATCGAGAATTGTGTAATTATCCATTGTTTTTGCTTCCCCCTCAGGTACTCTTCACAGGGTCTGCCTGAACCGCCTTGGGACTGCCTTGAGCTTCTCAGGGGTTGTCTCGGGACCCTCTTGAGCTGTCTTGCGTCCTCGTGGGCCGTCTGGCGCCCACCTCGGCCCCCTGGGGAGTCTATCGGAGCGGTCTTTGGGGGGCCTCTTGGGGCAGTGTCGGGGCATTTGTGGGCCTTCTCGGGCTATCATACGTCCATCTTGGGCCGTCGTGCGGCCATCTTGGAGCTATCTTGGTCCGCTTCTGTTGCCTGTTGGGGCTTGTGATCGATGTCGGCCTTCCTGGAGGGCCCGCCTTCTCTGGGGTGTCCTGGCAGCGTTTGGGGGCCCTTTTGGTCAGAGAGTCCCCATTGTTGCGTCGGGCGTCCTCGCAGGGAGCAGAGCCCGGGGCAGTTGCGCTGCGTGGTTGGGGGGCTCGGCCGGGTACTCTAGTGCCCTGCGTTGGCAAGGATGCGCGTAGTCGCCAATTTTATGCCGCATCCATTCCGGATGCGACGTCGCAGGAGCTACCGAGGCTCGTTCGGGAGCAGCGGCGTGCTCGAGCCAAAAAGGCGCCCCCGCTCAAGCCAGTCAATGGTTGTGGAGCCGATGTTTTCGATGCTTTGCGAGTCCCCCGCGGATGCTCTTTTGTCTGATTCAAACCCGGCAGAGTTCAATTTGTTGAATTCCCTGTGCGTCTTGTCGTGACGGTGTTATGTTGCAGCTGCGCGGCGGCGACGTATGCTATGGAGTAACTACCTGGGACTCTTATCCCTATTCTACTAAAGATAGGCTTCCTGCTGCGATTACCGCTGCGGTTGCTCCTGCTCCTCCTCTTTCGGTGACGCCTCTGATTGATTTGGCGTGGCGGGAAGCCCCGCGGGGGCAGCTGAGCGGAACAAAATCAAATCCAGGCCGCGCCCGGTTCGGGGTCGGGGAGCCTTGCCGTTCGGCCATACGATGAGTCCTCGCGGCAGACGGGGCCTCTTGTCGACCTCGCCGGGCTGATTGGTGCCCTGATCGAGATCCGTGGTTCGTCGGCTACCCTGAAAGGTTAGTGGGGGGGTGCAGGGGCACCAGGGATGCGCGAAAATGGAGGGAGGGTGGATTTGCCCCTTACACCTTCGTTGTTTTCTCCTCCCAGATGTGGGGTCCAAGCACGCTCTAGTTCGACGGGCTCTTCAAGACGGCGGCGCTGATGTTCCGATCGGAAAGATGTGTATCATCAGGGGTATGATATCATTTGCAGCACCGATTGATTGCGTGCTTCTTGCTCAGGTCAACTCTTGGCCTATGCGGTCTCTGTTGTTTCTTGACGCTCAGAGTCTAGGTCGCCCACAGAGGCTCGACGATAATCCCGCTTCGCAAGTCGCGAAACGCTCACCGCGGGGCGCGAAGCGCGCAATGAGGTGACGCCGGGGATGGCCAACTGACCACGGGTCGGGATGATTGTCTCGGCCGCATGCTGGGCGGTTCTGGTCGCCGCCGTGGCCTTCTTCTACCTCCGGCTGAAGGAACTCCCGCGGCCCGCCCTAGACGGTGGGGCAGCGACGCCAGAAAGGGTTCGGAATCTATTGCTTGTGGGATCGCGGCAGAACGTTCGCCTCTACGCTCCCCCGAGAATCAGAATTCCACACATATGTTTTAGCATAGGGGTCCTCACCTAGCCATAAGAACTAGTTGTCGAAGCTCTCTGCCGGCCTCGCCCTTCCCATGTTGTTGATGTTGTGTTTTTGATGTTGATGTTGTTCTTGCTGTTGATGCCGTTGTTGTTGTTGTGGTTGTTGCCGCTGTTGATATTGTGGTTGGTGATGTTATTATTGTTGTTGTTCGTGTTGTTGATGCTGTTGTCGTCGTCGTTGTTGTTGGTGTCGTTGTCGTTTCAGTGGTTTCTGGTGGTGTTGATGATGGTGTGTTTGTTGTTGTTGTTGCCGTTGTTGCTGTTGTTGTTGATAGTGGTGAGTGTTGTTATTGTTGTTGCCGGTGCTGTTGTTGGTGATTAGATTGTTGATGTTGTTGCTGTTCCTGTTGTTGATAGTGTTGTAGTTGGTTTCCGTTGTTGTGTTTGTTGTTGTGGTTGTTGTTGGTATTGTTGTTGTTTGTGTTGTTTGTGTTGTTTGTGTTGTTGGTGTCTGTGTTGTGTTGGTTGTGCTGTTGTCGTTGGTGTTGCTACTGTTGTTGTTGGATATGCGTGTCGAGAGAATAGTTGTTGCGGATCTCCGGACATGGTTCCGCGCGCTCTCGCCTCGACGCCGGCTGTTTTGTCTCTGAAAACGAGGGTTCCGCTCGAGCGTTGGCTTTATTGTACATGCGTATTGTTGCAGGCCCGGCTACGACGACAACGGCTCCCGCTCGATATTGCCTTCCGATTTACCCCGGTGACACCCTGGCCAGAGAGGACCCCGAACTCAGGAACGGCGCTCTCGCTTGAGGCTTCCTCGCGATTCGATCAAGTTTGCGTAGGCCCAGCCACGACGGCACGTGCTCCCGCTCGATACTTCCTTACAATCTACCCCGAAACACCCTGGCCAGAGAGGGCCTGGAACTCAGGAGCGGCACTCTCGCTTGAGACTTCCTCGCAACTCAGTCAAGTTGGCGGAGGCCCAGCCACGATGACAACGGCTCCCTCTCGATACTTCCTCACGGTTTACTCCGAGAGCCTTTGGCCAGGGAGGTCCCCGAACTCACGAACGGCGCTCTCGCTTTAGATGTCCCCGTAATTCAGGCAAGTTGGTGGAGGCCCAGACTCGGCGACAAGAGTTCCCGCTCGATATTTCTCAAGATGTAGTCCGCGAGCCCTAGCCAGAGAGGCCCTCGAACTCAGGAACGGCGCGATCGTTCGAGATTTTATCGTACTTGTTTACGCTTCGCGAATTCCCACCAGCCTATTTAGGAGCCCTGCCCATGAGAGCTGACGGGGAAAGGGACGGAGAGACATGTGAGGCTATCTTGGAGCATCGGAGATTTCTTGGAACTACGGGCCTGTATTGTGGGATATTGGGGTCATCTTGGAGCTCTTTTGGGGCATCTTGGGGCCCTCTTGGGGCTGTTTGGGGGGTCTTGGGATCATCTTGGGGCTCCTTTGGAGCGCCTTGGGGCCCTCTTGTGGCCCTCTTAGGGCTCTCTTGGGGCCCTATTGGGAGCTATGGAACGCATCCTGGGGCCATATTGGAGACCATCGATCAAAGGAGGGGGGGGGGTCCTAGATTCCCCCCCCCTCCGAGGCCCGAAATAGCCTCTTGTGGCGCTCTTGGGGCCCTCTCGGGGTGATCTTGGGCGCTCTTGGCGCAGTTTTGGGGGGCCTCTTGGGCCCTTCAAATGCGCATCGGAAGCGAAACTGCCAGACAGCAAACATCACTGATTTTCCGTAAGTTTGGCTTCTCGGGGAGGTCCTGAGGGGTCGCTAAAAGCACGTGGATCCGTCTTGTGGCCTTTTGGGGGCCTCTTGGAGGCATGTTGTTAGCTATATTGAGCCATGTTGGGCCATCTTGAAGGATCTTGGAGGCCATCTTAAGCTCTCTGAGGCCCCCTTGCAGCCATCTCAGGCTGTCTTGGACGCCCTGACCGCTCGCAAACCCCCCCGTCCAGGTCCAGGGGAGGGGGTAATTAGGGGGTGGGGTCAAGCTACCCACCCCCCCGCAAGCCGTCTAGCTCACTCCCACCCGCCCTCCCAACACATAAGTATCACACGAGCCTGAGCATGTTCAGCGGTCGTCTTTGGATGGGCAGCTACTGGGAACCAAAACCGACTCCAGGTGCGCGACGCTGGGGCGAGCTGCGCCACGTGTGCCAGGGGCGCCACGCGCGCCAGGCACCCCTGGGGCCCGAGCGTGCCAGGCACGCCTGGTGCGCCAGATGCGCCACGTGCTCCGACTGCGCCAGTGCCACACACTCCAGCCGCGCCAGGTGCGCCACCGTCGGGGCACGTGCAGAGTGCGTCAGGTGCGCCTGCGCACGTGACAGCACACATCGGGAAACATGTCGGCCCCCCACCATCCTCGCCGAAAGCCAATGCCCATCATTGTCTGGTGGACCTGCACACAGCGGGCCACGCGCCACCACCCCCGCCGTCGCTGTCAAAAGCCGCTTGACAGTGATCGTGGATGGCCGCGCATGATCCAGATTTAGCCGCGAGGTGCATTTTGTAGTGATTTGTTGTCAGGGATGGTAGCGCTGCGCACAGCAGGGAATACGCTGACACCCCCGCCGTCCCTGTCAAAAACAATCCAAAATGCTCGCAGGCCTCACGAACATGACTCAAGACTGTTTTTGACAGGGATGGTGGGATGGTGGGGGGGGCGCATCGGTTTGGCCGCGCATGCTCCAAGTGTGGAGGCAGAGTGGAGCAGTAATCAACTGGTCCCCGAACGGGAATAATGGGTTGTGAAAGAGGAAAGAAAGACATCGCTAGACCACCTGTCGCCCAGACGGCTGGTGGGATTCAATCAAGTTGGTGGAGACCCAGCCACGACGACAAGGGCTCCCGTTGATTACTTCCTCAAGCTGTACTTCAAGATCCCCTGGCCAGAGACTGCAAGTCAGCGGCTGCGCCGGAGGCCCACCTGCGACAACAGGGGCTCCCGCCCGACACGCCCTCGCAATTTACTCCTAGACGCCCTGGTCAGAGAGGCCCCCGAACCAGAGAGCCCCAGCACACTGCTCACTGAGACCTTCGGACACAGCCCACAGAAACTCCAAGCACGCCCAAGGGGGCCCCAGCACGATGCTCATGGAGGCCCTCGGGCACAGCCCACTGAGGCCCTCGGACTCAGCCCGCAGAGGCCCCAGCACGCCCACAGAGGCCCCAGCCCACAGAGGCCCCAAGCGCGCCCACAGAGGCTCCAGCACGCTGCCCACGGAGGCGCCCGACACAGCCCACAGACCAAGAGTAAGAACACAGAGGCTCCAGCGCGTTGTTCGAAGGCCCTCCGGCACAGCCTACAGAGGCCCCAAGCGCGCCCACAAAGGCTCCAGCACGATGCCCACTGAGGCCCCCGACGCAGCCTGCAGAGGCCCCAAGCGCGTCTACAGAGGCTCCGGCGTGCTGCCCATTGGGGCACCCGACGCAGCCCACAGAGGCCCAAGCCCATTGAGGACCCCGACACAGCCCACAGAGGCCCCATCCCATCCCACAGAGTCACCAAGCGCGCCCACAGAGGCCCCAGCCCACAGAGGCCCCAAGCGCGCCCACAGATGCCCCGTCGCGCTGCACACCGAGACCCCCAACACAGCCCACAGGGGCCCAGAGCAAGCCCACAGAGGCCGTAGCACGCTGCCCGCAGGCCCTCCAGCACAGCCCACAGAGGCCCCAGTCAAAAAAAAGACCAAGAGACAACCACGAGACTACACACAACACACATACTATAACGTCACGACAGAGAAGTGTGCCCCTACCCAGAAGAGCCGCGAAGACCCAGCGCGCCAAGAGGCTCCGCTGCTGCCCCCGAGGCCCTCCGACACAGCCAGCCCAGCCCCCGCGCCCGCCGCCCCCCCCCCCCCCAGCCCCGCCGCCACCCATACAAGCCCAGCCCCCCCCCCCGCCAAGCCCCCCAGAGCCCGAGCCCGGCCGCTCCCCAAGCCACAGCCCCGCGCCCCGCCCCAACCAGCCGCCGCCCCGCCTACCTCCCCCCCACGTGCAGCCAACAGAATCTGAACCGGGGCCAGAGCCACGCAAGACCCCGCCCGCCCACGCCGACCCCCCCCGCCGCGCCCCTCGCCCGCCCCAGGGCCCGCAGCCCCCCCACCCCCCCCATGCAACGCCAGTCCGTCAAAACGAGCGCAAAACTATTCCCGAGCGCAGGCGCCGAGCCGTAGCCCAAGACACCCGCCCCGACCAGAGTCCCACAAAGGTCCCCCCCCAAGCGCGACCACGGAGACCCCAACGCGCTGCCCAGTGAGGCCCCGCGCGCTGCCCACTGAGCCCCCCCAACACAGACCACAGATGCCCCAAGCGCGCCCACAGAGGCCCCAAGCGCGCCCACAGAGGCCCCAGCGCGCTGCCCACTGGGGTGGGGTCCCCCGACACAGCCCACAGAGGCCAAGCGCGCCCACGGAGGCCCCAGCCCACAGAGGCCCCAAGCGTGCCCATGGAGGCCCCGGCGCGCTGCCCGCTGAGGACCCCCGACATAGCCCACAGAGGTTCCAGCACGCCGCCCACAGAGGCCCCAGCCCACAGAGGCCACAAATGTGCCCACAGAGGCCCCAGCGCGCTGCCCACTGAGGCCCCCGACACCACCCACAGAGGCCCTAGCCCACAGAGGCCCCAAGCGCGCCCACGGAGGCCGCCGCTCGCTGCACTTTGAGGCCCTCCGACACAGCCCACAGGCCCCAAGCGCACCCACAAAGGCCCCAGCCCACACAGGCCCCAAGCGCGCCCACAGAGGCCCCAACTTGCTGCTCACTGGGGCCCCCGACACAGCCCACATAGGCTCCAGCCCACAGAGGCTCCAGCGCGCGCACGGAGGACCCCGCGCCCGCAGAGGCCCGAGGTCCCAAGCAAGCCCACAGAGGCCCCAGCCTACAGAGGCCCCAAGCGTGCCCACGGAGGCCCCCGCGCGCTTCCCACAGAGGTCCCCAACGCAGCCCACAGAGGCCCTGGCAACATACTCACAGGGGCCCCAGACGCTACCCGCAGAGGCCCCCGAGCGCTGCCCACAGAGGCCCCACCGCGCTGCCCTCTGCCCTGTACGGCCCCAGGCCCAATCCACAGAGGCACCCAGCACGCTTACAGAGGCCCCGCCGCGATGCTCAGTCAGGCCCCAGACGCTTGCATGGAGGCTTCTGGTGGGCAGGGCTGGTGGCGCTCACATGCCTCATCGCAGGCCCGAATGCCGCGCAAACTTTTATCCTAAGATTGAGTTCTTGTCTTGCGCGTGGCTCGTCTGACTCCTCAGACTTCTCCCCTTCATAAGAGGGGCGCGCCAGGAACTGAAATGCACATATGGGGAGGTGCGCGTCGGGTAATTATTGCGCGCCCTCGTGAATATATGGGAGGTAGCGTCCCATCTTCTCCGGAGGGTTTTGCATTGGGCTTGAGCAGATTACACCTTGTTTTCTCGGCCCGACTGGTCACGGTCTGTATTTGCTTGCCAACGGAAGTCTTGTGAACAAATCAGGGCGCAAGCGTGGACCCAAGACAGGATCGGCCTACATGCAAGCTCTGATTGGGGAAACCGGGCAACAGCCTTCGTCGTCGTCGTCGTCGTCGCCGTCCTCCTCGTTGGTTTTTGCCTGCTTCCTTTTCCTCCTTCTTCTTTCAACATCCTCGACGTCGTTTTCTGCCTATCCTTTTTCTCCCTCCTCCCTTTTCCATGCCCATCCTTCCTTTTTCTCTGCCTGCCTCTCGACGTCCTTCCGCCTTGCTGCACGCGCCCTCCTCCCCGACCTACCCGCGTTTCCCCATGCCGGCGCCATCGTGATCAATTCTTCCTCAGCGAATGCCTTCTGGACAGCGCTTTTTCCTTCGTCTCGTCCTCATCGTCGTTCCCGGCCTTGTCTTACCGTACACGTGTGGGATCTAGCGACGCGCGCCGGTCTGTTTTCGGGCGCCCGCCCGCCGCCCCACTCCCTGCGCCGCACCGACGCCGCTCGGCGATGCGTAGCCCGCTTCCCGCGCTGCCGGCCCCGAGCGACGGCGCGTGGAAAGCAGTCGTGAGAAGCCTGGGGGAGGAGCCCAGGCCCTGACCTCATCAGGGCGGACTTCGGGCGCGACGCCCTCGAGGTCGTTGGGCCGAGGTCGCGCGTTGTCATATTCGGGTCTGCGCGAACGCACGAGGCGGCCTTGGCCTGAAACCGCACGCCGCGCCAGAGCATGATGATTGCCGTTATCAAGTCCACGCGGTAGGCGCGGGCCACGCTGGACGCGCGCCTTGGCCGAGTGCGTCGCGCCTTTGCCCGGCGCCGTCGCCCAGTATATGTTTAGATGTCCGTTGCGCCCCGGGGGGAGACGCGCAAAAAGATGTCCCCCTTCCTCCGCGCCCCGTTCGGCCCCGCGTGAGCGCTTTTTAATACTACCTCCTGCGCAACGCTCGCTGCCTGGGCCAACCCCCCCCCGGGCGGCGCCGACGATCGCGCCGCAGGGGAAGGGGAGTTGGCCGCCCCGCTACAGATTGTGAGCGGACCCCCCGCAGGCATGGCGTTGTGCTCACAGGCATGGCGTGTCTGAACGGCACGCGTCGGTGCTCGCCAACGTGTTGTGGCGCTGTCAGTCGTCGTCGTCGCCGTCGTCGTCGTTGTCGTCGTCGTCGTCGTCGTCCACTGCGGCTGGCGATGGTTCAGCTATTTGCCGCAGGCTTGTTCGATCACTCTTCCGCAAGTGCATTTTTTTTGTTTCTCTCTCTCTCTCTCTTTCTTCCTTCTGGCTCGGTTGCAGTGCGATGCAGTCGGCGCGCTTGGTGAGGACGCGCGTCTTCTCCAGGGCGTCCCCACGCCCTTGCCTCTGCGGCCTGTCCTTTGCCGCTTTCATTGGCCAGCTTCTGCGAAAACAAAATCAATTGGCTTCCAAGAGTCTTGCGCCCTTATTACCCGTCCTTAGAGCGCGTATCGATGGTAGACCCAGCGCCACGGAGAAGATGAAGGTTGGGCGGCCCCGCGCTTTCTCCCGCAGGCGCTGTGGCGTGCGCAGGCGCTGTGGGTCACGCGTGCTGTGTTGTGCACGCCGGCGTTGCCTAGCACGCGACTGCTGCGGTGTACGTGGGCGCTGTGGCGCGCGCAAGCGCTGCGTTGCACGCGGCTGCTGTGGTGTGCGCAGGCGTTGTGGTGTACGCAGCGTGCGCAGACGTTGTGGTGCAAGCGTGTAGAATCCTCAGGCGTCCCATCGCCCGTAGGGATTTGTCAAAACATGTACATGAAACTTGTCATGCGGAATTTGTATGGCGCAACGGATTTCCTGTGGAGTCCTGACGCGCTCCGCTTTCCATAACGATCCTTTTCCACGTTCTATATTTAAATTGGGTTTTGTGGAACCCAGAAGAGCTCCATGCTTTGTAGGGCTTCTTTGTTACAGTCCTATGGTAAACAACGGTTGTCTGTGGAGTCCTACTATAAACGATGGTTGCTGCAGTGTACACAGGCACTGCGGTGCGCATGGGCGACGAGGTGCTGCAGTGTACGCGGTTGTTGTGGTGTACGGAAGCATTGTGATGTGTGCACAGGTGGCGCTGTGCTGCACACAGGCATTGGGCACTGTCGTGCACACAGGAAATTAATGCGCCGGTGGTGCGGACACAATCTGACGGGCGCACGCCGCGGCCGCCGTTACCGTTGCCCTCCCGCCCCCCCCCCCCCCACCGGGGTAAGGGCCGTTGCCCGGGGGAAAGAACAATGGTCACCACTTGGCTTCCCTATGCCCTCGACGGCACAACGCCGTCAGGGGCGATAAGCCAGCGCTGCGCGGGCCCAGACCTGTGGGGGCCTCCGCCGCGCAAAAAAAAAATCACTGCTAAACCGCCGTCCTGGAAACGCGTGTTTTTGGCGTGTCGGGCGCCTCTCACTTCGCCGGCGGAACGGGGCGCTGACCTGGGTCTACGAGACCGAGAAAACATACACCAAACAAAAACAGCCGACATGTATCGCTTAGATACCAATCAACGTTTTCTTGCGCTGCGCCCCCGCCTTCGTGGAAGCGCGCGTTTCCGTCGTTGCGAACGTTTGCCGTTTCGCCATTGATAAAGACGTGGCGCGCGGTGGAAGGTTTTGCAAGACAGAGAACGCAACGACGAATGATTTACATGTAGCGCCTTACCATGAACCGCGACGTTCTTGAATAGCGTCCCCACCCCTGCTTGGAGCTTGCGCTTATGTCGCAAAGAACGCCTAATGTTTGGTCGTTGGCAGAGGAACGGGAAAGGGGAACAATGCGCGGCGAGGAAGAAAAGCTCGAAAGTGCCAGAGGAGCGGGACAACCGCCAGGGCAACCGTATGGGGCAACCGCCAAGACGACCCGTGGGACACCCCAAGAAGGGGTCCAGAAAAAGGCCCACATTTCAAGATTTCCGGCCGTGAAGGTCTCCAGGTGCTAGCTACGACCAGTCTCTTCGCAGCCCTCCATAATTTATCCTTTGAGTTGTTCCATATTTGTCCCATATCCCGAATCATGTCCTCTCAGAACTTACAGGGGGGATTTCACCATAATGTAGTCTCTGCGGCATCAGGAACCGCCGCGAGACGACGTCAGCTGGCACCGTATTGCCAAAGGATTGCGAGCTACCGACTTGTTTGGATATTATGTTTGGAAAGAGTTTGTGCAGACGCTGTCGCTTTCCGCCTGGACTGACGGAGTACATAGACTTCGAGACTGTGACAGCTGAGCTACAGTGCAGAACTTCGGCAGGAACGATGACGCGTCCTACATCAGGTTGTGAAACCGAAAATGGAGTTCCCACATGGAGCGGGGATCCCCTACTATTTGAAGGTTACGCCGACGCCGTTCTTTGGTATAGAGCAGGACCCAAGTCGAATGACAAGGGCCTGGCCGCAGCTCGACCGCGGTCGGCACTGAATGGAGCTGCCCAGACGGCGGTGAAGGATCTACGACTAGGCGTGCCGACACCTGCGGGAAGGGAAGGACCCGTGGCCAAGACGCCATTTCCCGATGCTTATCATAACATCTGAGATCATGATCAGTTGGCACGGAAGTTTGGCGATGAAATCGGATGCGACGAGAGCGACGGCAGACATGGTTACAGGTGAAGAACGAGTCGAATGAGTAGCAGAAAAGTGGGGGGCACGCGCGTCGGATGATGTCAAATATTACCGAGACAGTGTCGACGACAGGTAGTTGAGCTTCTTTGGGTCTGAGCTTCGGGGCCGCCGCCGTCCACGCAATGCTCGGCTTGGGTGTCAGGAGGGGCAGATGATCCTGGCGGGCATTCAGAATGACGCTAGCCACCAGGCGGTGGTGATGCAGCTTTGGGCCGCCCGGGAGCTTGAGGGCATGCGAGATCGAGATCGGCCGCGGCAGAAGGGTTACGGAGGTCGCGCGTTGTTTGCGTTCGAGCAGGACGGCATAGAGGAGTGGTGTTCAGTTCTCAAGGGCGAATATGGTGATCGGCAGGTAGATTGGCAGTGCGACGGCGCTTCAAGTACCTGGTGGTGCGGATATGTCCCTGCTGGCCACGTGGGTGCAGGGCCCCAGTCCACCGACTGGAACGCTTGCGAATCTGGTTCGTTGTTATCGCAGCACTGGGGGCAGCAGCAGCGGGCGCAGCGCATAGGCCAATACTCCCAGCAGCAGCACGGCAAACCCACTCAGGAGGGCAAGGCCCTTGAGGAGCAAGCGGCGGCCGCGGAGATTCCCGCGGCGGAGGCCAGTCGAGCTTTGTCCGAGGCGCGCGCGGCAGTGGCCGAGGCTCGCATGAACAGGGCTTCTCCCCGAGCAGACGCAGGCCCAAAGGAAGCAGTTCGAGCAACAATGGCAGAGGACGTTTGATCTGTGGTCGACTTGATCACTACTGGCGCGAGCGTCTTGATCGCCACTCGGCCAAAGGCAAGCAGGTCGCTTCCACGGGCGAGGGCGCTGGATCCAAGGGCGGCTCGAAAGGGGGGGGGCAGTTTCGGAAAGGGCAAGGGCCAGCCATCGTGCCGCGTGAACTGGGGCATATTAGACCTTCGCGCGGTCTGGCCCATGTCCAGCCCCGCGTCGCCCGAGCCAGCGCTGGACTGCGGGGCGACCTGCGGAGGCCGGCGGCGGAAGCGCAGTGACCTCGCTCGTCGAGGCGCCGATGAATGAATATCGGCAGGCTGATTGCCGCGCCGACTGAGACGACGAGCCGCGCTTCAAGTTCGTGAATGTAGGTTGGGGCCAGGCTTTGTCCACGGTGTGGCTTCATTCGCCCGTGGTTTGGCTCGGCGCGCATGTCTCGGACTCCGGCGACGTGCCGGTCTCGGCGGGGGTCGATTGGTTGAGCGGCCACGACGTGAGCTGCAGGGGTAAAAATCCTTGAGGCTTTACAACCAAGAGGGCAAGCCGGCGGAGAGGGCGAGCCTGCGCCGAGGCCGCTCTGGGCACAGGCTCCTGGACGCGCTGGGGCCCCTGAGGCCGGGGGGGCCGACCAGCCAGGGACAGCGCGCCGATGCCTGACATTCCCAAGCGCACGCAGGTGGCCGCAAAATGCTTGGATATAAATCTTTCAGTTTGCCAGATGCGTCTTGTTATCGTTACCGTCTTCAGTCAGAAGCCCCGGCGCAGTCAGATTCGCGATGTACGTCTCGAGCAGGATCGCGGGACCTGGGTCGAGGTCGCGGGAGCGGCGCGATCTTCCTCGACCTGGCGGTCCAGACGACCGGGGAGAACGGCTACTTGGTCCCGCTCACGACCGTTTTGAACGATTCCAGCGAACGATGGACATGGGGGCCGCCTATTTCGACGACGCTATGCGATCCGAGACTCACCAGGGCGGGTCGGTAGAGGCCAGTAGAGGCCAGTCGATGCGAAGATCGAGTTTTTCTTGGTTGGCGCGATGTCTCCCAGCTCCACCTCGACCCCTCCGCTGGCGCCCGGGCCCCAAGTCCTCTCGATCCGATTTCGCGCGCCGATGATTTCAATCAAATGATTACATATCGCACGCCTCGGACGCGCTCCGAGGCTCCATGCGCGGGCCGCGGGGGCATTCCGCGGGACAGGGCGCGTCCGCCACTTCGGGCGTGCCCGCGGTGCAACGGCTACCCGCGTCGCGGCCGGCGCGAGGTGTCGCGCCGCCAACTGAACAGCGCAGCGGCGCGGCTGGAGTGCGACATGTGCGCTTCCAGGCTGGTCCACTCTCCGAAGGGGGGGCTTCTCGGGGAACTGCCGATGTCAACCGCGGCCCGAGGTGGCGCAGAAGGTGCTGGGCGAGATGATCATGGGGGACTTGGGGCCGACAGCGCTTTTGGTCAGGCACCTGATCAAGAAGCGCGAGCAGTCCAAGCACGAGGGCAGGATCAAGAAGGAATTGGGCATGGCGGATGCCCTCCTGGCGGGCGCGACGCACCGCCGACTTGACGGGCCGAAGCTGGTCCCCGCGGAAAAGATGCTCGGCGAGGCGCCCTCGGCCACGTCTGGTCTCGCGTCGAGGGCGCCGCCTGCGACCCGCCGGCAGACGCCAGCCGCGGCGAAGCCGGCGGCCCCTGTCGCAGTGAAGGTTCAGCCGTATCCTGTGCGCGGGCACCCTCACGATGGGGCGCGCGATCATTGACTTCGAAGGCCTCATCCTGAAGCTATCGACCCAGCCCAGGGCCGAGTTCACTGAGGCATGCTGTTCGCGCACCTCTCGGCAGACCGCGGGACTGGTGGCCGAGGGCGTCGAGGGCCAGCGCTTGAATCATGAGCTGGATAACGATTTCAACGCGACGAAGCCAGCCAAGATGGCAATGACATGTGCGCAGGAGAATTCGCAGCGCAAGATGCGGGCTGCAACGACGTACAAGCATTTCTCGGCCATGCTGATTCTCGCGCCAGAGTGGGATAGGGGCCCAGTCAAGCGGCAGGACAACCTTCCGCGGACGAATACGAGCTCGGAAGCGGAACGGACACGCGCGGTGGATCTTGTCTTGGAGACGCTACGAATGACGGGTGCATTTATTGAGAGTGGTTTTGCAATTGCATTGGATGGGGCACTCCCGAGCTCTGTCGTTCCAGGTCTACGGCGGAGAGCATTCTTGGGCGGCCTCTCATCGCGGCGCGGATCGACGGATGTCAGGCTTGATTTCGTGACGACCACGCTGTTTTGCTAAGCGGGGCCTGGGGTGTTCTCGCGTCGGACGAGCGTTTTGCCAATCATATGTCGATGCGTTGCGCGCGCGATCATGCTCGCAGCGTGCTCGAGGCCTCTGCGGCGGCGGAGGCTTCAGCATGCCCCGATGCGATGGCCAAGCGCATCGCGGGGGGGCCTCGCGCAGGACCTTCGCAGAAGCGATCTGGCGGGCAAGTCCTGGACCAACGCTGAGCGCCATAAGAGCACGCCAGATGACGACATAGCTCGAGGATGCGTGCAAGTTGATCAGGGGGCTGCACCTCGTGGGCGGCCACGTGCCGAGGGCGAATCTCAAGGTCACGCCCCGGAGGCGAGGCAGCCTGGCCTGGGTTCCGGAGATAGCGGGCGAGCTCGAGTGCGACGCGCGCTTGGAGACCCAGCATGTTCAACACTAGGCGCGAGCGTCGCTCAGCTTGCCTCCCCGGCTGCGGCAGGCAGTGAAGATCGTTTCGAGCTGGAGGTGCATGATCGCATGGTTTTCGTAGCGCAGTACCTCGACGCGGCATGCATGTTGGCCGTCCGAGGGGCGCTCGCGGTTGAGCTGCGCGGGCGACGTCTTTGCTTCGGGCAGAAGGGCCAGGATGTGATGAGTCACTTCCTCGAGGACTTGCGGCGGCACAAACCGCGATGCCAGTTCTTAATCGCTGATCCAGGCGGAGGTTCTGTCGGGCAGGTGTTGCGAGACTGGTGCGGCTTGGCCCGGGGCGTTGGGGGGTCTCACGGACTGACGGCGGACTTTGGGGCGCTGGTTTACGCGATCAAGAGGATTGCGCGACGGACTGCTCTGGACGAGCCTTCTCTTGCTTTGGCATGCTGTTCTGGCCACGGCGCGTTCGGTCAAGGCTTTCGGCGCCGCCCGCGAGGGCTGCCAGTTCGCCGAGGAGGCCGGCATGCTCAACGGCGGCGGACATGCTCATTCGGAGTAGCCGCGAGCACTGGCGGAGAAGACCTGCCTGGAGGAACGGCGCAGGAGCATCCACACGGACCAAACAATCTTTCCGTCGCTAGCGTCCCGAGCGCAAGCTGGGCGACTGGGTTATGTTCTTTCGAAAGGGTAAAGACCGAGGAGCTCGAGGTGCCTGGTTCGGCCCAGCCAGGGTCGCGGCGCTCGGGCCCATGGTGGATTTCAGCGGCAAGATTGTTGACGAGTCGAAGGGGGCGGGGGCCATCTCGGCGGCGCGGGTCGCCCATGGCGCGCGACTCATTCGATGTCATCCCTCGACATTCCGACAACGCGGTCAGCGCGAGGTGGTGGTTTCTTCCATCAAGGAGGACATCTCGATCAGAGTGCCCGCGCAGATGGGCGAGATGCTCAAGAAGTCTGGCCAGAGAGAGTACATCCACTTGGCGCGGGACCTACCATCGAGGTGAGAGTTGGCCGAATCGCTCGGGGACCTGCCTGATCGTCTTGAGCCACCGACTGGCCTGTCAGACCGAGCTCCGAACGACCTGCAAGACCAGCCACCGACAGACGCACTTGATCAACCGCTGACCGACCAATCTGACGAGCTACCGACCGATCAATCAACGCAGCGACTCACTGACCGACCAGCAAAGCAACAGGAGGCCGCATGCCGAGAATCGGAGTCTTTTGACGCGATCCCTGTACCGGCCAGGTCGGACAGACCTGAGTGGAGCGCGATTCGGAGGGCGAGGCTACGACGGAGGCGGCAACCGCGCGAGGTGATTGGAAAAGAAGATCGGGCGAACCGAGCTGACGTAGCGACAGAGATTGGCGGCGACCGCGACCACAGGCAAGATCACGAGAAACCCGATGAGAAGCGGGCCGTCGATCAGAGCGACGAGTCTCCTAAGCCAGACGGCCAGGAGACGCTCATTGAGACGGAACCTGTACCCGGAGTCTCTCCAAATGGTTCGGGGGGAGAAGATGAATTTGCAGATGACAGGCCCCCTCAGAAGCGGGCGCGCTTCGATGGGCTGGACTACCCTCGCGACTTGCAGACCGACGATCAGCCGCACTGCGCGTGCCGGGCGGGCAGCGAAGAGCCCGAGATTAGCAGGTATTTGGAGCTGCGCGAGCAGGAGAACAACGAGACGATCGCGTTCTTCAAGAAGACCGAGGAGCACCGCGGGCGCGCGGAGCTTAGCGCGGACTTCGAGCGGCCGAACGGTTTCCTCAGGTATCCGACCCTGCGGCTCTCGAAGAGGCTCGGTGACGGCAAGTCCTCGGCGGTGAGCTTCGATGCGCTGGGCCCGGGACAGCAGGCGCAGCTCGACGATGCAATGGTGAGGGGGTTCAATCAGGCGACGACCCCCGGAGTCTTGAAACAGGGTTCAATCCGAAGAGTTGGAGGGCATCAACGGGAAATCAGATCATGAAGATGCGTTGGGTTCTAACGTGTAAGTACCAGGAACGCGGCCCAGGAAATGCGAGGCCCCCCAGTCATCCTGGGGCGCCATCATCCTCAGCTCACGGATTTGGCTAATGCTTTGGCGCCTACGTTGGGAAAGCTGGCTTAGAATCTCCCGTTTCATACGCGTGCCTTTTTTCGCTTCAAGCTTGATAGTTGCGACGGTTGCGACTGTTCGCCGGCATTTCCGCAGGCCGACGAGGAGTCACATGTCAGTGACTTTTTTCGTGAAGGCTCTGGTGGAGCTGGCCAACTGTTTCATGGGCGAGCTGGGCAGACCATCCGCTATTCCACGTCTGGTCAAGTGATTTTACGGTTTCACTGCGTGGGGGAAGGATATTTCGGCCATGTTGAGCAAGCTGGGATGGCGCCAGCTTTGCGCCGACCAGTGTCTATGGATTTTGTTGGACACCGACGGCGTCCGACGGGGCATCATCGGCGCACGCGTGGGCGATTGTATTTTCGCAGGTGACCACAGTGGGTTGTTCCTCAAGGCCCGAGAGGAGATTCTACAGTTGTCTCGTTGGGGTGCGTGGTCATCGGGGCAGGCCGAGTTCAGTGGGATTTGAGTCTGGCAGTCGCAAGCGGACACCACAGGATCAGTTGAGTCCGCATGAGGTTTCTCATATGAGAGGCGTTTTAGGAGGCACCGCGAGTTGGAGGGCCCAGAAGGGTTCGCCACAGTGCGCAGTCGACGTGGGCCTCCCACTTTGAAAGGTTACCCGTGCGACAACCCACGACGCGCAGGAAAATTGACCAGCTTGTGAGAGACATGCGGAAGACAGCCTTTCAGTCGATTCGCTTCCGTGCTTTTGATTTTGCCTGGAGTTGGACGGCCCAATGGGCAGACGCGAGTGATCAGCTTCGACCTGGCGGTTCCACGACGCGGGGTCTAGTTGCAGGTCTAGCGGCCCCATCTTTCGGCGACGGAGAGATGGCGCCAATTTCTAATTTATTTTAGCCTGGATATCTTCAGTTCCCCGGGGAGATTTAGGGTCCTACAGTGGAGACCGAAGCTATTGCTTTTGGAGATGGGAGTTTGTGGCTCGCCCGACTCATGTGGCGATCCCAAAGTGGCGCATGTATGCAGCGGTGCGCCGAGTGCCGGGCATGCTCATTGCAGATTCGAATGGGATTTTCGTTGCCAAAAATCGCTTGGAGTCTCCACAAGTAGGACTTCGCAGTTCGCGCAGAAGCGGGGGTCTCGTGCCTTCAATGGGCAGATCACTCGCAGCGACATTTTATTTCACTGGGCCGCATACCTCGGCGATGCGCGCCGGCAGCGTGGCCGAGCCAGGATGCCCAGCGTGGCATGTCATTGCACAAGACGGAATGTAAGTGGCAGGCGCCGGCGGCATGCTGGGCGCTGTGCGTTTTCAGACGAGGATCCGGCAGAGCCTGAGCAGGCATCCGATACGTTGGTGGAGGATGATGTCCTTTTCAGAGGGTGTTCGGAGGATTTTGCCGGATAGGCACTTGAGCGCCGCGAGCCGAAAGCAAGAAGAAGAAACAACAAAGTATGACCTCTGTTTCGCTATTGCCAGTCATCTCGCAGCCCTCCAGCATTTACCTCCGTGGTCGTTCCAGGTTTGCTCCATATCCACAACCATGTCCCCCAACTCTTACAGGGAGGGATGCCATTATCATGTAGACTCTGCGGCATCAGGAGCCGCCGCGAGACGACGGCGGCCGGAGCCGTCTTGCAAAAGGATTGTGAGATATCGAGTAGTTTGGATACTCTGTCTTGAAAGTCGTTTGCGCAGAAGCTCTCGCTCTCCGCATGAAGTGAGAGAATAAATCGGTTTCGCTAACACCAGGAACCCCCGTGAGGCCCCCGAGAGGCTTTCCGAGAGGGCCGAAGAGGTCCCCTTCGGGGCCCCAAGAGGCCCTATGAGGCCACCGGAAAGCCCCCAGGACGCCCCACAAGGCCCCCAAGAGCCCTCCCCCCCCCAGACGCCCCGACGCATTCCTGACGATCCTCGACGCCGTCGCCGCCGCTGCTGGCAGTCGTTTCGGCTGAAGCGCCGCAGGGGAATTCCATGACGCGGGCTTTCACATTGAGGTCCCCTCAGATTTCAAATTGAGGAAGCCTCGGGAGTTCCCGATAGCGCCCACAAGGCCCCCGAGATGCTCCCCAATAGTTGCGCGCGTCAGCTTGTCAAGGGCTGGGTCACGATAGAACCTGAGCGCGCGCGGAGTGCGCGCGAAGCGCTAAAGTATGATTTGTTGTCGGATGTCTTGATTCGGCTTATTGATTTGCCGATTTGCTTTAACAGTTTGTCGAGGTGCACATGTTGTTTGTCGTGTTTATTGTACCATTTGTCTTCTCATTCGTTGTGCGGTGCCGAGGCCGCGAATCCTGTACCGAGAGTTCCGCCGCGTTGTTTGGTTTAAAGATGGAAAGACCAGTAGCAGCAACCGACGCGCAATATTAACGTGATCATTCTAAATTTAATTCAGCCGAAGAAACAGGGGAGGTAGTGGTTCTGGTGTAGTTTTGCTGTCCCATCCATATTGAGATGTTGGGTCCTCGTTTTGAAGATACTGCGCCCCGCGTCTCCTCCTTTCTTCTACTCTCCTCTGCTCTCCTCTCCTCTCCTCTGCTCCTCATTTCTCCCATTCCTGCTTCTGCTCTTCGAGTGCCATCATCATCATCATCATCATCATCATCATCATCATCATCATCATCATCATCATCATCATCATCATCATCATTACCGCCACCATCATCATCACCGTCATCATCATCATCATCATCAGCATCACCGTCATCATCGTCAGTATCGTCATGCGCAAACTCATCATCAGCAGCATCATCCCCGTCATCAACATCATCATCATCATCAGCATCATCATCATTATCATCATCATCATCATCATCATCATCATCATCATCATCATCATCATCATCATCATCATCATCATCATCATCATCATCATCATCATCATCATCATCGCGATCGTCATTGTCATCGTCAGCGTGACCTCCGTTTCGGCACACCATTCACACGTTTCGTGACCCCAAAGGGAGTTCCACCGAAGGCCCCAGTGGGGGTGCCCGCATGCGTCCGCCACACCCGGCACAGCTCTTCGTGGACACAAAAGGAGCTCCACCGAAAGCCCCAGTGGGGGTGCCCGCATGCGTCCGCCACACCCAGCACGGCGCTTCGTGGCCCAATAGGGAGCTCCGCCGAAGGCCCCACTGGGGGTGCCCGCATACTCCCGCCATTCGCAGTACAGCGCTTCGTGGCCTCATACGGGGCTCCGCCGAAGGTCTCAGTGGGGGTGCCAGCATGTGTCCGCCACACCCAGTACAGCTTTCGTGACCACAACAGGAGCTCCACCGAAAGCCCCAGTGTGGGTGCCCGAATGCGTCCGCCACACCCGGTACAGCGCTTCGTGGCCCCATAGGGAGCTCCACCGAATGCCCCAGTGGGGGTGCCCGCATGCGTCCGCCACACCCAATGCAGCGCTTCGTGACCCCAGAGGGATCTCCACCGAAGGCCCCAGTTGGGGTGCCCGCGTGTGTCCGCCACACGCGGTACAGCGCTTCGTAGCCACATGGGGAGCTCCACCGAAGGCCCCAGTGGGGGTGGGCACATGCGTCTGGCACGCCCATTTCGGCGCAGCTTTCACACGCGTCGTGGCCCTATAGGGACCCCACCTAAGGCCCCAGCGGGCGCGGCCACATGCGTCCGCCCGGCCCACTTCGGCACACCATTCACACGTTTCGCGCCCCCATAGGGCGCTCCACCCCAGGTCCCAGTGGCGACGTTCGCATGCGTCCGACCGACTCACGTCGGCACACCCCGCACACGTTTCGTAGCTCCATAGGGGGCTCCACCGAAGGCCCCAGCGGCTACATTCGCATGCGCCCCCCCCCCCCCGCGGCACATGTCGGCACACCCCTCACACGCTTCGTGGCCCATGGGAAGCTCCACCGAAACTTCGCACACGTCCCACCCATTCGTCCCCCGCCCTGCCCGCACTGCCCCGCGCCTCGTTTCTCCTGCTGCGCGCTGCCTATGAGAGCAGAGGGTGTACCGCGTGCGCTATTCAGGATTTGCGTGCCTCCCTCTTTCGTCGCATCTCGTTCGCGGTTCTTGCAGCTGCGAATGGTTGGGTCTTTCGTCAGGCTCAGTGTCTTACATTGTTTGGTGTGTTGCATGTTGTGGTTCACATGCATAATATGACAACACTCTGTAGTAGCATTGAAGTGGTATCGGTAACACGAGCAAGCGGGTCTTGGTTGTTCCCATGTGTTGGTGGAGCCTACGAGTGCAACGTGAATTATATGTGTGTTAGTTCTTCACTCTGCACATCTAGCCATAACACGCCTCCCGTGCATTCGTGCAAATATCAAGCCTCACCAATAATCTAAACAGAAACGCGCACACAGAGACAATTTTCTGTAGTTGCATCGCATACCTAGTACATGCAGAAGTTTGAAGGTAGTTCATACAATTCGAGAAACACGTAGTCGTAGCATGAGGAAATTGTTGGTCGTGTAAGGCTCGCGTTTGTATGTTATGTTTGGAAGTAGTTCCGTGCGTAATGTTGTTCAAGCTCTCTCTTGGTAGCTCCACCATGTAGCTGTTCTCTACATTAGTATCACGTTTCTAGTATGTTGCAGGATCAGAAACGCGCGGTTTTAGAAATGAATCGCAGCATAAACGAGTAATGTGTACGCTTAGATTGGTGCAGGTCCCTGGCGGGGGCCGCGATCCCCAGGGCGACTGAGTCCAGGCCCACACCAGAGGGCAAGGCCAGCGACGAGAGTCTAAGCCAGTGGAAGGATGGGCTCTGCGACTGCTTCGACGAGCCCGAGATCTGCTTCTGGGCGTGCTGCTGCCCGGCGATCCGGTGGGCCGACACGGTCGACCTCGGCGGCCTCGTGCCCTTCTGGGTGGCTCTCGCCATCTACCTCGGCCTCAGCGTCGGGAGCGCGTTCCTTGGCGAGGCGCTGCTGTGGGCCGCGCTGGCGGTGGCGTGCGCGGGCTTCCGCCAGGAGATGCGCCGGAAGTTCGGTATGAGCCAGAGCGGCCGTACCTATGCGGAGGACTGCCTCCTCTACTGCTGCTGCTCGTGCTGCGCGATCGCGCAGGAGGCTCGCCATATCGAGGAGGCCTGCAGGGTGGGCCACCCCGTGGTGGCGGCAGACGGGGGCGCGGTAAACATCAGAAGGGAGGGGTAATTGGCCGCCCATGTTCACTCAGGGCGGAGGTTCCCCCACCGACCCAGGCCTAGCCGGCCGCATGGGGGAGAGCACGGAGGACAGTTAGCACGCGGAAGAGCTTCGTAGACAGGTGTGAGGCAGCCACGTAAAGGACCCGGCGAGGCGCAGTTGATGAGCATCTTCTCATGGCGTGATCTCACCCAGGCAAGCATACACGTCATACACGTCTCTGTACAGCGCTTGCTGCTGGCGAGGGCGAGGTTCGAATGCCACATGAAAACAGAAAACAAAGGGCCTGCCTCGTGCTCATCCTCCGAGTCAGCCTCCGCCCTAAATACATGCAGCTGCCTGGAAGGCTCGGAGAACCTGCTGCGCCTCAGCGTTATGGTCCATCCTCTCCCGTTCGTCCGTATCCTCTTCCTCTTTGCCTTCCGTTTTCTCCCGCTGCCTTCTAACCGTGAAGGGTTTTTAGTTTTGGGCCCCCCCCTGTTTCTCTCGGCGGGGAACCATTTCGACTCTTCTACTCCTTGTCGTCGTCGTCCTCCTCCTCCAACTCCCCCGTCCTCCTCCAACTCCCAGCACGCTGTGCTTAACAAAGAGTCCAAAACAGTCCTCCTCCAACTCCCCCCTCCTCCTGCTCATCCTTCTCCTCGTCCTCCTCCTGCTCCTCCTCGCGATCGTTATCGTATTCGTCGTCGTCGTCGTCATCGTGGCGGAAAGTATGTTCCCTCCATTGTTGGGCGGCTTGGGTAATGTTGGGTAATGTTGGGGAGTTCTTTCTCCCATGGAACGATCCACTGTGGGCTAAACTACACGACAGAGTATGTATGATAATGATCTCATGGTGAGTCCAATATGAATCAGTGGTTGTGGTTGGAGTCGTGATTGTAGTGTTTATTTTGTAATCGCGGTTGTAGTCGTGAATGTAGTCGCGATTGTAGTCCTATTCGTAGTCGTGGTTGTAGTCGCAACCGTAGTCGTAATCGTAGTCGTCGTCGTCGTTGTCGTCGTCGTCGTGGTGGAAGTGGTGTTCTCTCTGCTGTTGGGCGGGTTGGATCATGTGGGGGGGCTTCTTCCTCCCAGGGCACAATCCAGTGTGGGCTGCCCTGTACGCGAGAGGATGTGTGAGCATGTTCTCATGGGGGTTACAATGGAACCGGCGGTTGAATCGCGATCGTGGTTGTAGTCGCGATCGTAGTCGTATTCGTAGTCGCGGTTGCAGTCGTAATCGTTGTCGTAATCGTAATCGCGGTCGTCGTCCTTGTTGCGTGGCGGGTGCCGCGGAGAAATAATTATTTGTCCGCCGTTGGTGGGACGCCATTCCGTCAGTAGGGGCGTCCAAGTTATCATTAGGTTCCGCTGTTGGGGGGGGGTCCAAAGACCCATCTCGATTACCATCTGCATCCTGATCCCATTCCCCTTCATTCGAGTCGATCAACCATACTTGCAACTTACATCACCAGTGTATGTTTCTCCGCTTTCCCTTCTTACTCGTATTCTATGTTCTTGAGCGTCCTCCCTATTCCTCCGTCATCCTCGGTCCTCCGTATTCCTCCGTCATCCTTTTCGTGGCCCGAATTTGTTTCTCGCGAGGTAGACTCACTGAACTGAACTGAACAGATTGGTCGCACCCACTACGCGACGGATTTTATGGTCGGCCGCCAAGGGCGCAACCTACGGCGCAACCAGTAGGAGACGGTTTCATTCTCGGCCGCCGTGTGCGCAAACTATGGCGCAACCGATAGGAAACGGTTTTGTTCTCGGCCGTCGAGGGCGCAACCTACGGCGTAACCAGTAGGAGACGGTTTTATTCTCCGCCGCCGAGGGCGCAAACTATGGCGCAACCGATAGGAGACGGTTGTATTCTCGGCCGCCGAGGGCGCAACCTAGGGCGCAACCCGTAGGAGACGGTTTTATTCTCGGACGCCGAGGGTGCAACCTATGGCGCAACCAATAGGGGACGGTTGCATTCTCGGCCGCCGAGTGCGCAATTTAAGGTGCAGCCAATAGAAACTTGTTTTGTTTCTCGGCCGCCGAGGGCGCAACCCATGGCGCAACCGACGGGAGACGGATTTATTCTCGGGCGCCGAGGGAGCAACCTATGGCGCAACCAATAGGAGACGGTTTTTTTCTCGGACGCCGAGTGAGCAACTTCCTATGGCGCAACCGATAGGAGACAGTTTCATTCTCGGCCGCCGAGGGCGCAACCTACGGCGCAACCGATAGGAGACGGTTTCATTCTCGGCCGCCGAGGACGCAACCTAAGGCGCAACCGATAGGAGACGGTTTTATTCTCGGGCGCCGACGGAGCAACCTAGGGCGCAACCAATAGGAGTCCTCTTTATTCTCGGCCGCCGAGGGCGCAACCTATTGCGCAACCAGTAGGAGACGGTTTTGTTCTCGGCCGCCGAGGACGCAACCTAAGGCGCAACCGATAGGAGACGGTTTTATTCTCGGCCTCCGAGGGCGCAAACCGATAGGAGGGCCACCGAGGGCGCAACCTAGGTTGCAACCGATAGGAGACGGTTTCACTCTCGGCCGCCGAGGGCGCAACCTACGACGCAACCGGTAGAAGACGGTTTAATTCTCGGCCATCGAGGGCGCAACCAATGGCGCAACTATTTTATTGCGAAGGCCTCACGGCCGACGCCGCCGACCCTGTAGGCAGCGACGACGCAGACAATGGAGGTAGAGGAGTCCAAGATGACCTCAAGTGGCTCGAAGACGGCGCGAGATGCCTGCAAGGTCGTCCGAAGACAGCTCAAGAGGCCTCCTCCAGGGTTCGGGAACGGCTCCAGAGAGTGCCAAGATAGGCAAAGAGCGCCCTCAAGTGGCCCGAGAGGGTTCCAAGACGGCGCCAAGCGAGGTCCAAAAGCGCCCGCAGAGGCTGTCAAGAGTGCCGCCAGAGGCTGCCAATAGAGTCTAAAAATGGCGAAAGGTCTCCAAGGAGCCTTAAGATAGGCTGAAAGGGCCCGCAGACGGCCCCGAGAGCCAATGGAGCCCCAGGACGCAGGAGGATGAGAGGCGGGGGGCTGCGCATCCGAGGGGGGACCCCCCCGGGAGTTGCCCCGGGACCCCCCCCCCGGCGGGGAAGGGATCAAGGGAAGGGGCTTCCTTTCGACTGAAGGACGACGTTGTTCAATTTGTGCGTGGACTTGTGTAGGGAGCCCTCGGAAAGCAGAAGAGGCGACGACGCTGTGGGGAAGACGGAAAAGCCTCTCCCACACGCCGACAGGGTCGGCGGATTTCAAGGCTGCCGCCTCTGCCGCCGAGCCCAGAGAAAAACGATGGAGGATGCGCAGGAGGATGAAGAGGAGAAACTAGGACGAGGTCCTAGACGAGGACGGCGAGGAGGAGCTGGAGCAGGAAGAAGACGAGGAAGACCAGGAGGATGAGGAGGAGGTCGGGGAGGAGGAGGAGGAGGAGGAGGAGGAGGAGGAGGAGGAGGACGATCAAGATGGGGAGGAGGAAGGGGAGAAATACGAGCAGTGCGAGGGCGAAGTGGGGGCATTCGAATGCGTGCGAGGCTGCGCCCGATGTGTGCTCGCCGTCTTGGCCGGCGGTGGGGCCCAGGCGCCGCGAGCTGTCTTGTGATTACCCCGCCTGTTTTCCTCCTTCTCCGCCCTCCATTGCGAGCGTCGTCGCCGTGGCTCGCTTTTTCGACCCCTTCCGAAGCCTTCACGATCACCGTCGGGGCCCAGCCGAGCTGCCTCTCGGGCGAGAGCGGCAGGGGCGGCAGTAAAGCGACAGAGCGACTCGCATTCCGACGCTGTGCCTCGCTTCTCCCGTTCACCTTCCAGACTATCTCTTCACTATCGTCACCAGTCCGCTCGGCGGAGGTGCGTCCGGGGGGGGTTCGCGAAGCGAGCCCCCCCCCCGCGGACGCGACCTTGGATGTCTCCCCTTATGAAGGGGGCCACACGGGGGTAGACCCCCTCGTCTACCCGCCTCATCCCCTCTGCCCCGCTTCTCTCAGACTTTTTCTTTAAGAGGGCGCAAATGTGCGAATGTGGTCATGCGCTGGCCGGGCTAAAGGCGGGGTGCACCGAAAGCTGATTTGGGCACGACGGAGGAGCGCAGCAGGCCGCTTGTCCCATACAGTCAAGGCGTTGAGATAAGGATCAGTTTGGGCTCAGGAGGGGCTCTGGTGTTGGGCAGTCCTTTATATTTTCGGGCAGACATAACTATGTTCGGCGACAGACATAAGTACGTGGTGCATCCACTATGGAGTCGGTGTCCTAATCGAAGCGTGGGGGGGAAGCCTTCTATCGACCACGGGCCCGATGCCATGTCCCCCAGAGCCGATGATGCCGCACGGCGGGGCCCGCCCAGCCCTGTGCCCAGCACCGCCTGTCACTGGGGGATGTGGCGCGACCAAAGGCCCTGGCGCGGAGGAGGAGGAGGAGGAGGAGGAGGAGGCGGAGGAGGAGGAGGAGGAGGAGGAGGAGGAGGAGGCGGAGGAGGAGGAGGAGGGCGAGCACAGGGAGGGGGAGGGGGGAGAGGGGCCCGCCAGCGTCTGCCGCGGCCCCAGGTGGTGGAGGCACTGGGCAGCCGCCGGGCCGAGGCCGCGGGCCGCGGGGCACCCATCGTGCTCGGCCCCGTCGACGTGGCCGCCCCGCCGCCCGCGCACCGCGCCCTGGAGGCTCGGGAGCTCCGCGTCCTGGAGTCTCCGGAGGAGGTGTGGGAGCTCCTCTCCGGGAAGCGGGTGCTCCACGTCAAGGGCTTCGGCAGCGGCTTCGGGGACCCCCCCGAGGAGCGGATGCGGAAAAGATGCTGGGTACCCCTGCCCGTCCTGGGGAGCCCGTGTCACCACCACGGTTGGCCTCTCTGCAAAATTGCAGTCAGAGCGCGCCCCTGGAGAAGTCAGGGGACAGGCGGTATCGGTATGTTTTCGTCCCCCTCGAGGAGCAGATGGGTGTGCAGAAGCAGCAGAGCGATAGTGCCGTCCAGGCCATCAAGCGATTCTGCCCAGACTACCTTGTGGTCGACGGCGATCCCTGGGGCAGCGGTTTCCAACGGTACATTAAAGCTTATGCGCAAAAGCAAGCTTCCGACGGGCTGGAGGTGCCAGAGCTTCTGTGGGTGAAGAACGTGAGCGGGAGCTCACCCTCCCCTGAAGAGCGCAAGAAACGCTTGGGTCAAGCCCGCGAGTGGGCTGACCAGGGACTCCCCGTGGTTGTCTCGTGGCTGCCGGAGGCGACCATATCGGAAGGCGTGGACAGGCTGTTCGGGGAGGGTTGTTGGGAGAAGTTGCAGGTGCATAAATACGATTTCAGAGGTGCTGTGCGGCTGTTAGATGCTGCCGAGCCCGACAGGCCCGAGTGGCTCCGCGGGCTGACGGGCACCGCGCCTGGGCGCGAAATACACTTGGCCATCCAGGTCGTGGAGAGCAGGGCATCCATGCGGCACTTTGAGAAGTGCAGCTTCGAGAACGCCGCGAAAGGCAACGCGATCTACCAGCACCTTCGGGGTGAGGGCCGCGAGCCGGCTGCGCAGGGAGCTGTGAGCTTCGGGGGCGGCGAGAGCGTGCTGCTGGAGTTTGCGACCCTTTACCTCTTCCCTGGATCTGGCTTCGACGCAGGCCAGGCCGCGCTCTTGCCCTTCAGCCGCGGCCGGCTCAGTGATCCCGCTCTACCTGCGCACGAGGGACGCGCCTTCAAGTCGGAGGATCAGCTGCGCGTGGAGGAGGAGGCGAGGCAGGTGGTCCACGCTTACTACGCGGCAATCGACAAGCGCAAACTCGCCGAGATGCTGGCCTGCGTGTCCGACGACGTGACCGTGACTTTTCAAGAATCGCATCGGAACTGGAGCGGCAGGGAGGCCGCCGAGCAGAAGTTTGGGGCGTGGCTCTCCAGTGGGAGCATCACCGCAGAGGACCTGAGTCTGGGGGTGGCGGTCGAGAGGTGCCAGGCCTGCGGGAGCGCGCCCAAAGCGACAGCGGTGCGCGTCGAGCTGACGTGCGACTTCGGACAGGGCCCGCGCCGCATGGGCTATCAAGTGGTGCGGGGCAAGATCGTCAGTATCGACCACCTGCCAACGTGACCGGGCGCCAGTTTCCTTTGGCTCTCTTGAGCATTCTCCTCCTGCCCCTCAAACCCTTGACGTCGTGATCTCTTCGCAGCGGGAAGCCTGATGTCGCTGCCTGAGCGTGTTCGGACTACTGGAGGCACGCCATGGGCTGTGTGGTATAGTCGCACTCGTGTTTCTCCACCCCTTTCCTCGACCCCCCTTCTGAATGACTTCTCCCCGTCGCAACACCAGACGTGTCAGTAGTGCGGGCCGGGCGTTTCGCAGGAGATTACCTCACCGCTGATGGTCCAGAGGTTTGGGAGTTCCAGCAGCTATAAGAGTGGAAGGCGCGCTGTTTTCAAAGTGTGGCTATTGTTCCAGCTACGCGCACAATCGTTTTAATGCTTGCCAGAATTAGGATGATTGATGACGGATGGTACATCACATGGTTCTCACCTAAGCGCCGCGCACATTTCGTCTTGCGTCAACATTTCCCAACATGTACACCCGTGCTCAGTAGGCGGTGTTTCTCATGGGGCCCTCGCTTTGGCTTCAAGCACTGCGCGCGTGCACCTGAACACATCCAACAGTGAAATACTCCAGATTTCGTAATAAAAGGGAGGGGGTCTGGACCCTCCAAGACAAGCCATTTCAGACCCCCGCCGTGGGAGAACCCTCCAAAACATCGTCCCCAGACCCCCCCAGGCCCTCAAGGTTGCCTGGAAGAGACCCCCCCCCGAAATGAGACCCCCCTCCCTTTATTACGAAATCTGGAGTACTCAGGACAGCTCTTTCTCAACATGCGTTTTTGTCCCTCCGCATATTCCAGAACGCTCCCAACACTTGCAAGGATGGAGAGGAGCTCCTCTTCAACGTAGGACTTCTGCCCGCTCGAGCCTTCCATCAGGTGTGCAGCATGAAGAGCCATACGGTGCCACAGATACATGGACGGGGTGCGGCTCCTTTTCCGAACGGGGATCGTTATGGATGGATTATCCGTAAGGGCTTCGCCCCCTGCCGCCGGCCCCCTCTCTCGGAGAATGGGCCATGGAAGAGCTAAGTCATGAGGCTTTGGCGCTGTCGCGCAGCAGTATCGGAACTTCATGCGAGGCCGATTCGCAATCGGCAAAACCAACTGATCACAAGAGGGGTTACCACACAGGGCGATTGGTAAGACGTGTATGGTTTACGAGCTTGGTTACCACACCTTGGGATTAAAGGGCCGAGGGAGTACTCGCAGTTTGGGTTACCACGCCTTGCGATGGATGTCCGTGAGGGGTGGCACCGAATTTCAGAAATGTGGCAAATCCCTGTGTTTTTGGACCCTGACCCCGCGGATCTGCGTGAGGGGTGGCACCGAATTTCAGAAATGTGGCAAATCCCTGTGTTTTTGGACCCTGACCCCGCGGATCTGCGTGAGGGGTGGCACCGAATTTCAGAAATGTGGCAAATCCCCTGTGCTTTTGGACCCTGACCCCGCGGATGTGCGTGAGGGGTGGCACCGAATGTCAGAAATGTGGCAAATCCTTTGTGTTTTTGGACCCTGACCCCGCGGATCTGCGTGAGGGGTGGCACCGAATTTCAGAAATGTGGCAAATCCCCTGTGTTTTTGGACCCTGACCCCGCGGATCTGCGTGAGGGGTGGCACCGAATTTCAGAAATGTGGCAAATCCCTGTGTTTTTGGACCCTGACCCCGCGGATCTGCGTGAGGGGTGGCACCGAATTTCAGAAATGTGGCAAATCCCCTGTGTTTTTGGACCCTGACCCCGCGGATCTGCGTGAGGGGTGGCACCGAATTTCAGAAATGTGGCAAATCCCTTGTGTTTTTGGACCCTGACCCCGCGGATCTGCGTGAGGGGTGGCACCGAATTTCAGAAATGTGGCAAATCCCTTGTGTTTTTGGACCCTGACCCCGCGGATCTGCGTGAGGGGTGGCACCGAATTTCAGAAATGTGGCAAATCCCTGTGTTTTTGGACCCTGACCCCGCGGATCTGCGTGAGGGGTGGCACCGAATTTCAGAAATGTGGCAAATCCCCTGTGTTTTTGGACCCTGACCCCGCGGATCTGCGTGAGGGGTGTCGATTTCGAGCCCCCCCAGCAATTCATACAAAGCGCCCAGGGGGTGCTAAAAAATCCTTTTTGGGCCTCCCCCCCTCGCGCGGTCAATCAACTAGTTACAGTAACCAGCAAGAAGCAGAACTGTAACACTGGAAACTACAAGCTACAACTGGTACTGGAAACTGCGAACCCGCGCCTACAGCCTGGTGGCCCCACAAGGGGGCCGGCGGATTTGAAGGTATTTGGGATGGATTATTTGATGGAAAAGTTGTTGGAATTTCGGACCTTGCCTGTTTAAATTAGTTGTTGAAGGAGCAGCAAACAATGATGTCTGACGCGTTCCTCATAGCTGGGCGGGTGCGCGGCGTTTCCCTTTCAAAACCGGGGCTATCGCCTGAAAGGCAGGCCCATAGGGGGCCTTCGGTCTTTCATCCAGAAGGGGGATTCTCCCATAGTTGGAAGTAGTGCTAGTAGCGAGTTCGCCGTAGTTGGAAGTAGCGAGTTCCCGTAGGGGATTTTTCCGTAGTTGGAAGTAGTCCCGTAGTAGGGGATGTTCCCGTAGTTGGAAAGGAGGGGAGGGGCGTGGAGCTGGAGGGTTCATTTAGTCGCTTCGCTCATTCCGTCGCCCCTGATTGTCGCACCTCTGTCGACTTGGGGGGGTATTCTTGAGGGGGTCGCAGTGACTGTGGATTTTGGTTTCGGGGGTTCGTCGCAGATTCTGGCGGGGTTGTCCTGGTGCAGTCGTGGGTGATCACGGGTCTGGTCGGTGATTTGTTTGTGTCGGTGAGGGGTTGATGATTCTGGATGGTCGCTGTGTGGCCATGTCGCAGATCGGAGGTATTCGTTGCAAGTTTGAGCCTTTCCGTTTTGGAGGGTGGCGGCTTGTGAATGCGACCGCAGGAAGAGGATGAGGAGGACGATGAGGAGAATGAGGAGGAGAAGGAGGAGGAGGAGGAGGAAAGGAGGAGGAGGAGGAGGAGGGATGAGGAGGAAGCGGAGGAGGAGGAGGAGGAGGAGGAGGAGGAGGAGGAGGAGGAGAGGAGGAGGGGGGAGTGGGCGGGTCTTTCAGGGCGGGTCCATGGCAGGGTCCACTTCGATCCATTTCGATACGATCTCCCTCCTCCTCCTCCTCTCCTCCTCCTCCTCCTCCTCCTCCTCCTCCTCCTCCTCATCCCTCCTCCTCCTCGTCCTCCTCCTCCCTCTCCCTCATCCCTCCTCCTCCGCATGCTCCTCCTCCTCCTCCTCCATCGTTCTTCATTCTCCTTGTCCTCCTCCCTCCTCGTTCTCCCCCCCTCCTCTCCTCCTCCCTAATCACTCCTCCTCCTCCTCCCGCCTTCTCCGCCTCCCGCACCGAAAAGGGAGCGGGCGGGTCTTGCAGGGAGGGGCGCCTGGCAGGTTCCATTTCGATCCGATTCGAGGTTCTAGGTGTTCGAGGCTTTTTAGGAGAGCCTCTTGATGCTCTCTTGGAGCTTCTTGGCGGCGTCTTGGGCCGTCTGGAGGCCATCTTGTGGGCGTCTTGGGACGATCTTGCGGGTCGGCAAACGGGAAAGTTTAATTCGAGTTCCCCCGATGGGGCCCCTCGTAGGGTTGTCTAGGGCTGTCCAGGGGGCCTCGTGGGCCGTTTTGGGGCCCTCTTGGGCCGTGTTGGGCCCATATTGGGAGTCTGTTGGGCCGTCTTTGGGCGATCTTGATGGTCTCTTGGGCAGTGTTGGACGTGCTGGACATCGAAACGTCGCTAATGCGCAACATGTACGTCTACCGAAGGGAATGGGACACCTTTTGCTTGTCGAGGCTCTCTAGGAGAGCCCCTTGAGGCTCTCTTGGGGTGTCTTGGCCGCGTCTTGGGCCGTCTTGCGGCGACCGAGGGCCCCTCGGACCGTCTCGAGCACGTCACGGGGCTCTCTTGGAGCGTTCCCGGGGCGCTCGGGAAAGCCTGGAAGGCAGCGCCGAGGAGGAAAACCATCTCTGGGTCTCACCTGGCCCGGATCTGCCTGGGTACGTTTCGTTCTGGGGCCCCCAGGGGCCGCACGCGGGCGAACTAGAAAACTGTACACCAATTACCGGGGTTCTTAGCACGCCTCTGGCCCGTTGGGCTGGCGAATTTAAGTATCGTTGTTGCGTTCAGGGTTTGCTCTGGTCCTCCTTCTCCTCCTCGTTTCTCTGCGGTGCGGCACCCGAATGGAGTCAGGACTCCGCGAGCGCCCCATTCCCTTCCCGCGCTCCCATTCCCTCCATCTCCCTCCCTCCACAAGTACACCATATGAGTATTATCCCTCCCCCGAGGACGTGATGAGAGTATCGCCCACCCCCTCCCTCTCCCTCAGCGTATTGCTTTCTACAGACAGGGGTTCTCACCACGTGACAAGGTTCATATGTTTTTATTTTCACCGTCCGAGCAGTCTTGGTCCTTTCGACATGGTGTTCCCGCTGCGGCATTGGCTCCATATCCGCGCTAACGGTCCTTCAAAACGGTGCTCCCGTTGCAGCATTGGCTTGGTCTCCTTGCGTTCGGCCCTTCTCAACGGCCTCATCCTGCGCTCGGAATCATTAAACGTAGTGTTCATGCGCGGCGCTGGCCTCGTTTCAGCTGTGTGGTCCTTCTCAGATGGGCGCCCGTTTCATCGCTGGCGCCATGCCCGCTATGCGATGCCGTCATGCGATGCCCAGCCTTGCTCTGCAATGCTGTGGTATGCATTTCTCGGCTACGCAATGCCATCATAAGCCTTATTATGTATCGCTACGCCATGGCATGCAATATTGTGATAGGGTATTCACCGTTCTGCAATGCCATGCCTTGCGATGCGATGCGCTGATCTGCAATGCTTTGCTACGCAGTGCCGCGACATGCCAGGCCAGGCTGGGCTCTGCCGTGGTGTCTCATGGGATGCCGTGCCACGCTGTGTTGTGCGGCATCTGACCTTGTAGGGTCAACACCTTCCTCGACACCCGACCATTCGACCAGAGAAGGGCTCTACGCAGCGGTAAGGGATGGGGGGAGGGGTAGTACGCTGGATATGACGCTAGCGCGCCTAGCTTGTTCCCTCCCCCTGTCCTTTCCCTTTCACTCCCTCGCTCTCCTTGGGTCGGGGCTGTCTTGGGGCGATCTTCGGGGCATCCGTGGTCTTCTTGGAGGGTCGGATGCACGAGAAGGCGATGAAGCGACAATTCTTCAAAAGCCCATGGGCGTCAATGATGTTTGCTCCTCGGGACCTCCTGAGGGGTTCTCTTGGGGCTCCCCTGAGGCGTTTCGGAGGCGTCTCGGGCCATCCAGAGACGATCTTGGGCACTGATTCTGCACTGGCCGCTCGTTGGCTCTCTTGGAGTTCCTTTGAGGCGTTTCTGGGGCTCCCTGGGGGGCCTCGAGCACGGCGCCCAGGAGCAACACCATCTCTCAGGAGACCTTGCTGGAGATCTCCAGGAGATCCAGCAGGGTGCCTTTCGCCCAGGGGCCCCCATGGGCGGCCCCGCGAGCGAACTAATTTGACAGAATCATTCGAAATCCGCTGGGCAGGCGAATTCAAGTGTCGAAAGGAGTCGGTGATTGGTTGCCAGCTCGGAGCTCTCTGGGGGGCCTCTTGCCCTGGGTGTGCCGTCGGCCTCCCAGGCCGCCGGGAGGGCAGCGTGGCCGCCAGCAGGAGCTCGTGGGGCCCACGCGGGGCCCTCTCCGGTGCAGTCAGATACAAATCGTTCACACGCTGCAGCCGAGGCAGCAAGGAGTGCGACATCTACGAACAGCCGCCGCAGGCGCACGGCTCTGGTGCGCATGCGTTTCTGCACGACCACCTCCCGCGCCACCCTGGCCGGGCCGCCCCGGGCCCCCCCGCCCGCCCCCACGAGGCCGCACGGGCTTCTCCGGCTGGGCCCCGCTTTTCCCCCTCCCTGGCAGGAGGAAGGAGGCGAAGAAGGAGGAGAGCGTGAAGGCAACCGCGCTCGAATGCCTCGAGGCAGCCCGTACGTGTACCGCGTGGCGTGCATTTTCGCGTGAAGTGGGACCCCCTCACTCTGGTAAAGCATGTTCTCCATTAGTGGGGACGCATGTCCCAGAGAGGCTGAAAACTGAATACCCCCACGGCGACAGGATTTACCTCAGCCGCTTTGGGACATGACATGCGTTGCCGATCACGGAAGAGTATACAGTTCTTCGCCCTCTAAGTACCCATATTCTCCCTTCCCGTCCTCTTCCTAAAGGAGGTCCCCGTGGACGTCGCACGGACGTGTCTGAAGATTTTCACAAGCCTTCAGATGCCTCGGGAGCTCGGAGGCCCAAAGAGCCTAACAGTCACGAAACCGTCCGAACACCTCGATTTCTCAGTTCTCGATTCTCGAGCTTCCTCTCCCTCCTTCCCCTCGTTTCCCCCGGCTCGGGAGAAGGTGGAGGAGGAGGAGGAGGAGGAGGAAGAGGAGGATGTTTGGATTTGAACGGAGCACACTGCAAGGGCTCTTGAGCGTTTCACCCGAAGCTGGAGTACCGCCCAGCGCAGAGGAGCGTCCAGTCCAGTCTTTGTGTCTATCCTTTCCTTCCCTTGCTCTCCCCCCTCCGGTGGCGGGGGAGAGATGGCAGAAGGGCAAGCTAGGTGCGCTGGCGCCACTTCGCCGCAAACCTTCTGGAGGGCCTGTCAAAGAGCATAAGGGAATACAGTGTCCGTCAGCCTTAAGTGAGTGCCATCAGGACGCTGCCAATAGACAGGTGAGGCTGGCATCACATTCAGGTCCAGCAGCAAAGTCAAAGTAGCAGCAATCGGTCCTCGGACTTTTCGCCACCGAAGTTCGGTTACAGCAAACTATATCAAGCAACTATTACCGAAGACTTAGCAACATGCATCCGATGTTCCTGTTCAGGCTCATGCCAAGCATCATGGAACAAAAACAGTCGCTCATAGCAAAGCCCAACGTGGGGGTCATCCTGGCCCGCACTAGCCAGGGAAGGAGCACCGTCACGATCACCACCACGCACACCAAACTACGCTTCGCCGACGACGTGCTCCTGACCAGCCAACTCTCCCGCGTCTGACTACGATGCTTGACGACATCGTGCGCGCGGCAAAGTCGCGCGGGCTCGAACTAAACCCCTGCAACACCAATTTACTCAGCAACCAGACGAGAAGGACTGGAAGGGCGAGCTCACGCACAACGCGTGCCCAAGACTTGGATATAAAAATCATTCCGTACGAAGGCAGCCTCAAATAACAAGGGGCACGCGTGCCAAGGATCATACAATGACGATGTGGGTCCATGGGAGATGGAGAAAACCAGGGATCGCGAGGGAGCGGGGGGGGGGGGGTGCCCACGGTCGGTCGGAATAAAGGGGGGCGCAGGGAGAGGAGGGGGGGGGGGTCGGAATGGCCCACGGTCGGTCGGAATCCACAGGGAATTCCCGCGGGCAATTGGGGGGGAGCGGGGGGGGGGGCACGGTCGGTCGGAATAAGGGGAAGGGGGCGGGGGGGGAGGGGTCGGTCGGAGGGGGGCCGGGGGGGGGGGCCACGGTCGGTCGGAATAAGGGGAGGGGGGCGCAGGGGAGGAGCGGGGGGGGTGGCCCACGGTCGGTCGGAATAAGGGGACGGGGGCGCAGGGGGGGAGCGGTGGGGGGGCCACGGTCGGTCAGAATAAGGGGAGAGGGGCGCAGAAGAGGAGCGGGGGGAGTGGCCCACGGTCGGGCGGAAGAAGGGGACGGGGGCGCAAGGGGGGAGCGGGGGGGGGCCCACGGTCGGTCGGAATAAGCGGAGGGGGGCGCAAGGGGGGAGCGGAGGGGGTGGCCCACGGTCGGTCGGAATAAGGGGAGGGGGGCGCAGGGAGGGAGCGGGGGGGGTGGCCCACGGTCGGTCGGAATAATGGGAAGGGGGCGCAGGGGAGAAGCGGGGGGGGTGGCCCACGGTCGGTCGGAATAAGGGGAGGGGGGCGCAGGGGGGGAGGGGGAGGGGCCAGCACGACCACCAGCACGCCACCAGTCCAAAACACGACCGCGAGCACGACCACCAGCACGACCACCAACACGACCACCAGCACCTCCAGCACGGCCAGCCACCAGCACGACCACCAGCAGAACCACCAGCACGACCACCAGCACGACCACCAGCACCTCCACCAGAACGGCCACCAACACGACCGCCAGCACGACCACCAGCACAAGCACGCCCGCCCAGCACGCCAGCACGACCACCAGCACGACCACCAGCACGACCACCAGCACCTCCACCAGAACGGCCACCAACCACCAGCACGACCACCAGCACGACCACCAGCACGACCACCAGCACGACCAGCCACCAGCACCTCCAGCACGGCCAGCCACCAGCACGACCAAGCACGACCACCAACACGACCACCAGCACCTCCAGCACGGCCAGCCACCAGCACGACCACCAGCACAACCACCAGCACGACCACCAGCACGACCACCAGCACGATCACCAGCACCTCCACCAGAACGGCCACCAACACGACCGCCAGCACGATCACCAGCACAACCACCAACGCGACCAGCCACCAGCACGACCACCAGCACAAGCACGACCACCAGCACGACCACCAGCACGATCACCAGCACCTCCACCAGAACGGCCACCAACACGACCGCCAGCACGATCACCAGCACAACCACCAACGCGACCAGCCACCAGCACGACCACCAGCACAACCACCGCCCAGCACGACCACCAGCACGACCACCAGCACGAACACCAGCACGACCAGCCAGCAGCACGACCACCAGCTCGACCACCAGCACCTCCCAGCACGACCACCAGCACAAGTACCAGCACGACCACCAGCACGACTGCCAGCACCTCCACCAGAACGACCACCAGCACGACCACCAGCACGACCACCAGCACGTCCACCAACCACGACCACCAGAACGGCCAGCACAACCACCAGCACAACCACCAACGCGACCAGCCACCAGCACGACCACCAGCACAACCGCCAGCACGACCACCAGCACGACCACCAGCCCAGCACGACCACCAGCACGACCACCAGCACGACCACCAGCACGACCAGCCAGCACCACGACCACCAGCTCGACCACCAGCACCTCCCAGCACGACCACCAGCACAAGTACCAGCACGACCACCAGCACGACTGCCAGCACCTCCACCAGAACGGCCAGCAGCACGACCACCAGCACGACCACCAGCACGTCCACCAACCACGACCACCAGCACGGCCAGCACAACCACCAGCACGACCGCATTATGGGCACACGGTCGGTCGAAATAAAGCAGTGCGAGATCACACCGGTAGGTATGATGACTCGGCCAACTGATCAGTTCCACGAACCGGTGGACACAGAAACTCAGGACCGCACAAGGGGGGCATGGGCATCGCCCATTTGCCGCAAACAGGAGCTGACCAGTAAACACTACCCACTGGTTCACCGACTCCGACTTTTCAACAGGACAGTGACACCGACATCGTAACATGGTGCAGAGACCCGGATCGTCTCATAACCCTTGTTGCAGCACTTTCGACGGACACAACGAAGCATGTTTGTTCCGCATGACCATCAGAACGCCCCGCACAGCAGCCAAGGGAACAGTGCTGCCGATGTCACAAACAGGAAGTACCAGACAACGGCCACTGCACCAATAGAACCAACAGCATTTGCAACGACGACGACGACGCAGACAGCAACCCACTCCATCGTGACACGGCTGCCGCACTTGATGTGTACAGCGAGGACGGCGAATACAGGACCACAGTAGACACGTTGGAATCTTGGGCTGCATACATCCAGAAAGCGACACGAAGCGCAGAGCACTTCGTGAAATTCCACCGCGCCGACACTTGGACGACGGTGCATAAACGAAAGGTATGGCGCATGGCTCCCGCAGTCGCAAACCACGACCGCACACGGTGGACATGGCAATGGCAACCAGACCCCAGTCCGCGCCAGCAGGGACACAGGCAACACGGTCACAAAAGCAAGCGTTGTGCCAATGCAGACCAGACTTCCACCGACCGACCGCACACACACACAGATTCGAAAGATGATCCAAACGACGTCATATGGTTGCGAACCGCCCAGGACACCGAAACATGGACAGCACTCGGGCATCAGTACACCGAGGCCGCACCAACAAGCACATCGAGCCCACACCAATAACACGAACTCCTACTTCCCGTACCAACGCCGACACCGAGGATTTCTTCTTCCTCCCTCCTCCATCCTCCCCCACACCGACACGAGCATACCGTGCAGCACGCCGGCATCGACCCGAGGGAATGTTTCTCCCCCCCGTTCCCCTTTAGCATATCATATCATACATGTGTTTCGCATTGCATGTTATCCACACGCATCAGACTTCTGAGGCCTTGCCCACCTGGTCTTCGCTAGGCCTGGACGATATCCGCAGCAACCCCTGTTAGTGCAGTTCCCGAGTTTTTCAACAGTTGTTGCTCGGAAGCGTCGTGTTTTTGGCCGTGTTGCAGGTTTGGTTCTTGCCCCTCGGATCTCGAGCAGCAAGTTGAGTTGAATTAGAAGCCCAGCTGTAAGAAACTTATAAATGCACAGCACGTCCGGATTCAACATGGCTACACGCCATAGTAGATTTGTCAGAAATGGTACAAGCGACACACTCCATTTGATGAGCGAGGTCTATGGCAGCCGGGACAAGATTGCGAATTTATTATTTTGCATGTGTTTGGGATTGGGTGATATTGTTAACACTTCGCTTGACCATGGTAGGCATAACTTGCACATGCGTAGTTGTTTAAGCACATAACATGCTTGATCCAATGCGTACATTGCACATAACTTGCCAAGCTACTCTTAGCTGGACCCATGCTATCATACACGAATGCTCCCACCCACAACATCCGAGGGGCTTCATGGAAGAGGTCGCCGAGGTAGAGGATGGGGATGGGGGTAGTTCATCATGGTAGCCAGGCCAATCAGCCTTTGTGGTTCAACGGAATCAAAAAGCTTGGGACCCCAGCGAGGTTCGACCGAGCAGAGTCCTTGAGACTTGGTAAGTTCGTGTCCAAGCTCGCGTAGCAAGGCGGCCCGGAGAGCGCTGCATCCTCAGGGATATCGTTGGATATCCGCAGGGGGTTCGCCCCCTGCCCCCTGCCCCCTCTCTCGGAGAATGAGGCATGCAAGAGCTATGTTGTGAGGCTTGGGCGCCGTCGTGAAGCAGGGCCTGAACTTTGAAGGGGGGACACTGGAAGGGAGCGCGCTAAAATCCATCAACGACTTAAGACACATCGTAGATGTTGGCCTGTTGGGCCTCTGTTGGTGGTGCTCTTGGAGCGCTCTTGGGGGTTTCTTTGGGGCCTCTTGGGCCGGGGCCATCGTGGGTGCCTTGGAGCTTGGGCCGTCTCGGAGGTTTTTTGCGCCGTTTTGGATGGTTTTGATGACGAGTTGCGGCTTCGAAAGCGTAAGCTTTGCGTATTTTGCAAGGGTTCATGATTTCGGGGGCGCGAAGAACGTGCGCTTTACACGGGGCCATTTCTTCGGGGACGCAGCCGGTGTTTTTTTACGCAGAGAGAGAGAGAGAGAGAGAGAGAGAGAACACAACAAATAACAGTGCTGCCTCGGAGACGGAGACTGCCCGGGAGCGCGGACATAGCGTAATATGCGAGGGTTTATGGTCTCGGGGACACGATATTTGTGCAATGCACACGGGATTATGGCCTAGCGGGGCGAACACAGCGAATATTTTAAAGGATTCTGGCTTCGGGGGCGCGAATCCCATTATTTGTATTGGCCCCAGGAGTCCCCAGGAAATTCTGGGAGCCCCTCCATCTGCTGGTGACCAGGGCCCTCTTCGGCTCCCTCCCTCCTGCGGAGTTGAAAATTTATCTTCAGTCGGAAGCAGAAGGTGCGACTCAAATATGGGAGATTTGAAACTGGAGTTGCAGCAGGGAGCAACAAGCCCACCCCGCGGAGCCGCGTGGCCCCACAAAGAGGCCGGCGGATCTCACGGGCCAATTTACAGTAGGGAGCAGCAAGTAGGACTAGAGCATGGGAGACTTGAACTTGGAATTGGAGCATGGGGAAGCAAGCCTAACCCGAGGAGTTCTGTGCCCCCAGATTCGGACCGGCGGATCTCACGGGCGCAACTAGGAAGGTTATGTTTCTTTCTGGTTTTACAGTAGACCCTATAAGTCGCAGGGCACTTGCAGACGGGTAGATCACATTCAATATTTTTGGGAAGCAGCGCAATCACATTCAAGAGAAATTGGGAAGGCCACATCAGCTGTTGGTCGCATTTACTGAGGAGATGAATGACCTCAAATCAACATACCTCGGGAGATCCACCAGGGACCTCGGAGCCCAATGGTCGACCCCAACGGAGATCGTTGCAGAAAAAACACCGAGCAGTACGTTGGATATCCGTCGCTTCCAGCGGATCCAAGTATTGGGTATCCTGCAACGCAAGAAGGCGAGCGAGTCCAACGCGCCAGGCAAGGTAGGTCTAGCCTGAACTGGGCCAGCCCAAACACTTCTTGAAAAACTCGTGGTTTTCAATCATGTCAGAGGGCAGTTGTCATATGCCATCCGGATTCGCCAAAACTTCAGGGTGTGTGCCCTAAATCTTATGTGAACGAGGAGAAGGAGGAGGAGGAGGAAGAGGAGGAGGAGGCGGAGGAGGAGGAGGAGGAGGAAGAGGAGGAGGAGGGTTAGGAGGGAAGGAGGAGAACGAAGAGGAGGAGAAGCAGGGGGCAAACCCCAGACCTCGTTCCACTTAGAGCCGCAAGGCTCGTTCCAAAGAGAAGCCCACAGCCTCGTTCTATGGGATGGCCGTCGGGGGCCACGACCTCCAGGGGTCGTTCCACAGGGAGCCGCAGTGCTCATTCCACAAATGGGCCGCAGGGTCCGTTCCACAGAGATCGTTCCACTGGGCCGCCGCTGCGGCTCCTGAGCTTCAGGGCCTGTCCATTGGGCCCCTAGGGCCCTAGGGAGCCGCAGGGCTCGTTCCGATGGGCCGCCGTCGTGGTCCCCCGGCTCCCCCAGAGGGCCGCAGAGCTCGTTCCACTGGATCGCCGTCGGAGCCCCCCGACCCCCAAGGCTCGTTCCACTGGGCCGCTGTCGCAGCCCCCCCCCCGGCCCCAAAAGGGCCGCAAGGCTCGTTCCACTGCGCCGTCGGGCCCCCCTGGATCACACAGGGCCGCAGGGCTCGTTCCACTGGGCCGCCGTCGGAGCCTCCGACGCCCACGGCTCGTTCCACAGAGGACCGCAGGGCTGTTTCCACGCAGGTCCCCCCAACCTCGTTCCTCTGGGCCGTCGTCGAGGCCCGCGACCCCAGAACTCCTGCACGCAAGCCCAAGGCTCATTCCACAAACGCGTCGGGGCCCTCTCCACAGGGCCCTTCGCAGATGCGAAACCGACCGGCGCGCCCGGGCCGATACGCCGATATGCCGATCTAGCGAATCGGCGCTGTTGAGCCGAGAAAGCGTTCCAGGAATTCGGCCCGAGCAATCGGATACGCCGATAGGCCGATTTGTGGTTTCGGTTCCCCCGGGTCGATGTACCGATACACCGATCCAGTAACTCGGCTGGCCAAGCCGATATGCCGATGTGCCGAAGCTACGGGGCGCCCGCAGTGATAGCCATATCGGCATGTCGGCATATCAGTTCCACGGGGTCGGTATATGAGATCGGTGTAACGGCGAATCGTGTTCCTCAAGCCAGTATCCGATGCTGGTTTATTGGCATATCGGCTCGCCCAAACCAGCGGGACGTAGACCGGTGTATCGGTATATCGGCTCAGCAGCAAGCGGTTCCAGGTTGCGGTCGCCTTCGATTTTTGGAAAACAAGCGGCGTTTCACCGAATACCTTTCGAGGCCACTCGACCGCTCGGGACTCAAACATGGCCTCGGTCGCTTTGGGCTACAACAGGTAGGCATCAGCAATATCAGCCGGAAGATGTTCACTAGCATGCGGCAGAAAGGCATGCGAACGAAATTGCGGCACCGCGCTAGGCACATTCTCAGGAGTTTGCTGCAGTAAAACATTGCGTTGCAGATCAGGGAAATGACACCCAAAAAGAGAATTGGGAAAAGAACATGGGACAAACAACGTTGCACAATTCTTGCTGTCTCAAGAAGACACTGGGAGGGGATCCCAGGATCTTCCGGACAGTGTCAGGGGAGAGCGGATAGTAGTATTCATATTCTGTTGGAGGGGAGGAAGGAAGGTTCCCCCCTTCGTTTCTTCTGTCGCTGTTGCGGTGGATGGCGCGCCGTTGATGGGGCGAGTTTCAGCGAAGCGTGGCCTCAAATGCGACAGAAGCCTCACATTCTGGCCTCCATGGGGCATCTCACACACACACACACACATCTTCTCCCCACCCCCTTCCCCCCGAGGCGCGCCTGCCCCTGAGCATTTTCTGGGCTGGGCGGTTCCCTGGTGGAGCGCGCCCCCTCCCCCCCCCGCCGGATGGGGTGCTCCGTGGGGGAAGGACCGCCCCGACCCCGATAATTGGCGTTGACTACGCGGCTCTGGGCGTTTACATTGAACGGCCCTGCCCTGTTCGATTCCATCCCCGGGTGCATTTACGCAACGGCTTCGCGTGTCGGGGTGCGTCTTAGGAGGGTTGATGTTTCTGCTCTCTGGATCGTGCAGCAGCATCAATAGGGAGCCGCATACGAACCCTACCCCTACCCCCCACGATTTCTGAGGGAGAGGGTGGGGTTCACGTCGTTCGGGAGCTCACAAGCGAAGTGAACCCCACCCTCCCCGTCAGAAATCGTGGGGGGCAGGGGTAGGGTTCGCATGCGGCCCCCTAATCAATCACACCAAGGTGGGGAGCTGTCCGCCAACGACCATCCGCCCGACGGCGAGCTCGGCGACCAGGCGGCCGCGGCGGCTCAGGCGCGGCCGCTCCTCGCTCGCTCCCCTCCCCGGGCGGCCTTTCAGGAGGGAAGAAAACACACAGACACAGTTAATCGTCGATTCCCCAGAAAATATGGGAAAATATGGGAAGTGGGGGGGAAGACAAACACCCAGAACATATGGGAAAATATGGGGAATCTTGTTATGTGTGTGTGTATTTATTTGTGTGTCCCAGGGCCCCTTTAGCCTTGGCCCTTGCGCGCCCTTCTGGGATGCCCGCGGCTGCCAGTCAGAGGGGAAGTACAGACAGACAAAAGTAATCGAGTGGCCTTCGGCCCATGCCGCTGCCGTGCCTGGAGTGGTGGCATGAGGCCTACTAGATGTTCGTTGGGATCTCGTGGGAGGCCTCTCGGGAGCCTCGAAGGCAGTTTGGGGCCTCTTGGTGGCCTCTTGGGGCGCTTCGGGGCCTCTTGGGGTCCCCTTGGGGTCTCTTGGTGGCCTCTTGGGGCCTCCTGGGCGCCTCTTGGTGCCACCTGCGGGCGTCTTGGGGCGGAAGGCTTGGATTTTCGGTTCTGGGTCCCTCTCTTGGGCCCCTTTTGGGGCCGTGTGTTGGGCCTTCCTGGGCAGCTGGGCCCCTGCAGGAGTGCTCCCCCAAGGGGCCGGCCAGCACCTGCCGCTCCCTGGGCCTAGGCCCGACGCAAGTTTCGCGGGAGGCACCCCGGAAGGCCGGGATATTTCATGGGGCGGAAACGTTGCCGATGCCGTTGCCCTTCCCTGGGCTTCGTTCTTTTGGGCCGCCTGTGGGGGCCTCCGAACCACGGCTGCCCTGGAGAGGTCTGGGGAGGCAGCACGCCGATTCTCGCAGGGTGGGGAGAAAGAAGGAGAAGGGAACGGATCAGACTGCCCGCGTGCCAAAGGGGGGAATCGCACAACACTCAATCGATTAAACTTAGATTTCGACAGCGTGATAAGGCAGATCCGGAAAAGCTCCAGCTCCCTTCAAGACATTTTTCTGGAGGCGAGGGGTCGTGCATCGATATAGGGCGAGAAGTTCTGGCGGAGAAGGGGGGGGGAAGGTGGAGAAGGGGGAGGGAGCGAAAGATTCTCGATGCCTCCCTTGAGTGCGCCTCGCCGCGGACTGAAGGACCTCAGTGTGGAGGTCGCCTTGGGGGCGTCAGAGCCTATACCTGCCTCTGCGAACTAGCCGTAAACAATCCAAGGCTCACGCCTCAAACCGATTCTTTTGGCGCGTTTGCTTGGGTGGAAAATCGGGTGCCACTCAGGATCGTCAGACATGGCAGTGTCCTTTGCCAAGCGTTGCAGCGATCGTTGGAAAGATGTTTCAGAGCTGTCACGCACCACTACAACAGGCAAACGATTGAAGACTGAAATCAACCAATAGATAGACGGATGGAGCAATCGAGAATTGCCAGGTGGGAGGGGTTCATGCAGTGCCATCAGAAGCCCGTTGAGTACCTCGCGGGTTGGCAGTTGGCTTTTGAAAGGCTCACGTAGGAGCCACATGATACCCCATGTGCCCCCATTTGTCCGCCTAGCGTTCACTCGGTTGAATGTTGCAGGGACGTCAGATCAACCAAGTGCAGCGTGCCATCTAGACCAGATCCATTGGAAGACATTGAATGCGCAAGCGTCTCTGTAACCTTCTGTCCATGTGGTGTGCAATCGTGTTGTCAATGTAGGAGCCAAACATTTCGAAGAAGGACAACTTCCTTCCAGCTTGAGCGCGCAAGGCCTGGCTCCAGAGCAAACTTGTCCGCCCCCTTCTCCTGTGAACCTCCCATTGTGCAAAGTCTGCCGTAAACAAGAACTATGAAAAGAGCGCCCAGCTATTCGCAGGTGGAGTACCCCTGGCCACGCTTCTCTTATTCGGACCCAAAGGCGGGCCGACAAAGAAAAGACGAAGCAAGCAAGGAAAAAGAAGGAGCGGGGAAGCGAGGAGCGAGAAGTGGCGGATTGGAAGAGCATGGGGAGGACAGCAGGGAAGAACAGACCAGGTCGACGGACAGAGGGACGGGGGTGGGGACGGAGAACGCAGATCTGCCGACGTGCAGGCCAGCCTGCGCTCCCTGAAGGACTTGCAGGCCGCCGAGGTGAGGAGCGCGCTGAGCTCGCTGCGGGACCTCCTCGTGCCGGATGGGCCACCCGCGCCTCCCGTGAGAGGAGGCACCACTGGCCCGGCCGACGCGGAGGTCTGGCCGTGGGCCGCAGACTCCTTTGTGGCAGCTCCTCCCGCTCCTCCGTTCGCCGAGCCGGACATGGCCGATTCCCGATGCGCGTCCTCCAGCCGCGCGCGCAGACTGCTCGTTGAGGGGGCGCTTGCAGAGCAGATGCTGGCTGACGAGATACTCTCGATGAGTGTGCTCACGGGGCAGGCGCGCACCGAAGACCGCACAGGACCGTGTTTTTTGTTGGCGGGGGGGAGCCGGGGCAGGAGAGGCCAGGCGCGGGGAGGGCGAGCGGAGCAGAGGGAGAGGCCGGGCCTCGGCGCCCCATCGGTGGACGCTCCTCGCACACCTGCACCGATCCCGGCCAGGCCAGCCTTGGGCCCAGGGCTGGTGCAGACGCCCTCCTGGCCAAGCGAGAGAGCGTGCAGGGTGCTTTGGCCCTGGGCCCACGATGGTCGGGTCGGGCGAAGGGGGGGGATTGGGAAAGGGGGGGTTACGAAATTTGCTGCATGCAGCTGGTTTCGGCCTCACCCAGGGGCCCATTCCTCGATACGTTGCCGCCTCCGGCGCCGGGAGGCGCGGGGAAAAAATCAGCTACGTGAGCTGATTCTCAACCCCCCCCTTTGCTATCCCCCCCCTTTCGCCCGACCCGAGATGGGCCTGGCCAGGAGGGGTGCAGCAGACGTGCAGCAGGCGTGCTCCTGCCCAGGGGGCGGGTGGGGGGGGGGGGGGCCCGGCCTCCCGCGGGGGCGCGGGGCAGAGCCTCTCGCAGGGCCTCGCCCGCGACGCGGCCGCGGCGGCGCTGCCGCCGCCCCTGGCGGACGCGCGGCGAAGGTCCCCAGCCGCAGCGGCAGCCTCGCGGCCGGTCGCCGCCACTGCGCCGGAAGGCCCGTTCCCCGCCATCTTGCTGGCGCCTGCAGGACCACTATCCTCCTCCACCTCCTCCTCCTCCTCCTTCTCCTCCTCCTCCTCCTCCCCCTCCCCCTCCCCCTCCTCCTGCTCCTCCTCCTCTTCCTCCTCCTCCTCCTCCTCCTCCTCCTCCTCCTCCTCCTGGCCAGGGCAATCCTGGGCCACAGGATGGTGTATCGACCCCCCTGGCCTCGGCCAGGAGGGGCAGTGCACCGCACATGCCAGGACCCAGTACGGCCCTGGCCGGGCGTTGTGGTGTATAGATGCCTTGTGCGTGGTGGCTGAGGAGGAGCGAGTGGACACAACCGCTCCCTCCCCAGCTTTTGTTGCTCGAGCTGCCGTTCAAACATTTAGCGCGAATTGGAGCGGGTGGGGACGAAAGGGGCCCCTCCCTTTCCCCCATCCCCCTCTCTTGCGTCTCCTCCTCCCCCTGGCCCCCCCCCCCTGCGTTTCGAAGTTGCCTACAGCGAATATCCAGCGCACTTTGCTTGCATGGAACGATGTAAGACGAATTCGACGATCGATGAATTGTGATTCCCCGAAGTGTTGTCAGCATGACTGGGGGGGCGCATGGTGTCGGCTCTTTGGGTGCCCTTTCTGTGCCGTGTTGGGGTCCTTTTTGCAAATATCGGGAGCCTCGAGGGGCCGCCTTGCTTGGAACTGTTTCAGACCGGAAAGGGAATACATTAACCCGTTTGCCAAAACAGTCCCAACAATAGAGTTATCGCACAGTGCATGTGTTATGTATGGGATGCAAATGACGCGATGCAAGCTATGTGGTGCAAGGTGTGTGGTTCAATACATCTGGTGCAATCTATGTGATGCAACCTGTGCGGCACATTCGACGCAACCCAATATGTGTCGCGCAAGCTGTAGGGTGCAATCGGTGTGGTGCAGGGTTTTTTTTTCCAACTCATGAGTTGTCCACTCCACTGCTCGCGCAATGTTCTCACCCTCCCACCCGCAACTTGCTTCGCAAAATCCATGTGGACGCGATTGCGGTCACTGCGTGGCCCTGGTTTGCGCACCTCTGCGGTTGGGTTGCCGCATGGCAGCTCGCGCGCAGAGCGGCGGGCTAGTTTTTGCACAGTTGATGCGGCCGCGATGGAGCTTGCCGATGACAACTTCCGAGCGCGTCTCAGAGGCGGCGCTGCCACGCGGGCATTTCAGGTTGGGTGGGTGACTCGGGTGGGCGCGTTATATCATGATGGCGCTGGCAACGGCAACAACATGATAATGCTAGCGATGGTGGTGGCGATGACGGTGACGGCAGCAATGCCAATGACGGTGCCGATGTTCGTGACGACGATGACGATATTAATGTCCATGTGCCGTTGGCGAAGGTGATTGATTGATGTTGGCGGCAACGCCGGCGATTGGCGACGACGATAACAGTGGCGATGCGATGGCGATGGTGCGGGTGATGATGAAGAAGTGCACGCGCGCCGACAACCAAGAATTCAGGCAGGCCTGTTGGACAAATGCGGTTTTCACCAGTTGCCAAAACGATATATTCTTCACGCTCCGCGTATCCCCACCAGCACAGGGGAGCACTGGAGCGGACGCAGGCAAGCAGGAGAGTCACGGGTGGCCCAACCCCCAGGAGTTCATCTCACCAGGCAATCTCCGGACCTTTACAGGCGGGACGGAGCACGACCGCGTGCACAGCTGCAAGATCAGCAGGTTCCAATGGGAAGGCTGGAATTCGCCAGCGCCAGAGAAGGTAAACGGTCAGCCGTACCTCCCAGGTTGGACTTTCCCAGACGACTGGGACTACGTGCCCTTCAACTTTCCGTACAGGGGCGACACTCACGACTACTTCGCCCCCACCTGCACCACCCACTCCAATGAGCTACGCCCACCCACGCAGCTGAGGTGGGCCTGGGGGAGGGCGTCGAAGGGGGGACCCAGCGTCTGGGGCACTCCTGGCCTACCTTCCGCGCCGTACCTCGAGTCCACGGCCCGGCGCGAAGGGGACAGCAGACCCAACGCCTCCAGCAGGGCCTCTCTCAGGAGTCTGCGGACAGGTCCCGACTCGAGGCAGAAGAGAGCATGGAGCAACGCAGTCAGTACGGCGCACCCCAGCAGAAATAAGGAGGGTAGCGCTTGAGTCGGCTGCCGTTGCTGCCGCCGATGCCGTCAAGCAAGTATACGCCGTTCCCACCTGCACCACAGCCGCGCAGTTCCGTTTGCATACCTCCCTGGGAGCGATCGAAGAGGGCGTGAAGCTCCCAAAGCACTGGGAGCAGGATCTTAGGCGAAGGGGACGCAACCTCGAAAGGCTGGCCTGGACCGAATGCATGGCAGCCGCAGAGGCCGTGTGGGACAGCTCTACTAAGGCCAGAACAGACCTGGAGAGAAGGCAAAGCTGCGCACGAGGAGTGTCAGTCACACCCATCCACGAGGACTCAGAATGCGACATCCTCGATCATTTCAAGCTGAGGAACGCGTTCCCCACCCAGGTTGGGAAAGTGCTGCTTCACCTGCAATGGCCCCGGATGTTCAGGACCCTCCTTAGAGGCCAGGACGCGGGGCAAGATGCCCGCATGCTACTCCTCAGCATCACCAATTCAGCAGCGGACCAAGTGGCGGCAGTCAAGCTCCTCTGGCCGCCAGACCTCGGAGGCGCGGTACCCACCAAGGACTGCCAGGCACTTGGGCTCAGACAGGGATCGAGATTCCCCAGCAACGAGTGCATTGTCGCATACGACGCCGAAAAATATGGTGAGTTCCACAGAGATGGCAGGATCCCGAAGCCCACCTACGTTGGAGAATCGTGGTACATATTGGACAGGGCTCCCTCCCTGCTGCAGTATCGGAGGATTGCCACCGCGATCACCGAGATCAACGAGCTTCAGCAGGCTCCACGCGACCTAGTCGGGACCCCCCTGGACGTCATCACCTACCTTCTCACCTTCAGCACAGCTGACAAGAAGGACAAGGTGCTGGCCAACAGCGTAAGCAACACATTGCGGCGCGGACAAACCCTACTGGCTCGCGCCACGGCCACCTTTGAGGCGCGCTTCCCCAGCGCCGGCCGCCCCCCCCACGGCGCCTTCGGCCGCCGTCCCATTCCCAGGCCCAGAGGTGGACAAGGTCATCGGGCAGGTCTTCCAGCGCGTCAGGGGCCCACCGCAGCACGCGGCCCTCGAAGAAGGAGCCAGGCGCCACAGCCTCAACCGTGACGCTACCAAGGCCCTCACCGCCTCCACTTTACACCGCGTAACAATCGTGCACGGGCCCCCCGGCCCAGGCAAAACAATTTTCTCTGGCGCCACTATGGACACGTGGGCCAACGCCCTCCCAGATGGACTGGCAGTCGCGCTGGCCGCAGGCTCCAACGCGGCCGCCGACCAGCCCGCGCTCGGGTTAATCAGCGCACAACAAGTAAACAAGTTGGGCCCCCGCGCCGGGTTCCCGACCAAGCGCGTCCGCTTGGCCAAAGAGTTCAAGGTGGCCAAGGCGCTCGCAGCGCTCACCCCCGGAGGACACTACTACAGAGGCACGGGCTTCTACCCATGCGAAAGTGGATTCGCCAAAGACCCCCCCGCATTTCGGACGCAGACGCTCAAGGACGCCAAGACAATCATCGCCGCACACGATTCCGCGGAAGCGCTAGAGAAGGCCGCCCCAGTCGCCCTACTCATCATGGACGAGGCCAGGCAAGCGCACGATCTGATGGTCGCCATGTCCCTGGAAAGCGTCATCCGCTCCGGTGGTCACCCTGTGTTGGTTGGCGACCCCAAGCAGCTCCTCCCTGCAGTCATCTCCAGGAAATCGGCCGACCAAGGGTTATGCCTCTCAGACCGCCTCCACCATGCCCTGGGGGGCGACGAGTCCTCCGTGGTACAGCTCAGCCTATGCTACCGGATGCACCCCCTACTGCTGGCGTGGCCGAATTGTGCATTATACGACAACGCAATGCACGCCGGCCTAACAGACCCCCTGACACAGCGACCCTTGATCAAGGGACTCCCATGGCGGGACCTCCCCCCCTGGGACGACACCAGAGCCGTTGACCCAGCAGAGGCAGCGGGCACCACCGAGGCAGACATGGAGCGCATGTTGCGAGGCCTGGATCCAGGAAACCAGCGCAAGGAAGAAAAGGCACCGCTTCCTACTGGTGGACAACCCTTCCCTGGAGGTCACATCGAGGCTGCGCGCAGGATACGCCAATCTACCGTAGGCAGCGCAGACCGTAGACTTAGTACGTGCCCTCCTGCCCGCCATGCGGAACGGCTCCACGGTGCGGGCGGTCGTCGGCGACCAGCTGCAGTGCGCCATCCTAGAAAACGGATGGCCGCAGAGCGCGCGAGGAATCAGCGGCGCCCTCAGGCGAGCCAAGACCATGGGCAAGTGAAAAAGGAAAGACGGGGCAGCCCCAGGCAACGAGCCCACGACCCCCCCCCCCAGACCGCCCCCCCAACACCAACGACCACGCCAGCGTATTCGTGCAGCGCAGCTCAGAGCTCACAGACATCTCCTCGACGTTCCCCGGGCTGCGGAGCCTCGCCGAGGAGACCCTGGCCAGCGGCAAGCTCACCATCTCAACCATTGGCTCCAGCCAAGGTGGCGAGGCCGACCTGGTCATCTTCCTGACAACCATGTCCAACAAGTGGCCGAGGCCAAGCGGCAGGCTGCCCGCGGCGGCAGCCCTGCCAGGGGCGCCCACTGACCTCGCCCGTCCGCGGGCGAGAGGCCCTCCCGCGGCGCGGGCCCCGGCGCCGCGGGGGGGGCCCCTTTCCTTAGAGGGGGGAGGCAGTCCAGGGGCGACCAGCCACTTCCCAACGGAGGCGGAGTGCAAGGCCAACATGGCTCAACGCCCGTTGGAGAGGCCGAGGCAGATCATCCAGCCCGACGCCATCAAGGGTTCCGACCTCGCCGTGCTTGGAGAGTTGCTCCGCGCGCACCTCCCTGCCAAGCTGCCGAGGGTCGGCAGCAGCTCTGCGGCGGCGCCAAACGGGGGCTTCAGCGGCAAGGGCTGCGGTCGGAGAGACATCTTGCCGCTCCCTGTGGGGGGCGGGGGGCGCGGGTTCGAGCATCTGCATAGACGGACGCGGACCAATTGGGGCCTCGCTGAGAATGGCGATCGGACTGGCCGTCGTTGCGCTCATCCCGAGCCCCCTGGCTTGGAGGCGTGGCTGGAGTGCTGCGTCGTGGCGCTCTACACCATGTGGCTTGAGGGCGACGCATGCTGGCCAAAATCGTCGGCGCTCGGTGAGGAGCGGCGCGTCACTGCGGCTCGGGCGCGCGCGTTCTGGACGCTGGAGCGGCGCGTGGAGGCCTTCCCGGGGCTGAAGCCTGAGCCGCTGCCGAGCGAGCCAGCGTCGACTTTCCTGTCGTCGCGCAGCATCAGCTATACCGGGGAGGCGATCCGCCGAGCCGACGAGAGGGCCCGTGTCCTGCCTGGGCTGCCGCCCAAGGATCGGTGTGCGACGCTGCGGATCGTGGACCTCTGCGGCGAGCGCATGGCTTGCTGGTTCAACGGTTCGCTCTCGACGCTGGCGCCGGTGGACGCGGTGCCAATCCGCCCGAAGCCTGGGCGCGCCACGTGCGAGCAGGAGTCGCTGCTTCCTCTGGCGCGCGGGCTTTTGGAGCGAGGGCAGGTCATTCCCCTTGGGGGGGCAGGTCCAGGGCAAGCCCAAGAGCCAGGTGGCCCCCGAGGACCCCGAAGGGAGGGAGGTGCTGAGGCTCATCAGAAACCCCACCGCGACGAACGAGGTCTCCCTCGACTCTTGGGGAGATACTGGCACCCTGCCATACTTCGCGCAGTGGAGATCCATCGTGCTGGGGCCCGACGAGGAGCTCGCGTGGTCGTTCGACGACCTCAATGGGGCCTTCTACCTCTTCGGGCTGCCCGATACTTGCGCGCCGCCGTTTGCGTTCGACTCGGTCTTCGACGCGGCGAGCCTGGGCTTGGGGTCGCCTTTCGGGGGCCAGGTTTACCTGGGCGCTGTCACCATGCCGATGGGGTACAAGAGCGCAATGGGTTTGGTGCAGTATGTGCACAGGCGCATGCTGTCCGAGGCCGAGCTGGGACCCTCGCCGCTGCCGAGGGGCGGCGAGGTGCGCACGGACAGGTCTTTCCCCGCGTTGCGGGAGGGCTCGGCCTTGATGGGGGCTCTGGCAGGTCTACTGCGACGACGCGGACTACGCCGAGCTCTGGCGGCGACTTTCGGAGCCGGAGGGCGGCTTCGCCGCAAGCGCGCGACCGCTGCGCCCAGCGAGACGTGCCGCTTAGCGAGAAGAGTGGGACGCGCGTGCATTCCTGCCAGCGGCTGGGGGCCTTGGTCGACGGCAGAGACGGGCGCGCGCGCGCCCCCCCTTCCAGGGCAGCCCGCCCTCTGTGCCCAGCTGGCGGCCCATCTGCTAACGGAGGCTGTCAGTGGGAAGGGGGTCCAGGTGGTCGCCGGGCAACGTGTCACCTGAGTTGCTTCAGGCGCAAGTGTGGCACGGTCTTTCGCAGACTGTGGCGCATCATCCTCCGCTGGGGCAGGGGCAGGAGGGGCCTGCTGCCGACGGACGTTTGCGCCGAGCTGGCCCTGGCGCTCAGCCTGCTGCCGCTGCGCGAGTTTGACCTCCGCGCGCCCGTGGGCAGCATGATCACCGCGAGCGACGCGTCGGAGCGGGGTTGGGGAGCTTGCTGGACGAGGTGCCTCCGCCCAGAGTTTCGCGACTCGGTTTTGTCAGTCCTGGCGCAGGGCCGAGGGGGGAACAGGGGCGATATAGGCATCATCGAGCTGTTCGGGGGCATCGGCGGTGGGCGCATGGCTCCGGAACGGCCTGGCATTGCCTCCGCGCCTGCGCCGAGGTCTTCGAGCCCGCCAAGCGCGCGGCGCGGCAGCGATGGCCCGACTGCGTCGAGCTGGGGTGCGTTCGCTCCATCACTGCCGAGTCGCTGCGTGACTTCCTGGCGCGAGGGCCCCACTTGCGGCTGCTTTTCGTCCACGGAGGGTCGCCCTGCCAAGGCGCCGAGGCACGTGCCCAGCTGGTCAGGTGCACTCCCTGTGTCGCCGCACTGTCGTGGGATGCGTGCCCTGAGCTTGCGGCGCTGTCCCTCGCGGAGAACGTCAGCTCCATGGGCGAGGAGGGCCGCCGCCACTTCACCAGGGTGCTGGGGTCAGTGCCGATCGAGCTCTGCGCCAGCGGCTGCAGTCCGGTCAGGAGGCCGAGGTTGCACTGGCTCGACTTCGCGCTGGGCCCGCAGACCCCAGAGATGAGCTGGGAGATCGAGGCCGGGGTGGTCCGAGGGGCGCTCCAGGGAGCATGGCCTGCCTGGGCCGAGTGGCCCGAAGGCGGGGCGAGTCGTCCGCGGGGAGGGCGCGGAGCTTGGGCGACCTTCATGCGCCCAATCGTTCGCGAGGAGCCACCAATTTCCCCCGCGGGCCTCGCGAGCACAGGACCTGCCAGCGCGGGCTCGCTGGGAGGCGGATCAGTATCGCTACGCCCCGTACCATCACAAGCTCGGCAACGTGGTTCATGATCGCCCGGGGTGCCTCCGCCCTCTGACGAGCGCGGAGAGGGCCGTGCGGTTGGGCTTTCCAGCCAAGCACCGCCTGTGGGCCGCGCCCAAGTCCGCGGGTCTTTCAGACCGCGGGGTGGAGGACGTGCGGTGTGGTCTCTACGGCAACACCTTCTCGGCCCCCGCGGTGGCGACGTTGCTGGGCCGTGGCCTTCTGGCGGCAGGTGCGCGGGCGCGGCCGCCGACCATTGCTGGGCGCTGGGGGACTCGCCGCGCCGAGGCGGACGTATGCCAGCCAGCTTCTGGGCAAGGCCCCCTCCGACGCGAATGCCAAGGAGGTGCGCGACGCCGTGTGCGAGGGCCAGGTCCGCTCTGCCATCTTCAAAGGCAGCGATGTGCGCATAGCGAGCGGGCACGTCCGCGACCCAGCTGGCTGGCCGCCTCGAGGGGTAGGAGCGCACGTGTGGCAGTGGAAAGTGTGCGTCTCCTTGCCCCAGGGTGGGGGTCGACATATAATTGTGCTTGAGGTGCAGGCGCTGCTGACTACTTTTCGGTGGCGCCTGCGCACGACCCCCCCCCTGGGAGGCCGACTGATTCATTTTTTGTGATTCGCAAGTGTGCATCGCCGTGGCCTGCAAGGGCAGGTCTACCTCGTCGCTGCTGCAACGGTTGCTCATGCGCATGAGTGCGTTCCTGCTGTCTACGTCGTGCCATCCTTTTTACGTCTTTGTGAGGTCGGAGCTCAATCCGGCCGACGCGCCAGGCAGATGGTGGTGACCATTCTGGCGACAGGCACGAGACAGCAGAGACAACGCAACCGAGCTGCAGCAGGCACATTGCGATCACTTCAACTCCAGCCGCGCACGCTGAAGCGCTACGCTGGGGCCGCCGACTTTTTTCACTTGGCTCGACAGACGCAACGAGCCGATGCCCCAGTCCGTCGCTGCCGCCAACGAGGTCCTGGGAGAGTTTTTGGGGGAGTGCTGGGCAAACGGCGAGGCCAAACCAATGCTAGGCGACGTCTTGTCCAGTTTACAGCACTTCGTCCCGTGCTTGCGGCGCACGCTCAACGATTCGTGGCGGCTCTGCTCGACTTGGTCGAAGAATGAGGACCCCTTGAGGGCCAGGCCGCTACTGCCTGAGCAGGCCTTGGCCATGGCAGGGTTTGCCCTGTCCGAGGGAGACACCGCCATGGCGGCCGCCACCCTCGTGAGCTTTAACGGGTTCCTTCGCCCAGTCGGAGCCACGCTGCAGGCGAGCCAGCTCACGTGGGACTTTGACAGCGGTTTGGTGCACATCAACCTCGGCTTCAACAGGGGCGGCAGGCGCGCTGGAGTTGCCGAGCACGTCGTCATAGACGAGCTCGAGGCGGTGGTTCTCTTGGCTCGAGCGCCGGGTAGCGCGCTGGGCGGGGCCCAGCGTTGACCCCGAGGATTTGCAGGCTTCAGGGCAAGAATCCGCGGCTTGGTGGGACAGATCGGAGCCGATCCCGATCGGCATCGGCCCTATAGCCTGCGCCGGGGAGGCGCCACGCATCACTTCCAGGTCATTGCCAGCTTGAGCATGACCTGTGTTCGAGGCCGCTGGAGGCACTGGCCGACGGCGAGGATTTACATCCAGAGTGGCGTGGCGATGCTGGAGCGAGGACGCCTGTCGAGCCGAGAGAAGGCACTTGTGGCTAAAGGTAAGGCGCTGTTGCGCCGCCTGCTGCGAGCCCTCGGCCAGCCCGACGCCTCCTGACATCGTCAATCTGGGGAGCACGGAGGGGCGCCCAGGGGATCGCGGCCGCGCAGTGCCGCCGTGGCCACACTTCCCCCGCCCTCGGCGGAGGCCCCGCCCCCTGCGCCAAAGGTGGCGCTCCCTGCGAGGGCAGGAGGGGGGCGGGGGCGGCCGCGGCCAGCAGGTGTCCGCTGGGCGACGGGCGCCCAGAGCGCGGCCCCGCTCTTACCACAGGGCGCCCGCCGCCGCGGCGCGCAAACAAGAGCGCCGCGCGCGGCGCAGAGGAGGAGGCAGAGGAAGGGGCGAGCACTGGATATTCGACCTCGCTTGTTAGTGCGAGCTCCTGGTCACTCCGGCCTCCTTGCAGCCTTTTGGGGCGACCGCCCCGCCCCGCAGCTTGGAGTCTTCGACACCGACGAGCTCAAGCGGATAAATCCTGCGCTGAGCAGAGGAAGGGAGGGGCGCAAAGGGGATCGCGGCCGCGCAATGCCGCCGTTGCCCCACTCCTCCCGCCCTCGGCGGAGGCCCCGCCCCCTGCGCCCAAGGTGACGCTCCCTGCGAGGGCAGGAGGGGGGTGGAGGCGGCTGCGGTCAGCAGGTGGCCGCTGGGCGACGGGCACCCAGAGCGCGGCCGCGCTCTTACCACAGGGTGCCCGCCGCCGCGGCGCGCAAACAAGAGTGCCGCGCGCGGCGCAAAGGAGGAGGAGGAAGGAACGAGCACTAATTATTCGGGAGACATTTTTTAGGAGGAGTAGAGGAGCAGCAGCATGAGGAGGGAGAAGGCAGAAGGATGAGGGGGAGGAGGAGGAGGAGGAGGAGGAGGAGGAGGAGGAGGAGGAGGAGGGTCGAGTCAGGATGTGGATTCTGGGGCAACCTGGAGCGGCTGGTTGCTAGTTCGCTGAGTGGCATCGCCCCAGGTGTTTGTTCTTTGAACGGTCGGGCCCCCTTGGTGGACAGGACTGGAAGGGTGAGAAGCGCAAGAAGCAGAGAAAACACAGAAGCCAAGGGAGTAGTCCAGCAACACGCTTCACAACGCTACGTTTCTGGAGCGCAAGTTGAGGGGAAACCCTTGGCCAAAAGCTCGGCACGTCCTACCGACACGTCTTGTCGTGTTAGAGGGACGAGTTGTATACAAGAGCCAGGGGCGGGCGGTGGATGGGGGCGGGGCGCAGGCGGTGGGAGGTGGGAGGAGGTGGGAGGAGGAGGAGGAGAAGGAGGAGGAGGAGGAGGAGGAGGAGGAAGGAAGGGTGAGGGAAGAGGAGGAGGAGGAGGAGGAAGAGGCAGGCGGAGCAGTTGGATGCGAGTAGCGGCGGCGGAGCAGAAAAAGGAAGGCGGGAGGATAATGATCGCGGAAATGTTGGGGTGGTTGGGGGGGGGCACCCCTGCAGGAGGAGGAACAGGATGGCATGACGGCGCGAGCGCGCGCACCGCCTCCTCAACGCTGCTTGCGAGGCCGACCCCTCCGGTGGCGGCGCCGGCGCACGCGGCGGACCTCCGGCGGCCCGCGGCCACGCCGGTGGCCCCGCCCAGAGGTCGGACGAAGGAGCGCGCGGGCTCGGACGTCGGATGTTCGTCGCTGGTGTTCCTTGGACTTCGGCCTCTGGTGGCCCGTTTCGGGCCCCGGGGCCGTCAGGAACAGATCCGTGGTGGGATCTGGGGGAGGGTGGGTCTCGGGAGAGGCTCCTGGCTCCTAGTCGTCGTCGTCGTCGTCGTCGTCGTCGTCGTCGTCGTCGTCGTCGTCGTCGTCGCCGAGGGCTTCGAAGGGCCTCCAGACGCCTCCAGAGGTCTGCGGATACTTCCGTAAGCCTCCAGAGATGTCCAGAGACTTTCAGAGGGTGCCGTCGTCGTGTTCGTCGTCATCGTCGTCGTTTGTCCCAATTGTCTTCGTCGTCTTTGTCGTCGTCGTCCTCGTCGTTATCGTTGTCGTCGAGGACTTCGAAGGGTCTCCAGGCGCCTCCAGAGATCTCCAGAGATCTCCTTCGGCCTTTGGAGAGCTCTGGAGACCTTCAGAGGCGGTCGTTATCCTCGTCCCCGTCCTCGTCCTCATCGTCGTCCTCATCATCGTCCCCGTCCGCGTCTCGATCCTGTCGTCGTCGACATCCCCGTCCTCCCCGTTGTCGTCGTCATCGTTCTCGTCCTCGCTGTCTTCGCCGAGGGTCTTGAAGGGCCTTCATACGCCTCCAGAGGTCTCCAGAGACCTCCGTAGGCCTCTGGAGACCTTAAGGGTGTCCGTCGTCCTTGTCGTCGTCGTCGTCGTGGTCATTGTCCTCGTCGTCGTCGTCGTCGTCGTCGTTACCGTCCTCGTCCTCTTTGTCCTTGTCCCCGTCGTCGTCGTCGGCGTCCCCATCCTCCTCTCCGTCCCCGTCCCCGTCCTTGTCCTCGTCGTCGCCGTCGTCGTTATCGTCGTCGTCGACGTCATCGTCGTCGTCGTGTGATCGGCGTTTTCCTTTGAGAGGCCTCCTGAGGAGTTTTCACAGGGCCATGTGCTGGCCCTAAGCTTTCCTCGGACCTGTTGCTCCGCTCCCTGTACCCAAGTTGTGCAAGTAATCATGTTTTGCAGGTGTTGCGTGACTTGACCGACTCTGAAAGATGTGGAGCATACGCTAGCGTTGCAGCCCATGGCCTGGGCCATCCGCGCAAGGCTTTTGACCGCCCACATTCGACGGCTAGGAAGGAGGTCCTGTTTCATGTGTCCAGGAGCTTCCCCCCCACAAGCGGCGGACACTTCCATGCGATGTGACCGTTCAGCGTGCACATGCATGACCTGACTCCCTCTCATACCTTGCTCCCGTTCATTGCCCCTTTCGCTCTGCGTTTCCCTGCCCCTCCTCCCCCTTCCACTGCGTTCTACGGTGGCGTTGCCTTGCAGACAAGGTGTGTACGCTGCTTCGCAGCGTGCAGAACTGGGAGCGATAGGACACGACAAACGATGATGGTGAGGACGCCGAGGGCCACGGCAGGGAAAACAACAGGCCAGGGCAGGAAACGAAACAAAAAGAGGAATATGCTATGAAGAACGAAGATGATGAGGGTGAGGGGGTCGTATCGTTCACAGCGGAAGATAGCACCCTGACCTGTCGACGACGTCGCAATTTCTGCCATATGAGGTACATGGTTGCTTTGGGGTTGGGGTGACACCAGTCATCACCCATGCCGGTGCGCTGATCGTTGGGAAAGCGGCTCTCATTCGCGTGGCCCTGCGTGTCCTCCTCATAAGGTTGGCCCAAAGAGCAGCCCCTTAGAACATGCGTGGTGTCGCTCGTGCAAGGCTGGCGTAGCGCTCATAACGGCTGCCAACGCTTGACCCCTCTTGTGAGGCTTCTTTTCTGAATCGTAGGCTTGTCTCGTCTTGGGATCAAAGGGGTTACCACTGCCTGGGCTTGGCTGCGCACCACTGCCCGCGCCAGCCGCGCCCTGCTGGCATGCGTGTTTTCTACGAGGGTCGGGGGCAGGAGGAAGGGGCAGGACCAGAAGGGAGAGGGGGCAGGGCAAGGCGGCAGGAAGGAGGCGAGGGAATGCCGAGTGGATTGGAGGGGATGCAGAGGGGAGCGGAAAAAACATGTTTTTCGGTGGGGGGAGGAGAGGGGAGCTGCGTGGATGAGAGGGGGGCGGGGAAGGAACGGGAAGAGATGTTGATGGGGGGTGAAGGAGGGGAGCAGAGGGAAGGGAAGGGGTGGGGAATCGATGCGGTCCAGGAGGTGATTTCAAGTTGGAAGGTTGGCTTACGGCGCGACAATCATGAGGCCCACCTGGAAGATGTTTCAAACAGGGCCGCAGACGAAAAAACATGACCCCCCTCTAGTTCGTGGGCCACCTGAAGTAATGTCAAGGCGATGCCCTGGACCCTTCTCAAGGCGCCCCCCGCGTCAGCAGTCGCAGGATTCGGCCCCAGACGCCGTGCGCTGTGAGTCCCATGTCCGCCTGTAAGCACTAATGGAGTTTAGGCACCACGGCGTGCTCCATGTTTCAGACGGCGACAAAAAACGAACGGGTGAGGGGCGCATGCGCGGGAGCGGCGCAGGGCGGTCGTGTCTTCCTGGGTTCCCAGCGGTCGCGGTGGTCGAAACCCCGCGCGGCAGGTGGCCCGGGAGCTCGGCCGCGGGGCGGTGTCGCAGGTCTCCGTGTCGCTGAGGAGGCGAGGCGCCCAGATCCGTGCATGGGGGAGGGGCTCCGGCTTTCTCCCCGCGTCTTGAGGGGCTGGAGGGGGTGGTAGGAGGGGCTCAGGCTCAGGCTGTCTCCCCGCGTCTCGTGCTCCGGAAGGTTCCAGGGAGGTCATGAGGCGTCTGTTCCGCGGCCCTCGAGGAAGGAGCTTTTGGCGAGAGGGGGAATGGGAGGAGGAGTGGGCAGGACGCTATCGGAGAGGGCGGCGGCCTGGCCACAGACAGAGGGAGAGAGGGAGAGGTACGAAGAGAATGAGGGGGGGGAGAGAGCGAGAAGGAGACAGAGACAGAGACAGGGAGCGAGAGAGAGGGAGAGGAAGAGCGACCTCCGCTTTCCATCCTCCCCCCCACCTGCCCATCCTCATCCCCAATCACCATCTTCCAAATCCCTGTCCCTCCTCACCATCATTGTTCGGCTCTCCCCATCACCACCATCGTCGACCGTCAGCATCTATCAGCACCACCAGCCATCATCACTAATATCATTATCCCCTTCCTCGCCATCATCATCACATTGCTCACTCATCAGCATCATCAGTATCAAAATCACCACCATCAGCATTACCACTATCATCATCACCATCAGCTCCATCATCATCAGCAGCATCTCCAGCTTCGTCATCATCAATATCAGTGTCAACACCGTTATCAGCACCACCAGCATCATCAGCATCAGCCTATTCACCATCATGGTCGTCATCGTGAGCATCATTATTATCATCATCCGTAGACATGTTGGCTCAAGGCCACAATGGTATCGGTTGCATTGCCTGGCTTAAAAGTTCCAAGTCCAGGCCCGCCACTGGCGATTCCATACCCAAGACCTGGACTGAGCCACGCGCCCCAGGCACCCCCATATCCAAGACCAGGATTGAGCTTTGCGCCCCTGGCACCTCCATATCCAAGACCTGGTCCGAGCCTTGCGCCCCTGGCATAGCAAGGCCGAGTCCGAAGCTGGCAGCGCACGCGATATGTATGGTCTGCGTGTTCTTCTCTATTGGCGCCCCTCAATGCATTTCAGTGTTCCATCAGCGTCAGTTGCCTGTGCTACGTCCAGCCCGAACAATGTCTACTTCAAGCCTGGACGACTCCAAGGCCACTGGCTCTCGTGGTACCCGAAGCGGCGGAGCTTCAGAGGGCGCAGCACGACGCAGCGATGTTCGACAGGCTTGGCGACGGCAGCGACGGGAAAACACTCGCGATCGCGTTCGAGACCACTCAGACTGACGAGACCCTTTTTAGCACCGAGACCCCTGGCAGTCGGGCGCCACTCGATCAGCTGCTGCCGGGCGCCGCGCTGGCCGATGGGGGGTGGGGGGGGCTGGCAGGCGGGGGCCGAGATAGCGCGCCTTGCCGCTCCAACCCACCGCCAGAGCGTGGATTGGGCCCCCATCTCGATGCAGCAGCAAACGCTGGATTGGCACGACAGCTTGACATGGCCCCCACGTTTCCGCCACAAGAACTTCGACCAGGCGCTGCGCCAGTTGCAGCTCATCCGCAGCCAGCTGCTACACCCGCAGACCACGGCGGCGCAGCGCCGCGACCCCCACGGCCTCAGCGAGACGACCCTGGACCACCTGGGCAGCCTCCACATCCCCCTCCCCGGCTGCCTCGCATGCTATCGACGGATTCGTCCACCCGCAGCTCTCAATGGCCACGCAGCATTTCAGCAATCTCTTCGACACTACATGGGCAAACGTCCAGAATGATCCTCTCAGCGCAACCGAACAGAACTATGCCCCGCAGCAAGCCAGACTTGAACAATCAGAGCGTGACCTCGGCGGCACCCGCAGACGACAGGACCAACAACAAGCAGCAGGACAGGTTGCATAACAGCAAGACCTGCGACAAGCCGTTCGAAGATTGGAAGCAGCCGCATCACTCGCAGAAACCCAAACACCCACAACCGACATCGCTAACGAGGTAGATTGATCGAGAGCCGAGCCCCGTGCTCTTCCAGACCGGAGCGCCTATTAACATACTTCCCGCAGAAGTGCGACGCTCCAAAGCGCAGTGCATCGCAGATGCCCCTGCAAGTGGTTTCACCGACTCGTTCTCGGATGTCCTCAAGTCGCACGCCCACGGGTGCTGGCGCTGGCCCGTGCACTCAAACTGGCTGGTGGGTCTCGGCGCCCGACGCCCACGGCGCGGACGCCCCGCACTTGGCGTCGAGCGGCACGTCGCCGAAGCAGTTTCGCAATGGGCTCCAGGCCAAGCGCGTCGCTGGCATCATCGGGGAGCTCTTCCCTGGCATGGACTTCGTTCCGCTGCGGCAGTCGGGCGTGGTTCAGCAAGGGGCGACGCCGATCGTGGAGACTCTGCCGCAGGGCCTACGGGGACACTCGAAGCTCTATTGGAACCCATCTGCGGCCCCCAACATGCGCGGGCAAGGTTCGTATCCATATCCAGTGGAGCATCGCAGCGCCGAGACGCACTGGACATGGATACACATCGAGCCTCGAGGGGGCAAATTTATCCATATCCAGCGCGCCTCTGGTTGGGGAAGTGAGCCCGAAACTCCATATCGCAGTGGGCATGGACAGAAGCACTGCCCGCAACATGGGCATTAACAGAGACCTGGCCAAGCAGATGTTCGAGGCCGCCTATTTTCGATTGATGCACCCACGCGTTCGATTTAAAGCCGGCCCCCCTGGAAGACCACCAACCACGATGCGCCTCTTCAGATTGTCTCGTGGAACGCTCGTGGATTACTTTGCCGTAAACATCTTCGCCGCCGTCAGAAGTTCTGCAAGCTCGAGAATGCCGTCAGACCTCTCCCAATAGTTATCACGCAAGAGCGCCATGGCACCCGAGCTGAACTGGACACGACCCTGGCGCGCTCACCCCATTCTGCCTCTAATACTGGATCTGCATGTGGTTGCGCTTTTTGGGTGGGAGGACGTGCGCGGCGCAGGAGGGGTTGCACCTGGGCTCGCCCGCGCTGAACGTGAGCTACTTCGCCAAGATCAAGCAGTTTGACGTCTGACCTCGATCATGGGGCCTCAGAATACCACGCGCTCGACCTTGCACGGGCGCACCCAGGTCCTCGCGGTTTCCAACGTCACCGCTGAGCGCGAGCTCCGCATCCTGAACGCGCACAACTATGACATGAACGCCAAACAGAGAAGCACCCTGCAGGCGGAGTGATGTACACACTCCGAAGTGGCGCTGTTGACCCGATGCGCTTGGTTTTTCTCGCAATGCGGGGGGCTTCAACTTGTCCGACGCGCCCTCGCAATCGCACCTCATGCCGCAAGTTCGGCAGCGGCATCGGACGCAAGAGGGCCGTTACCAGCAGACTCAACATTTCTGGCGGCGCGGGCGCGGTGGAATTCAGCTCTGCGATAACGACCTACTTATCCAAACATTGCCAGGCGGGCGCCGCGATTAACGGCGTCTTCAATGCCATCCCGCCCGCCTGCGCTCCCTGTCATCACTCCCAACTCAATGTCGCCCAGTGCGCGGCGATGTTCTCGGACAGGAGGCCCAGCGATCACGCCGCCATCGAGAACCGCAAGCCGCCCGTGAAAGACCGGCGCCCCATCCCAGACTGCATCTACCGCTCCATGCACTGCAATACACTACTCACCAAGATGCTGAACGAGGCGGAACTGGACACGATGACCGACCTGCTGCGCTTCGGTGCCACGAGACAGATCATGCTCCTGGCGGCCGAGCATGCGCGCAACGAGCTGCAGCAGCTCCCGCTGGGCTCGGGCGACGTCAACGTGCTGGAGGGTAGGCGGCTCGCGCTCCGTGCCATTACGCGCGCCATCTGGCGCTCTGACCTCGCCGCAGCTCGCCAACATGCCGCTGCCGCAGAGCTTGGGCGATCATGCGTTGACGCGTCGGCCCCCCCCCAGAGCTGCGTGGCGCGGCTGAGTTTCAAAGTGCTGTTGAACACAGCGACCGCGCGCGGCGCGAGCGGCCCCGGCGCCTTGCTCCGCTTCGCGCGGCTCGCGCGCAGCACCGGCCATCCCTCGGGGAGCAGCGCCGCGTCCAGCGCGCCCTCCAGCGTCGAGTGGCGCTCTGGGCGCCATTTTCAAAGCGTCTTGCCTTGCGCGGTTTCGCGACCAGTCAGATTGCCCAGAAACCGAATGTCATCGGCGGAGGTTCCGTGCCCCCACCGGTGGCCATTCAGCCGGAAGACGTCGCCAGTGCGCCCCAGCTCCACTGGTCCCCGATTTCTCGAACAAGGGCGTTTCACGGGCTGAAATTCACGATTTCATGGACAAGGATTCGCGTGCGCTCCCAGTTGCTGACTTGCCGATTCCCTCCAAGGGTGCCCTCACTCATGCTTTTAAACGACGACGGAACTCGGCGCCTGGTCCAGATCGGTTTTCTTACCAGGCCTGGCTGGCGGCCCCAGCCACTAGAGACTGTCTCTACTCCACCTTCCTTCGCCTCTTCAGCTGCCTTCCTGCCCCGCCCGCCCTCGACCATTTGATTTTGATTTTCTTGCCGAAAGGCGGCAAGATCGGCGATGCGCTCGAATGTCTCCGCGATGCGTCAGATGTGCGACAGCTGTCGTTCGAAAGCTGCGACGCCACAGCAATGGCGTCAGCAATCAATTTCGCGCGAACGAAGGTAGCGCAAGAGCGAGCGCACGCAACCCAACATGGGGTCCACCAGATGCTGCTATTTCTGTCACAACACAGCCAAGCTCGACCCTCGCGCCCGATCGGTTGGATTTCACGAGGACGTGACTGTCGGATGCCCCTTTTCGTGGCATTCGACATCAAGGCGGCGCCCCCATCATGAATCGCGCGCCGCTGCTGCTGATCAATGCGGCAGCGATGCAGGGGTGCCCACTCAGTTGGTCCCTCTGGGCAGCGGGCATGGACCTCATCATCAGACCGCTGGAGCTTGCGCCCCCTGCTGACCCTCGCGACGGCTCGCTCGGCGTTTGCGCGGACGACCTAGGAGCAGTCCTTTCGAAGCTGGCGTGCCCCGCTCGCCTCTACCCCGCTTTCGCCTCCGCGTCGAGCCTCGCCTCTCTCTGCCGTCAACCTCTCAAGTATGCCCTAGTGCTGTCGCGGGCAGAGTGCGCCCCGGATGCGATCGAGGATGCGCGCGCGCGGACTTCGCGCCATCCCCCCTGAGTGGCAATCCTTCACTCACGATTGCGGGCTCCGCCAAAATACTTAGGAGTGTTTCTGGGCCCGATAGCTCCTATGCCCGGCAGTGGGCAGCCTGCGCGCAGAAGTGGTGGGGAAGAATCCTCGAGACCTCGGCCGTCGACTCGCCTCCTGACGCCTCGCCCCGCCTCCGCCAAATCGCGATTCCCCCCGCCGCGGGCCGAATGGCCCAGTCCTTCCCGCCTCCCAAGCCGCCCCTCACGAAGGAACCCCGCTGTCTGCGTGAGCTATTGAAGCTGCCGGCCAGCTCCTTGACGGGCCCCGATCTCTGGCCGCTCCCAGCATGGGCTCCAGGGACTACCCCGCGATCCCACGCTGCATGCGCGGCAGCCGCGAGATGGCGCGCGGCCCGCGCGACGATCCCACCATCTGCTGTCTGGCGCACCGAGCTCTCTGAGGCCCCTTTGGCGGGCAACGCGCTCGCGCGGCACGTCGAGGAGTTCTGGGGCTCACCCGTCTGGCGCGACCAGCGTGCCATCGTGCAAGTCGTGCGCGATCGCACGCATTGGATCACGCCCCCGGCGCATCGCGGCTGCTGAGGCCTCCCAAGCAGCCGCCCATGCCGAGGTGCTTCAAAAGCGCCCAAAGCTCTAGGGGGTGCACTCTCGCTCACTAGCCCGAGAGCTATTCCCTGATCGTTTGCACCTGACGTTGCAGGAGCACGCGCGAGCGTGGTACCCCGAGATTCAGGACCCCCCCCGGGCCCCGCGCTGGCTCGCCCTAAATAAAAGCCATCCTGGTTCTGTCCCGCCCCGCGCTTTTCTGGTCGGTGCTCAAAACCAAGGCGGGCGACTGTGGCCACCTCCCACATAATGCACATTTTGGGCCAGCGGGGGTCTGTCTTCGGGTGTGAGAGTATGCGTGATTCAATTTCACGCTGCCTCTCCTGCCCTCGCCTGCTTCACCTCATCGCCTTACCCCGCTCCTTCCTCCCCAACTCCACCATCGCACGGCTTGGCCTTGGCGAGGAGTCCGATTGTGCTGGGGGGATCCCACGAGAGCGCGTTGTCTTCCGCATCGCCTTCGCTTTCAAGTTTTAACATAATTTGAGGGTGCGGCCATCTGGACCGGCACCTCTTTCACATTATAACGTGCACCTCGAGGCGCTGGCTGCAGCTGCTCGTTCGCTCGCGGTCTGAGACAAGCACGCGCGACTCGCAATTCTACGTGCGATCATCCTTACCACCGCCATTAACGTCAACCTCACCATCATCAGCAACATCATCGTCATCCTTTAAGGCCAGCGTCCTCATCATCGTCATCGTCACCATCATCACCACCATCACCACCATCACCATCATCAGGGTTAGCCGCATTATCACCATCAACATGACCATCGTCCTTATCCTTGTCATCATCATCAGCATCATCATCATCATCATCATCGCCACCATCATGACCATCACCAGCGTCATCCCCATCAGACACATCGTCGCCATCATCACCACCATCAGCATCAGCATCATCAAACTTGTCCGTTCCCTAGGCATGTGTGGTTCCAGACGTTTTGCTGGGGTCGTGTGCTTAACCAGTAGAGACGTTGGCCCAGCGCAGAGCAGTCGAGGCTGCAATCGACAGACAAGTGCTGGCACAGGCAACCGTGGCGTTTGGTGGCGCAGTGATACAGTCATCTCGAGACTGGCGTGCAATCAGTTTTTCAGGCGCCGTCAATCTGTTCGCTAAGCGCACGCTCCATCAGGGGTAGGCTGGTTCTTGTTGAGCGATTGTTGGGCTTACGGTACACTGCCGACCCCTTAATGAACAGGCGGTCGTGGCCTGTTGTTTCTGAGGGCCTGTTGGGCACCAATCGGGGGTTTTGTTTGTGTTTGTTTGGGCGCTGCGTGGGGGCCTATGGAGGGCCTCTTGGAGCTTCTTGGAGGCCGTCTGCGCGGCCGTGCGGGGGCCATGTCTGTTCGTTTAAGGGCCATCTTGGAAGCCCCGGGGCCGCCTTGGGGGATCTTGGGAACCGCTTGGGCCGTCGTGGAGCGTCGGGAAAACGAATCGGCGAAAACGCTACAATCTTTCAAAACCTGATTCAAACAAAAAATGAATGTTGCCTCGTGGGGCCCTCTTGGGAGGGCGGGCTCTTGGAGGTCTCTGGGAGCGTCTTGGTGGCGTCTTGGGCCGTCTGGAGGCCATTTGGCCGTCCTGGAGGAGCTTTCGGCGATTGGGGGCCCTCTTGGACTGTCTTGTGGGCGTCTTTGGGCCCTCTGGGCTGGTTGTGGCGGCCTCTGTTTTCCCATGATGAGTTTGGTCTGGGCCCGCGGGATCCGGGCCGACCCTTCCCTTTCTAAATCGACCGAACCAGGGTATGGGGGAGGGGTCGGGGGAGGGGCCACCATCTCACACGCCGAGGGTACTCCAAGGGGTCGGGGCGCTTTGTCGCCACGTTCACATTGCAGTGTTTTGTTTCTGGGAGGGACCGTGAGACTGCACACGGTGGGTAATACGTAGCGCCCCGCAGATGCGGATAAGAACGAGAAGGCAGCGGGGACGTCGGCACTCTGCGAGGCTCTGAAGAAGCCCGCTGAAGGCGCTTTAATATACTAACTATCCAAAAGCTCGCCGCAGGCGCCGATTATTTCGTCGAAGTAATATGGTTGGGTCGCTGGGCGGGTCGCGGGTGGGTCGCCGGTGGGTCGCGAGGGGGTCGCGGGCCGGGTCGCGGGTGTGTAGCGGGTGGTTCGCGGATGGGTCGCGGGTGGTTCGCGAGCGGGTCGCGGGCGGGTCGCGGGGTGGGTCGCGGGGTGGGTCGCGGGTGGGTCGCGGGTGGGTCGCGGGGTGGGTCGCGGGTGTGTCGCGGGCGGGTCGCGGGTGTGTCGTGGGCCGGGTCGCAGGGGGGACGACGACAACTAACAACAACAACGACGACAGCATCATTAACAACATCGCCAACACCAACAACAACAACAACAACAATATTAACACCATCAGCAACACCAACAACAACATTCACAGCATCAGCAACAACAATATGTTTAGACTGTTTGCTCCTATCTGCTCAAGTGCCAAGCAATACGTATATCCCAAACCCTCGGTACCCGCCCTCGTCGTTTTCGATCGTACCCCCTTGGGGGTATATCTTCCTTACCCACCACGTGCGTTCAGTGCAGCCCCTAAAACAAGGGAAGGAGAGGACGGGTGGAAGGATTGGGAAAATAATGGAGCACGCGAGAATTTAACAGGAGGGGGGCAAGGAGCAGAAAAGATTTGGTAGAAACAGACGGGCAGATCGGGTGGGCAGACCTGCAGTGGGCAGGTCGGGAAGGCGGGCGGACCCAGGCGACCAGGTCGAGCAGGCGGGTTGCTGAAGCGTGGGTCCTGCATGAATCGCGAGGAAGTTTCGAGCGACAGCACGATTCCAAAGTAAATCATGAGAAAAGCCGGAGCGAGAGCGTGATTCCTGAGCTCAGAGGGCGCATCGTCTGAATACATTGCAAGGTAGTTCCACACGAGAGCGCGATTCGTATACAGATTGTGAGGAATTCCTGCGCAAGAGCGCGATTTGGGAATACATTGTGAGGAAGTATCAGGCGGGAGCCGCTGTTGTTGTAAACCGGGTGCCAGGGGCCCAGTTTGAGCCTAGTGATTCTCTTGCTAAAATCAGGGTGCGAGCCCCGGGGGAAGCACTTCAGTTAGAAAAGTACAATGGTCACCGGAGGGGGGGATCAACAACACTTATTTTATTTTTCAGTGGTGAGATTTCAACCAAGAACAACTACAACAGTCATTTTAAGACTGTTCGCTCCTTTCTGTTCACGTGCCAATCGGTACGTATTTCCCAAATCCTCGGTAACCCGCCCTCCTCGTCCTCGATCGTACCCCATTGGGGGTATATCTTTCTTACATGCCACGCGCATTTAGCGCAGCCCCAAAGAGGGTAGAAGGAGGAGGGATGATATTGGAGCGCGAGGGAAATTAGCAGGAGAGGGGCAAGGAACAGAAAACAACTGGTATAATCAAACGGGCTGAGCGGGTGGGCAGGCCCATAGCGGGCAGGTAGTGAAGGCGGGCCCAGACGACCAGGTCGAGCAGGCGGGTTGCTGAAGCGTGGGTCCTGCATGAATCGCGAGGAATTATCGGGCGTTTGGGAAACAGTTTTTGAACCGCTCGGGTCTTTCCTGGAGGTTTTCTGATCACCTTTTTCTGGTCTTTCGGAGTACCCTGAGGGCGTGTTTGGGTTTCTTGGGGCAGCCGGGGGGGCGGTTTGGGATCGAAGGCTCGAAATGCTCGTTTGGGTTCCCCTTTCTGGGCCCCCTCTCGGGGCTGTCCTGGGGCCCCTCTGTGCCGTTTTTTTTTTTGTTCAGCGGCCTTAGGGCTGTCTTTGGCTGTCAGGGTACCCTCTTGGGGGACTATTGGGCCGTCTTGGGGCGATCTAGGAGGTTTTGGACGTTGTGAGCGTACAAAAGGCGGATGTACTGAGAATGCAAGTTTTCACATGGGAATGGGGCGACTGTTGCTTTGTGAGGCCATCTTGGGACACCTCTTGAGAGTTTCTTGGGTCGTCTTGGGGACCGCTTGAGCCGTCTGGATGCCAGCGTGGGCGTTTTCGATTGCTTTTGTCTGCGGTTCGTGGCCTTATTGGACGATCCAGAGGGCCGTTCGGTGCCCTCTTGGTATGGTTTTCTTTGTTTTTCTATTGGTTTGGGGGCCCCTCTTGGGCCGTCTGAGAGTTCTCTTGGGGGCGTCTTGGGCAGTCTTGAGGCGACGCAGGAGGCTTCTTGGGAAGTCTTGGACGTTGTGGTCGCAGACGAGGCGGATGTGCAAACAATGGTGGCTTTCCAATGAACATTGGGCGATGTTTGCTCTTCGAGGCCCTCTTGGGACGCCTTTTGAGGGTTTCTTGGAGCGTCGTTGGGGCCTCTTGGGCCGTCCGGAGGCCAGCGAAGGCGTGTTCGATCGATCATTCGGCGGCTCGTGGCCCTATTGGAGAGTCCAGAGGGCCTTCTGGTGCCCTCGTGGCGTCTCTTTCTCTCTCTCTCTCTGTCTCTCTCTCTCTCTCTCTCTCTCTCTCAAGGTGAATATATATATATATATATATACACCTATATATATATATGAGAGAGAGAGCGTGATCAACCGCCGCTTTACTATTGAAAATTCCCCCCCCTCTTCCTCCGGAACCCGTGACCCCCCCCCTCCGAGAATCCCCCCCCCCCCCTGCTGGACCCCCTGCTGGACCCTCCCCCCTCCCCCCCGGCAAAACCCCCCCTCCCCCAACCCACCCTCCCCCTCCCTCGAAAACCGGGGGGGGTCACTACCGGTTCGAACCCCCCCCCCTCGAAAACCGGAGGGGGGTCACTACCGGTTCGAACCCCTCCCCCCCCCCTCACCGCCAGCAAACGACTCCCGGTCCCTACCACCGTCCGCACCACATCCCCCACTGTTGTTCCCAGCACCACTGTCCTCACCACCGCTGTCCCCACTGGTTCCACCAACGTCCCTACTGTCCCCACCAGTGCCCCCACCACTGTCGCACTATCCCCGCTGTCCCCACCACTGTTCCCACCACGGTTCCACTGTCCCCACTTTCTCCACGGCCCCAACCACTGCCCGACTATCCCCACTGTCCCCACTGTCCCACTGACTCCTCCGCTTCCTCGCCACCGCCTTCACCACTGTCCCCACCTCCACTGTACCCTCCACTGTCCCACTGTTTCCACCACATTCCCACTGTCCCCACACCACTGTCCCCACCACCACCGTCCCCACCACGCCTTCAAAAGGCCAAAATCAGCCGGTGCCCTTAGTATAACGTGCTTTTTCAGCATACTCCCTTGGTTCGTCGTCGCAGTGCCCCAGACGCCCCCGCGGAGCCCCAAGACAGCCCAAGAGAGATCCCCACGAGGGCCCAAGACGGCGTAAAAGGGTCGTCCCGTGGGGCTTACGGAACCTCCCAAGACGGCCCAAGAGGCCCCACAGCCGGCCCAGGAGGCACCCAAGACGGCTTCCAGGAGGCCCAAGAGGGCCTCGTTCGAAATCATGTTCCCGGAAGCCTCTCCGGGAACGTGATTTCCGGGTTCCCAGGACGCCCAAAGACAGCTCCCAGAGGCCCCGGACACGCCGAAGATGGCCTCAGGTCGGCCGACGACGCCGCCAAGACGCCCCAAGAGCGCCTCCAGAGGCCCCTCCAAAGGGCCCCAGAAGCCGAAAACCATGAATTTCCGAATGTTTTTTGAATCATTCTTGCGCTCTCCCATGTTCCGCCTCCCCACAGTCCCAGACCGCGTCAGAGGCCCTTCAGATCGCTCCAAGACGGCCGAAGAGGCCCCCAAGAAAGACCAGAGACGGCCCAGGAGGCTCCCCAGATAAGTCAAGAGGGCCTCGAGAGCGCCCCAAGAGAGCCCCAAGAGCGACCCAAGAGGGCCCGAAGAGCGCGACATTTCAAGGTCTCTGGCCTGAGAGGCTCCTAGGACGCCCATCAAGACTCTCCCAAGAAGCCCCGTGAGGCTCCCAAGAGGCCCCCCGGAAGTCCCAATAGGCCCCCAAGGGGCAGCCCCTTGCGGCTCCCCAAGACACTTCGGTAAATCGTATTTCCCAGATAGCTTTCCGGGAACATGATTCCTTGGGCTTCCGCCCACCGCCCCAACCATGTTTCCAATAGGCTTGCCGACAAGGCCAAAAGGCGCCCCTCGGTAAGCCCCCAGAGGCCCCCCTCTTGGAGAGCCGAACAAATCATGTTCCCGGAAAGCTTCCCGGGAACATGATTCTCTATCTCGGAGTAGGCCCGGGGTGGGGGGCGGCCCGCTGCTTGTTCCCCCCATCGGTGCCCACCGGGGGGAGGTTTGCGGGGAGGGGTCCAGAGCTCCCGAGGCGGCCCAGGCCCGCCCCGAAGCAGGCCACGACAGGCTAAGGGGGTCCCGAGAGTGCCCAAGACGGTCCCACGAGGCCCCGAAGACGCCCAAGATGCCCCGACAGCCGACGAGGACTCAACACGCTCCAGGACGGACTCAAGAGGCTCCCCAAGAGGGCCCTGGAAGGCAAGATTCACTCGTTTTCCGAGTGGTTTGGATTTTGACGTTCTCGCTTTTCCCGCGTTCCAGCGCTCCCTCACGGCCTCGGAGGCCCTTCAGGTCGCTCTAAGAAGGCCCACGAGGCCCCGACGAGGGCCCCAAGACGGCCCAGGATGCTCCCCAGACAACCCACGTCTGCCCCAAGAGCGCGCCAAGAGAAGGCCCAGAGGGGTCCCAAGGCGGCCCGGGCCCGCCCCGAAGCAGGCCACGACAGGCTGATGGAGGTGAGTGCCCAAGACGGTCCCACGAGGCCCCGAAGACGCCCAAGTTGCCCTCAAGACGGCCGACGAGGACTCCAACACGCTCCAGGACGGACTCAAGAGGCTCCCCAAGAGGGCCCTGGGAGACAAGATTCACTAATTATCCGATGGTTTTTGAAGGATTTAGGCGTTCTCGCTTTCCCCGCTCCCAGCGCTCCCTCACGGCCTCGCTCTGAGGCCTTTCAGATCGCTCTAAGACGGGCCACGAGGCCCCGAAGAGGGCCCCAAGACGGCCCATGAGGCTCCCCAGACAACCCAACTGTGCCCCAAGAGCTCCCCAAGAGAGGGCCCAGAGGGGGACCGCCAACCGATGTTTCGAGGTCTCTGGCCCTAGAGGCCGCCTGTAGGCCCCTGGAGGCCACCAAGAGGCTCCCACGAACCCCCGTGAGGCGCCCAAGAGGCCCCCAGGAAGCCCCAAGAGACCCCCAAGGGGCTCCCAGGGAACGCCCAAGAGGCTCCCCAACACACCCCAAGAAATCATGTCCCCAGAAAACCTTCCGGGGACATGGTTCATCATGGGCCCGAGAGTTCCCGGAGGCCCCCAAGGGGCCCCCAGGGAACGCCCGAGAGACCCCCCAACACACCCCGACAAACCATGTTCCCAGAAAGCCTTGCGGGACATGGTTTATCATGGGCCCGCGAGTCTCCAGAGGCTTCGAAGAGCGATTATGCTAGAGGAGAGCTGTCTGGGAAGTTGATTGGGAACATGACTGATCGCCTTCTCGCGGCCCTCCGCAGATCGTTTCGCACAAAGTTGCCCCAAGTGCCCTCTTGAACCGACGATGACGACGAAACGATGAAGACGACGACGACGACGACGACGACGACGACGACGACGACGACGACGACGACGACGATGACGCGCCCCAACAGGCTCCCCAAGACGCCCCCAAACCCATGCTCCCAGAAGGCCTTCTGGGAACCCGATTCATATGGTCTCCGCCTCCCTACACAACCATTTTCCTCGAAGGCCATTCGGAATGCAGATTGGTATGCGTGGACTGTGGTCCACTACTTCAATGGAGCAGTGAATTCGTCAAGGCCTGGGGCCTGCTAGAACCTGAGCGCGCGCGAAGCGCGCGCGATGGTTGTAGTGTATACATATATATATGTATATATATATGTATATATATACATATATATATATATATATATATGTGGTGCCCTCCTGGCTCATTCGAGAGCTCTCTTGGGGGGGCTCGTTGGCCGTCTTGACGCGACCCAGGCGGCTCCTTGGCCTGTCTTGGACGTGGTGATCGCAGAATAGGCGACAGTGCTGAACAAAACATGCCTCCCCATGTAAATGGAGCGACATTTACTCTATGAGGCAGTCTTGGGACACGTCTTGAGGGCTTCTTGGGGCGTTTTGGGGGACTCATTGGGCCATCTGGAGGCCAGCGTGGGCGTTTTTGTTTGATCATTCGGCGGCTCGTGGCCCCTATTAGACCGTCCAGAGGGCCTCTTAGTGGCATCTTGGGCTGTTTTTGGCCCCCTGCCCCCCATGATGCGTTCGCAGCGTCCCCAGGGGACCCCCCCCTCCAAATCGACCTCACCAGGCTCCCGGGGGAGGGGTTTGGGGTGGGTAAAACATCTCACTCGCCGATGAACCCCAAGGGGGTCGGCGGATATGACAACGGGTGTGCGTTGCCCGAGGCCTACGACGTGCCTAGCGTGGGCGACCCAAGTACTAGCTTAGATGCGGGTGTTCGGTCTCGACGCGGGGCGCTAGCTCTTCAAAACGAGGACCCAACACCACAGGATGGCTGGGAACAAAATGAAAAAGGAGAGACGGGATGAGGGGAGCACCAGAAAGAGGACGAGGACGAGGACGAGGCGGGACAGTCATGATGCCATGATGGTGGTGCCACGAGCAAGCGCACCGGAAGGCCCGTGGACCACGACTGCTCCACTGAGCTTGCCCAGGGGCATGGGCGACGGGGCGCGGCGCCCCAGGACCTCCGCGGCTCAGCAGCCCTCTCCCGCGCCTGAGGAGCCTACTGCTGGTTCCTGTTGTTTTCTTGCCCCAAGATGACTTCCAGCAGCTGCGCCCCGTCGCGAGTGTTGTGGGAGTGCCCAGCTCAGCCCGAGCGGCCGCTGGAGGCCCGAGCTATGACCCGAAAACCACTAGGCGTCGAAGATGGGGGTGAGGACCAGGGGGGGAATGGCATGGCCTGGTCTTAGAATTCTTCCCGATGCCATGGTTTCCATCATCCGATTGTTCTCATTATTCTTTTCGGTGCTGTCAAGAGTCCTCCCGCTCGTCCGCGCACGCGCCTCGGGCCATCGTGCCCTGGCCTCCATCTTCGGCCTTCCCTCGTCGACGCACCCGAGAATACAGTCGAAAACGATAGTAAGGATGGACCTTTCCAAGAGTACCCTTGCATCCTTACCGCCTCGGTCCATCCTTCACCCCGTTCGATGGCCAGCCCCGCTCGAAAAACTTCGACATGGCTTCCAAGGTTCTTGAGTCCTTATCGCATGTCTAAACCATCAGTTTCGCTCTAGAACGACGGCGTTGAGGACGAGTTTCCTTGTCGGCGGCGATGGTCCCTCGAGCCGCGGCAGTCATGGAGGCCTGAACAGCGCACGCACGCCGGCCAGAAATACATCCTGGCCGCAGACCAAGAGTCTACTACATGAACAACGACGAATGCGATCTGGCAAACCAACTGAATCTACATTACCAGCCCACGCTTACAGGTGGCACTAACTTCGTCGTGGATTTGATCGACCACTACAAGTCCACTGGCCTAGCCTCCCCAACGGATTCACACAACAAGCGCAGCCCACAGACGGTTCAATATTGATACGCTAAGCGCGTGGGATCACCTACAAGGAGGAGTAGGAGGAGGAGGAGGACGACGACGACTCTAACACTACCTCATACGATTTCTTGAGGATCATACGCCAGTGCGCCGTTACCGATACCAGGTACAACATAACCGAGTGCCTATGACGCCACCACGTCCACAGCGCTGCAAACACGGTGCGCTATGCACAACGCTACTCGCACAGTGCGCCGTCCGCGGCAGCTGCTACGGCATCCCGTGAGTGGCCCTCCGCTCTTCCCCCCCCCTCCTCGGAGGCCTCTGGAGGATCCTGAGTTCATGGGTGGCCCTGCGCTCCCCCCTCCTGCCCCTCTCGGAGCGGGCTGGTCCCGCGGCGGGGCCCGGTTCCGCGCGCTCGCGCTTGCCGGCCGGGCGCGCCGCGTCGACTGGTGGGAAGCGCGCTCAGCGGCTGCGGAGAGGCAGAGAGTCAGAGAGAGTGAGAGAATGAGAGTGAGAGAGAGAGAGAGAGCAGCAGCAGCAGAAGTAGGTGGAGGGGAAGCAGGACGATCGACATCAAGATAGACCTCTGTCGCTACCCGGATATAGATAAACTCCTAGTCCAACTCCCAGTGCTGCCCAACATGCGCTGCTGACCTGAACCCACATACCGATGGATATAACATGTTGATGCTGCCAAATGAGAACCACGATCACGAGTTCTTGTAGCCGAACGCGGCTACACTCGAGGGATCCAGCGAAGTTCTTGTGAACACGTTCGGGAATCTCATCGAGAGTGTAGCGACGTCGCACGTGCAGGTAGCCGATCTTACCACGAGAATGAAGACACGCGTCGTCAGTTTGGAGGGGGAGGTCGGCTCGCCATCCACTCCCACGGCGGTGTGGTTGAAGAGTTTCCGTGAAATTCTCGACCAGCGGCAGAAAAGAATTATCTCGACCAGAATTTCGCTCGTCGGGTTGTTGATACACCCCTTCGACCCGAAGATCCAGGACATGGTGGAGGACTTTTGTTCTGGATCGCCAACACGGCCGTATGGTGCAAGTTGCCGTGCCTTCGAGGTGCGAGTAAAGTCAATGAGTGCGATTCGTAGATATGGAATCGGGGTCGCAGTTACGTGGGGAGAGGTCTTGACGAACTTTCCCATCCGTCTCCTTCAGTTTCCTTCTTTACTTCATCAATACATGCTCTTCTCCCACCTTGCTCTCATAATCCTCTTCCTCATCCCTCCTTCACTACCTCTTCTCACATCCTCCGTGACCCGATTGCCCGAGGCAAAATCAAACCCGCGCATCCGACCCCCTTCGCCCGTGGCAGGGTCCGAGCACCCGACCCGACCGCCCGACGGAAGGCCCGCCCGGCCCGCTCGCTCGGACGACCGCTTCCGTCTGCCCGCCAGAAGCGACCGCTTTCGTCTCTTCGCCCTCCTCGGCCTCCGCCTCCTCGGCCTTCGCCTCCTCGGCCCCTGGCTCCTCGGCCTCTGCCTCTGCCTTCTCCTCCTCGGCATCCGCCGTCCCCCCCCCCCTCTTGGGCTTCGGCCTCTGCTCTCTCGGCCGCTGCTGGTCCCCGCCCGCGGCCAGGCTGCACGGGCCGGCTCCGTCGCCCCTCTCCCGGCCGACGAGCTCCGCGGGAGGGCGCGGGCCGTGTGCCACGCGGCCGCCGCACGGCAGCCGGGCCGGGCCAGGAGCTCTCGTGCGACGCGAGTTGGCTCCTCCTCCTCCTCCTCCTCCTCCTCCTCCTCCTCCTCTCCCTCCTCCTCGGATGTCCCAGGGCTAGGCCCCAACTTCCGGGTCTCTTGTCGGCTACGCGCGAGAGTGGCCCTTCGCCGGAGTGACATTGGGTCGGGCGGTCGGGTTCGCAGGGGGGGGGCCAACGCAAGCACGCACGTCGCTGCTGGCGCCCATTTTATGAAGTGAGGAGCGATCGGCAAGCCGCGGCGCACCACAGGTCACTCTTGCCTGGGGTCGCTCTGGCGTGCATCCGACTGCGTGCCGGCGGCCACACCGCCGACATTGCCCGGCCCACGGACAGCACGTTGTCGGACCGTTCTTGGGAGAGAAGTGGGCACGGACGGAGCCGGCAGCAGTTCGTGCCCGCTGTGAGCACGACCCCGCTGTCGGCGTTTCGCCGGGGGGCGCTGTCCGTTGCAGGCAGACGTCGCCTGCCCAGCAGTGGCCGCTGATGGGTTTGGGGGACACTCGCTCTTGGCTCTTGGGGGCATCGTCCCCCGATTCCGGCGGGCCAGTGACCCGTGAGAGTTTTGAGTGACATCGGTGCATCGTGTGGGGCATGATCTCGAATGTTCGTCGATGCATCTCGCCGAGGCGGTGGAACCCGATGGTCCTCGAATGGTTCCGAGCGGGCTCAGTTCGGTCCTGAATAGCACGCTGCAAGCAGAGAAATGCGTGGCCTCGGGAGTGCGGGGAAGCGTCGGGAGAATGGAAAGGGCTCCCAAACGAGAGGAGTTCGGGGTCGGATTGCGCTTCGTTTCCGGGGTGATGCACAAGAGTCAACAAAACCTGACTTGCTGCCCGAGAGCCGTCCGATTCCCAGGAAGTGTTTCAACGCCACGCGGGCATGCGCACCTAGCCTAGCGAAGTGCTGCTCCGCGAGCAGTGCTTTCACTTAAGGCTCCTTACGTGAGTTCTAAGAGATTGGGAGGGGCGCGCCAGAGGTTTCTCGTGGCTGACATGGGGCCGCGCCCACGCACTGTGCACGACATGCTGCAGAGACTTGCCGTGTGGCCGCAGGATCCTGCCCATGAGCCGCGCGCGATGTGCCGCAGAGATCCTCCAGCGCGGCCAGGGTGCCGCTCGGGCGTGGCACGCGAGCTGCCGCAGAGACTCCCCCGAGGTGCCAGAGGGTCCAGCCCACGCGGCACGCGCGGGGCCGCCCACACGTCTTTTCTGCGAGGCCACAGGGTCGCGCCCAAGCGTTGCGCCCGAGGTGCCGCAGATTCGGGGTGGCCCTCAGGTCTCTTCCATGAGTCCCTTAAGAGGTGCCGATCTGGTGCACGATTCCCGACACCCTACATATCTTGGAGGGGCACGTCCACACCAGTGACATCGGGCAAGGACACACTCGGGCAGCGTCCAAGCCACGACAGAATGACCACAGCAGCACACAGTGCTTTGCGAGGGGCCGCTGGAAGCGCCCCGACGAGGTCATTGAGGTGAGTCGGCATACGTAGCACATGGTTGATTTCATGATCTTCATTGCTGAGGCTACGGCCTGATTGCCATGCCCTTGTGGTCACGTTTGCTCCCTTCCTCCGCTCTCCCTCCTTTCCTCCTCGTCAGCATTCTCGGGGTCGAGCTGGAGCGCACTGAAGTCCGATGATCGGTGAATGCTGCGGCGTGGACAGGGTGACGGCAGTGGAGTCGTGCCGCTTCTCCCCAGACGCCGTGGGCCCAGGCCAGCGCGCGCGCGCGCCTAGCTGAGCCACCCGACAACCCCATGAGGCACACCACTCCCGTTCCCCATGGTGCAGTCGAGACGCTGAAGTGCTGGCTTTGTCCGCGGATCGGTTGGAAGCCTGCTCGAGTGAGGCCGCCTGCCATGCATCGGTGTTGGAGCAGGCATTCGCCAGGGCCTGTGGCTCGGCGTGGAGGAAAGTGGGTGTCGGATGCTTGTGACAGGGGGGAGGAGGAGGAGGAGGAGGAGGAGGAGGAGGAGGAGGAGGAGGAGGAGGAGGAGGAGGAGGAGGAGGAGGAGGAGGAGGCAGGAGGAGGAGGAGGAGGGAGGGATTGCCCACTCTGGGCTCAGGAGAGGCTCTGGCTCGCGGGCCGGTCCTCTGGCCTGGCCCTCGGGCCCTCTCCGCGGCCGAGGGCCGCCGTGGCCGGCAGCGCCGCGCCGACTGCCCGGGGGGGCAGTTCCCGCGCGGCGAGCGGGGCGTGGGGGCCGACGCGTGCGACCGCCTCGAGTTCGATGTGCGGCGAGGCCGTCGGCTTCGTCGCCTCGCGCACTGTTTCACGGGCGAAGAACGGCATAAGATAAACTTTTTCGCTGTCGGGGGCGCCTGTCCCTGGGCGGCTGGAAAGTTTCTACCCTTACGGTGGCACCGTAGGGGTATAAACTTCCAGCCGCCCAGGGACAGGCGCCCCCGACAGCGAAAAAGTTTATTTTATACCGTTCTTCGCCCGCTGAACTGTCACCGCCGTCCGAGCCCCCCGTGCCCCCCCCCCTTCCCCCCCCCCCGGTGCCCGCCGCAGCGCCGGCCCCGGTGCTCCGCCGGGCAGGAGCAGGGCGGTCCTGCTCGCCGCCGCCGCCTCGCCGTCGGGGGACCGGGGCGGCCGGTGAGCCGGATGCAGGAGACGCTGTTGCGGGTCGGAGGTGGACAGAACCCCCAACAGTGACACGTCGAGTAGTGACCTGTCCGTTTTCGGTTCTCGAGAGGGCGCCGCGGCCGTTATTTTCCAGGCTTGCGCCCGCCAGGTTTGAGCCTCAGGTCGTTTTCACGAAACCACGTTTTACTAAAGGGAGGTCTGTCCATCCCCGAGGCGGGGCGAAGGGGGGTTCAAGCAGTGGCGAAGCGTCGTGGCGTGCCTAGACTATATAGGGGAACGAAAAGTGGCATGAACACAGAAACTCGGAGGTCCGCGCGGATTGCTCGGATCCGCGCTGGACCCCCCTCCCTGGCGCGCGGAGCGCGCCAGGGGCGGCGCCAGAGGCGCCGCCGGGGGGCCCCAGCGCCGATCCGAGAAATCCGCGCGGACCTCCGAGTTGTTATGTTTATGTCACTTGTTGTTCCCCTTATACAGGCCTAATTACCAAACAATGTTCTAAGAACCTTATGTGATTTCCACGAGATGTTCTTGGAACATGCTTGGCTGGGACCGTCTTGTCCTGACACATCGGGAAGATGTTCCACGAACATTGTTTCTGTTCTTGGAACTCTATCGGTTTCTAAGGACATTTCGTGGTATGTTTATAGAATGCTGGGACGGTCGGTCCCTGCTCAAGGGGTGGTTAGCAGTAAGGAGCAGGAGGCGGAAGAGCTGCAAGAGGGGAAGGAAGCGGATCAGGCGGATGCCGAGACGGGGAAGGCGGAAGAAGAATGGGCGCAGCGGAGGGCGAGCGGAGGGAGGGAGGGGAGGAGGGAGGAGGGTGTGGAGGTGGATGAAGAGATGAGGTAGGCGCCTTTACATGCGGCGGCGAGCGAGGGGGGGAATTATGAAGAAGGTGGCCTTCTCAGAAGGGGGCGGGGCTGCTCAGAAGCCCTCCGGCTTAACTCAATCCTCAGGAGGCCCGAGGATTTCCGATATTTCCCCTGGGCTTGCCGCCGATCTATATGGCGAGTACATGCGGAAGGGAGATTTTGTCATTAGTGTCTCCTTTCCTGCTCTTCCGCCTTTCATCTCTTCATCTCCCAACCCCTGTTTAATCCTCCGCATACTTTGTCTTCGTCACCTCTCCTCCTCCGATCCTGTCTGACGTCCAGTGTCTTTCCCTGTCCCCGTATTGCTTCATCCCTCTCCACTCCTTCCTCTCCGATTGTCTCCTCGTCCACTTGTTCTTGTTTACTCATTCTCATCGGGCTAACGTCTCACGACGCATGTAATAAGAGCGGCCAGCGAGGAGCAGACGACGGGGTGCCGCTGCTCGCAGAAAAAAATATTCGATCTGCACACATGCAATTGAAACATTGCGTTCCAGCCGTTGCAGCGGCTGTCGTCAACGACACTACTACGCGGCACCATTGTGATTCCAACTAATTGCTTCATCACGTCGATCGTCCGCCCTCCTGTACAGTCGGTCAAGCCGTGTGAGGTGACATGGTTCTTACAAGTCTGGCCCTGTCAGGGCAACATTGGGGATGCAATGGTCTGGTTGTTCGAGGCTGCGGGTTGTAGACTTTTGCGCCGATAGAGGAATTGTATCGGATCCAGCGTTCCTCCAATTTGTCCCCATCGTTTTGCTAATTCACCGCCTTTCCCCCATCCTCCGATGTACGTCCATGTGGCAGTTGTATTGTTTGTGTTCTCTTGTTTTCCGCACGCTATACGGTGGGGCAAGGCTTGCTGCGTTGGCTGGGATGCATGGGGGGGGCTGGCTGGCTCCGCTATGTATGCGTGGAGAGTTCATTGTTTGATGCATGTTGCAGATGTTGTTTTCTTTGCATGCGCAAAGTATCATGTGTGTGGTGATCAGATCATCCACGCGGCCCTGGCACAGAATACGATCATATTGTGTGTGTGTGAGGGAAGGTGCAGGGTTAAGCCCCAGCGGGCTTCAAAGGGTAATCCATTATCAGGTACTTTCCGGGCCGAACCGCCGAACTGGCAAGGTGTAGGAACACTCGACGCATCTCAAGTTGGGTGGTGCGAGCCTTGTGGCCCCAACTTGGACATCGGCTTCGGTTTCGGTTCATGTCGTGCAGGCGTGCGGGGACGCGAGTGCGACGATGTGTCGGCCGAGGTCAGGTCCAACCCGGGCACATTGGTTTGCCCTCAGGTTTCTCGCGGTGGGGCGTTGAGTTGTCTAGTTGGTTTGCTTTGATTGTCATGCGTTGTTTTAGTGTTTTTCCCGCGCAGTTGTCCCGCGATAGTCTTGTGCGTCTTCCCGCGGGTTGTCCTGAGGGTTGTCCCGTTGTTGGTCAGCAGTTGTCCCGCGGGTTGTCTCGCGGTTGTCCCGTGGGAAGTGAAACATCGGAATCGAATTGCATAAGATATGCAAGCCGAAATGACAACGGATAGAGCATCATATTGAGCCGCAGACGGAGACGCACACCGACATGAAAGTCGGATATGAAACCGGCAGACAGTGGGGTACACATCGAACGCCACATCGAACGCACATCGATGTATTTATTACATTACAATCATACTGAAAGTCGACATGCAATCTGTCATGCGCATTGGCATGCGCATCTAACTACAATAGAACTGCACAGCGACACGCAAATCCCTGAATGCAAATATGTATACAACTTGACATGGGCTCCCACTTGCACTCGGAATGCACACCGAGATGCGACTGCAAGCCCACAACGACGTGAGCAGCCGACTGCACATTCACGTGCAGTCGAGTTGCAAGCTTGCATTCAAACCAAGTTGCACATCGAGGTGCACATCCAAATCGAAATTGACTTGTAGATCAAATTGATACCGCAATGCAACACGAAATGCCACTCGAATCGCAAGTTCATTACAACTCCCCAGACCTCATGATCACCAGAAGGACTGGTCCATGATGTAGCTGGTTGGCGCTTCTGGGAACCCGGTAAAGCCTTTTTGAGAGCCACTGGGCATTCCTTTGGGGCCTAGATGCTAGCTAGACGTTCTCGCCCTGGTAGCGAAGTGTATCCGCCCAACAGTGTCAATGAGTTTCTGACGTGCGTATCGCATGTTGTCAAAATTGCTCTAGTGGGCCAAGCCTGAGAAGTCCAGATTAGCGCGGGTTTCTTCGCTTAGCTAGCCAAGCATGGCCAGCCAACGGTTTTTCGCCTGCTCCTGCTAGCCCAGTGTTGATGGCCTATTTTGACTAGTTTTGCCAGCTATGCCCCGTCAGCCTGCGGATAGCGCAGGTAGCATAGTATCAGTCTTGCCAGTTCGACCTGGCTTTCTTGGCTCGCCTGGTTATCTCGATATCAAATCGTTGCTCGCCAGGCTTCAATGGCCTGGTGTGGCCTTCCTAGGCTGGCTACCACAGTCTAGACTTGCTAGCTTAGCTTATTCGCCCATTCCCCGAGCATGGCTGGACTCCCTCCCTGGCCTCGGTAACCTAGTAGATTTGCAAGCGTAGCATGTCTCGCCTGGTGTTGCTATCTCACTTGTCCAGGAAGGGAGTGAATCTCTTAAACTGTCGCCCGCCTCATCGTTTGGAGATGCCGCGTTGCAGTGCGAGACACGCGAGGCATGCAGGCCCAGCGAAGGACCACACCCGTGAGCATATGCGTTTGCAAGATGCCTAAGGCGTTTGAGACAAATTCGTGCCCGACGCGTATTCAACTTCCCACTGGCAGTCCCACTATATGGACGTTGTTGTGCCCATGCAGTTGTGCACTCGTGCTCGCTGTTTGTTCTTTAGCCATTCCCCGTTTGCTCGCATTGCGCGCCTCGCTTCGACGTTGTACTTCTTATTCTTGGATTCTTGGGCTTACGTCGCACCGCCGACCCCTTGGGGGGCTCCTGGTAGGTCTCTCGGGGGCCTCCTGGCAGCACTTTGAGGCCTTTGGGGGGCCGTTTTGGGGCCTCTTGGGGTTCCTGGTGGGCCTCTTGGAGCCTCTTGGGGGCTTCTTGGGAGCCTCTTGAGGCATCCTGGAGGCTTCTTGGGGCCGAGGGCTCGAAATTTCCGTTCGGGTCTCCCGCCTGGGTTCTCTCCTGGAGCCGCTTTGGGGGCCTCTTGGGCCGTCTTGGGGCTCTTTTGGGCCGTCTTGGAGCCTTCTTAGGGGCTCCCTGGGCCGTCTTGGGCCTGAGGCGATCTTGGAGGCCTCTTGAGCCGTCTTGGACTCTGTCAAAGCCCAAGAGGCGAATGTGTTAAAATCACACGTTTCTCACAGAAAATGGGACGATCCTTGCTTCTGGGGGCCCTCTTGGGGGCCTCTTGGGGGCCTCTTGGGGCGTCTTGGGGGCCTCTTGGGCCGTCTGGGTTGGGCGTCTTGGAACGATCCATCGGCGACTCGGGGCCCTCTTGTACCATCTTGTGGGCCTCTTGGGGCCCTCATGGCCCGTCGTGAGGCCCGTGGCGCGTTCAGCCAGGGCCGGCCAGACCCCCCACTCCCCTTACAAATCGACCGGACCAGGCCCCGGGGGGAGGGGTTTGGGGAGGGGGAAGCATCTCACACGCCGATGACCCCAAGGGGTCGGCGGATTTCTTCGGCTCGGTTCTTGCGCTGAGGCGTTGGACCCAATTAGTTGCAGGGATGTATTCACGTTGACGATCTTGCAAGTCATGCGACAATTACAGGTGCGAGGATTATCAACTCCGCACCCGTCCGTAAAAGATGTGGCTCAAGGCAAAAAGGCCATGCATGAGTACAAGTTGTTTAACATTAACATTGGCAGTGTGTAATTGTTCTGATGGGTCTCATCACCACGAGGTTATTCCCGCATCTTTTCGTGAGTTGGTCCATATCTTCGCGTAGCCGAAACCTGAAGGCTTCAACCGGGGCGATACGGCCATCTGTTTTAGCAACATGCAGTCTAATATCCCAGCGTGCTTGTAGTGGCCATCCAGGAACTCAAGGGGGTTGCACAGTTGCTCGGCACAGCGTCTCATCTATGGATGATTCCGATGCCGCTCAGCCAAGTCTTTTTGATGTAGCAGTGGTTGGCGGAGGAATTGCAGGCCTCGCAGCAATTTCAAGGTTATCGCGTCGCGGATTGCGGTTGCTTCTGGTGGAGCAGGGCCGTGGGGTTGGTGGCCGCATGTGCACCCGGCATGCGAGTTGCCCAAAGACAGGGCATTCACTTGTTTTTGACCACGGGTGCCAGTATTTCTCTGTGAAGGAAGCTTGTCAACCGCAATTCGCTCAGGAGGTTGAGCGATGGTTGGAAGCAGGTGTTGTACAGCATTGGCAAGGGCGTATCGGTACGCTGGATTTTGATGAAGATGAGGGTAGCTTAAACATGAGTAGTTTTACTGCTTTTCCGAAGGAGAAGCTCGCAAGCATTATGGTTGGTGCTCCTTCCATGAGTGCTTTGGGAAGGCACATTCTGGGGCGAGCAGGCGTTGGTCTAAAGGAAGATCAGAGGGGCCGTTCAATTGACATTGTTGTGAAGAAGCGCACTCGTGCAGAAAATGTCCAGAGGCATTCGCCATCGCGAAGATGGCGCCTACAGCTAGCATCACGGACAACTGAAAGCACGGCGACTGAAGTGGAAGCCCGTGTTTTGGTTGTAGCAACCAGTGCAAAGAGCATCAACCGTTTGTTACTTACCTCGGTGCCAGACGAAGTAAAAGGGATCAACAGTCCAGTATGTTGGGCGTTGTTGGTTGCCGTAGCGTCTCCTTTGGCCCACATACCCTTCGATGGTGCTTTTGTTGCCAATTCTGCTGATGCTGGTGTACTGGCATGGGTGGCAAGGGATAGCTCAAAGCCAGGACGCCCCGGCACAGGCAACGCTCCCGAGTGTTGGGTTCTGCATGCTTCTGCAGGGTGGAGTTATAGTATGCGCGAGGCTTCTACCGACAAGGTTCGCGAAGCCATGCTTGCAGAGTTTACAAAGGACTTTGGAACACAAGACGTCGTTTATTCTGAAGCTTTCCGTTGGAACAATGCCTTTCCTTTGAACCCCATGCGCGGAACAGCCAAATGCCTTGTGGATTCGGAAAGGCACTTAGCCCTCGGGGGCGACTGGGCTGCTGGAGACCGGGTTGGTGATGCTTTTGAATCTGGCGTTGCATTGGCCGCTTCGGCGCTAGCGTTGCTATGAAGCTTCCATGCCTTAACACTGTCATGATGCGACCTGCGGCACACAACATGGAGGTTCTGTGGAAATTATGTTGTTGCCATGATGTTGACGACCTCATGCAATTGTCAAGAAGAGTGGCGATGAACCGGCGCGTCCCATACAAACACAATAATTCCGTTATCAGTGGATGTTCTTGGCTTTGATGTTTTTGTTGTTCCTATTCCCGAGCGGTAACAGGTTGCACGGGGGGTGGGTGGGTTGGGGAAGGGATTGGTAACATCACGTTTGGTGCCATCGCAGTTCGGGAACGCCTAGGGATGACCTCAAACAGTTCGGATAGCAGATACGTAGAGGGATATGCTTCGCAGAGCCGAGCGCGCATACATAAAGGAATCTGCCACAGCAGAGCTCCTCCCTTCTCCGTCTCCCCCTCTTCCAGGCCTTCCTCCTTCTCCCTCATCCGTCTTCCTTCTCCTTCTCCCAGTCGTCGTCGGCGTCGCCGTCGTCCTCCTTCTCTCATCATCCTCGTCCTCTGCTTTCTACTGCATGGTGCTTCACGCAAGGACGGAAGAAGGAAGTTGGTAGAAGGGAGGCGGCGAGGGAGGCGCAGCCAGGCGAAACGACCTGTCTGATTACATCGTGCTCCGGGAGGAGTCTGGGCGCCTCGGCTTGGGCGAGAGCTGGAATTCGCATGCCGCCGCATGTCTTTCCAGGGTTCGGCCCTCGTGTGGCTAGATTCGCCATCCATCCGCACGTGTATCCGGCAATGGGCCTCGGCATGTCCCGCATGTGATTCCAAGCGCGTGTATTTCCAGCCTCCTGGGTTGCTGAAGACACCCAGCTTGAAATGTGCGGTGGCAGTCCGGTTGGTGAGGTTGAGCTGGAAGCGACCCATGTGTATGTACCCCCTGGGCCTGCGCCATTCCGCACGCCACCGGTGCGCCCAGGCGACAGAGCGCGCACTTTGTTGCTATTTGTGATGCACATGTCAGCGCAATAGGGAGGCATAGGACGACAACGGGAGGAGCACGAGGAAGCGGAAGGGGAGGAGGCCGACGACGAGGCCATGTCCTGCCTCGGGCCCAGGGGCGCCCGGACCCCTCCCGGAGCACGAGCCGAGGACAGCCGAGCAGATTCGCGCAGGTCGTTTCGGCTCGGCCCCGCCTGCCTCGCCCCCCCCCCCCCCTCTTTCGACTCCCTCCCTCATTCCTCTGCCCCTGCGTGGAGCACCCAGAATGCAATGATGATGAGGAGGAGGAGGAGGAGGAGAAGGAGGGGAAGGAGGAGAAGACCAGGGATGAAGGGGGGAGGATCGAACAGCGCCGTACTCTGTTCTCAGCAATCCCTGACGCCGCGCTTCGCTATCCGTAGCTACCAATCGCAGTTCCTTGCGTATCCATAGCCTGTTGCGCGCTCTTCCACAACATATCCGTACTGGCAACTGCTATTCGAGCTTTCTTGGCTATTCTTCAGCATGAATGAGCGCCAGTGGATGCCATCGTAATTGAAAAGGGGGGTGTGCTTTCAGAACCCACCCCCTCCCCCCTTCAAGGGAGATGAGGTGTTACTGTGGCCCGTTGGTTGTTAGTGCGGCCCGGTGGGTGTTCGAATGGCCAGGGTTCCTCTGGAGGGTATGAATCAACGAGTACGGCGAAGGGGGAGGAGGGCAGTCTCCCAAGAGCATCCTCCCCCCCCCCTTCACCGAAGAGCCTTTCGGAAGAGCTTCTGGGGGCCGCCGACAAGCCTCTTGGAGCCGCCGAAGAGCCTCTTGTGCTCTCCGAAGAGCCTCCTGGAGCAGCCGAAGAGCCTCTTGGGCTCGCCGAGGCCTTCAGGGACTCCAAGGAGCCCTACAAGGAGCTCTCCAGAGCCTCCCATTCCTCCGCACTCTATCGCACTCCTCGGCACTCCTCCGCACTTCACTCCATTCCTCCCCCCTCTCCGCACTCCTCCCCACTCCTCTGTACCTTTCCGCACTTCACCGTACTCCTCAGCATCCCTCCCCACTCCTCGAAACTCCCTCCATCTTGCTTTTCGGCGTTCCTCCCCACTCCTCTGGAGTCCTCCCCACTCCATCGCACTACTCCTTCCGCCCCCCCATTCCATGGCACTCTTTCTCCTGCCTTCTCATTCTTCCCTC
>CAUYUJ010017118.1:0-150000 GCA_963575745.1 Prorocentrum cordatum | reverse complement strand
CGATCTGTGAAGCTGTCGCCACGTTCGAGGCCTGCTGGGGGGCCCAGCACAGTGGGTACACACGGCGGATTGAAATTGCACCTCGCCATCCCTGGGGGGGGGCTGCGATCTGTGAAACCGTCGCCACTTTCGATGCCTGCTCGGGGGCCCAGCACAGTGGGCACACCCGGCGGACTGAAATTGCACCTCGCCATCCCTGGGGTGCTGCGATCTGCGAAACTGTCGCCATTTTCGCTGCCTGCGGGGGGGCCCAGCACAGTGGGTACCCACGACGGATTGAAATTGCACCTCGCCATCCCTGGGGGGCTGCGATCTGTGAAAACTGTCGCCACTTTCGAGGCCTGCTGGGGGGCCAGCACAGTGGGTACCCACGGCGGATTGAAACTGCACCTCGCCATCCCTGGGGGGCTGCGATCAGTGAAACTGTCGCCACTTTCGAGGCCTGCTGGGGGGTCCAGCACAGTGGGTACCCAGGGCGGATTGAAATTGCACCTCGCCGTCCCTGGGGGGGCTGCGATCTATGAAACTGCAGCCACTTTCGAGGCCTGCTGGGGGGGGCCCAGCACAGTGGGTACCCACGGCGGGTTGAAATTGCACCTCGCCGTCCCTGGGGGGCTGCGATCTGTGAAACTGTCGCCACTTTCGAGGCCTGCTGGGGTGCCCAGCGCAGTGGGTACACGCGGCGGATTGAAATTGCACCTCGCCATCCCTGGGGGGCTGCGATCTGTGAAACCGTTGCCACTTTCGAGGCCTGCTGGGGGGCCCAGCACAGTGGGTACACACGGCTGAGTGAAATTTGGCCTCGCCATCCCTGGGGGAGGGGCTGCGATCTGTGAAGCTGTCGCCACTTTCGGGGCCTGCTGGGTGGGGCCCAGCACAGTGGGTACCCACGGCGGAGTCAAATGTGACCTCGCCATCCCTGGGGGGGGCTGCGATCTGTGAAGCTGTCGCCACTTTCGAGGCCTGCTGGGGGGGGGGGGGCAGCACAGTGGGTACCCACCGCAGATTCAAATTAGACATCGCCATCCCTGGGGGGTTGCGATCTGTGAAACGGTCGCCACTTTCGATGCCTGCTTGCGGGGCCCAGCACAGTGGGTACCCACACGCAAATTCAAATTAGACCTCGCCATCCCTGGGGGGCTGCGATCTGTGAAACTGTCGCCACTTTCGATGGCTGCTGGGGGGGCCAGCACAGTGGGTACCCACGGCGGAGTCAAATGAGACCTCGCCATCCCTGGGGGGCTGCGATCTGTGAAACGGTCGCCACTTTCGATGCCTGCTGGGGGGCCAAGCACAGTGGGCACACACGGCGGACTCAAATGTGACCTCGCCATCCCATGGGGGGCTGCGATCTGTGAAGCTGTCGCCACGTTCGCGGCCTGCTGGGGGGCCCAGCACAGTGGGCACCCACGGCGGACTCGAATGGTACCTCGCCGTCCCTGGGGGGGGTGCGATCTGTGAAACTGTCGCCACTTTCGAGGCCTGCTTGCGGGGCCCAGCACAGTGGGTACCCACGGCGGGCTCAAATGGGACCTCGCCATCCATGGGGGGCTGCGATTTGTGACACTGTCGCCACTTTCGAGGCTCGTTGGAGGGCCCAGCACAGTGGGTACCCACGGCGGACCCACATGTGACCTCGCCATCCCTGGGGGGCTGCGATCTGTGAAACTGTCACCACTTTCGCGGCCTGTTGGGGGGCCCAGCGCAGTGGGTACCCACCGCAGATTCAAATTAGACCTCGCCACCCCTGGGGGGCTGCGATCTGTGAAACTCTCGCCACTTCCGAGGGCTGCTGAGGGGGCCAGCACAGTGGGTACCCACCGCATGTTTAAATTACACATCGCCATTCCTGAGGGGTTTGCGATCTGTGAGACTGTCGCCACTTTCGAGGCCTGCTTGCGGTGCCCAGCACAATGGGTACCCACGGCGGAGTCAAATGTGACCTCGCCATCCCTGGGGGGGTGCGATTTGTGAAACTGTCGCCACTTTCGAGGCCTGCTGGGGGGCCCAGCACAGTGGGTACCCACGGCGGACTCGAATGGTACCTCGCCGTCCCTGGGGGGGTGCGATCTGTGAAACTGTCGCCACTTTCGAGGCCTGCTTGCGGGGCCCAGCACAGTGGGTACCCACACTCAAATTCAAATTAGACCTCGCCGTCCCTGGGGGGCTGCGATCTGTGAAACAGTCGCCACTTTCGAGGCCTGCTTGCGGGGCCCAGCACAGTGACGCCCCAAGTAGCTTAGACATCAAGCTGGTTGTCCATACAAGGTTCGGCCAACTCCTCGTTTCCATTGATACAAATGGGTTGGGGACGTCACCGGGTAATTCTCTACCATTACTACTATTGCTGCTGCTACTACTACTTCTACTACTACTACTACTACTACTACTACTACTACCACTACTACTACTACTACTACTACTACTACTACTACTGCTGCTACGACGAGTACTACTACTCCTAATTTCACCACTACCACGGCTACTACTGCGACTAGTACTATTACTATTATTACTTCTTCGACTACGGGTACGACTACCACTACGACTACCACTACTACTACTACTACTACTACTACTACTATTACTACTACTACGACTACTACGACTACTACTACTACTGCTACTACTACTACTACTACTACTACTACTACTACTGCTATTACTACTACTACTACTACCACTACTATTACTACTGCTACTACTACTTCTACTGCGATTACTTCTACTCCAGGGATAAGTAGGATTACGACTACTACTGCTACCATTGATTCTGTCATTGGTATTATTAGTATGGCTGCTATCACTACCACCACTACTACCACCGCCACTAATACTACGACTGCTACCAGTATTGCTGCTGCTACTACTACTACTACTGCTACTACTACGACTACCACTACTAGTTTGACTACTATGACCACGACTGCTACCACTACTGTCGCTACTACTACGACGTGTACTACTATTACTACTGCTACCACTACCGCGGCGACGTGGCTACTACTGCTACTAGTAGTACTACTACCACTACTACTACTGCTATTTTTATTGATACCACTACTACAATTAATCGGAATACTACTATTAAGGCTGATCCCGACACTGCTAGCACCATTATCCTTATTATTACCGCTACTTCTGCGACCACTGCATCTACTACTACGACTACCAATACCACTACTACTACGACTACTACTACTACTACTACTACTACTACGACTACTACGACTACTACTACTACTACTACTACTACTACTACTACTACTACTACTACTTGTACTACTACTAGAACTACTGCGACTAATGCTGCTACTATTGCTACGACTATGGGTACTACTATTATGAGTGCTACTACTATGAGTACTACTATTGTGTCTATTACTGGTGCTACTCCTTTTATTACTGCTACTACTACTACTGCTGCTGCTGCTACTGCTACTGCGACTGGTACTATGGACTTCTATTACGACTTATTAGTATTGCTACTACCACTACGACTACTACTACTACTACTACTACTACCACTACTACTACTACTGCTACTTATACTCTTATCACTACTACGCCGAGTACTACAACGACTGCGAGTATTAGTAGTAGGAGGAGTAGTAGTAGTAGTAGTAGTAGTGGTGGTAGTGGTACTTCTACTCTACGACAGCTACTACTACTACTACTACTACTACCACTTGTACTACTACGACTACGAGGACGACTACTAGTACTGGTATCAGTACTGGTACTACTATTACTACTACGACTACTACTACGATTACTACTATTATTATTATTACTACTACTACTACTACGACTACCACTACTATTTCTACTACTACCATTGCTACTACTACTACTACTACTACTACTACTACTACTACGACTGCTACTACTGCTGCTACTACTACTACTACTACTACTACTACTACTACTACTACTACTACTACTACTACTACTACTACTACTACTACTACTACTACTACTATTACTACTACTACTACTACTACTACTACTACTACTACTACTACTACTACTACTACTACTACTAGTCGCACGATTACTGGTACCACTACTACTACTACTACGACTACTACCACTATTACTACTACTACTACTACTACTTCTACTACTACTACTACTACCACTACTACTACTACTACTACTACTACTACTACTACTGCTGTTGCTAGTGCTGGTACTTCTACGTTGGTGCCAAGTGGGAGTTACCGTGGCCACTTTTGTCTGCGCGGGAAGGCATTCCGCTAAGGGTTGCGAATGTTTCCAGATCTAACATGAGATACCTCTGCATCTGAATTTCCATTGAACGGCCAGCGCGGGCCACAGTAACTCCTCACCTGGCCACGCGACGGGCCACACTAATACCAAACGGGCCACACTAATACCCAACGGGCCACAGTAACAACCGGTCGCCCCTAAAGGGGGGGGGCGTATTCGTTCGGACCCCCCCCGTTCAAACGGGAGATGAAGGTTTCGGACCGCCCCTCCCTTGCCCCCCCTTGGCTTTGGAGAGGGGGGGGGTAATTTCGGACCCCCCCTCCCCCCCTTTGCGCAGGACAGGCGGGGCAGGAGGGGAGGCCCTTCCCGCGCTGGAGCGCTGGTGCGGTAGGGTTAGGTTGTTCGGGTAGGGGCTAGGGCCAGGGTGGACGGGGTAGGGCGCAGGGTGGTAAGGTTAGGGTGTTAGGGTGTAAGGGGTAAGGTCCTAGGGTGCGGGTGTGAGGATTCGGGTGTTACGGTTAGTGTGTTGGGGGGTGGGGAAGTAGGGTCAAGGCACCCTCCCCGCCCGCAAGCCGTCTCGCTCACTCCCACCCGCCCTCCCAACACATACGTAACACCCGAGTCTGGCCCAAGCTTCAGCATATTCAGCAGTCGTCTTTGAATGGGCAGCTACTGGGGGTCAATCCGCCGCCGCCGCCGCCCCATCCGCCGCCGCCGCCGCCGCCTCCGGTGCCGCCGCCGCCGCCGCCGCCGCCGCCTGCCGCCGCCGCCGCCGCCGCCGCCGTGTTGCCGCCGCCGCCGCCGCCGCCACCGCCGCGTTGCCGCCGCCGCCCCCCGCTGCCAAACCGCCGCCGCAGCCGCTGCCGCTACCGCCACCGCCGCTGCCGCCGCCGCCGCCGCCGCCGCCGCCGCCCCCGCCGCCGCCGCCGCCGCCGCCGCAGCCGCCGCCGCAGCCGCCGCAGCCGCCGCATCCGCCGCAGCCGCCGCCGCCGCCAAGTGTACTCTGTATTGTTTGTTGATAGGGATGGCGGGGGGGCCGCATCGGGTTGGCTGCGCATGTTCCGAATTTGGAGGCAGAGTGTGTTTTGCATTGTTTTTTACAAGGGATGGTGGGGGAGGTGTCGTCATGGACCTGGGTTGGCCCCCAGTCGCCTGGGGGAGGGGGTGTTTATTAATAGGGAACAGTGATTAAGGCTAGGTCTTAGGGCAGGGTTAGCGTTAGGGTTAGTATTTGGGGTTAGGGTTTGGGTTTAGGGTTAGGGTTAGGGTTAGGGTTGAGGGTTCGGTTCAGGGGCTAGGGGTTAGGAGTCAGGGTCAGGATTGGAGGTTGGGATTGGGGTGTGGGGGGCGGGGGTATTAGTTACGGTAGGGGTTTAGGTTTGTTTTTTTGGATAGGGGTTTGGGTTAGAGGTTAGGGTTCGGGTTAGAGTGTAGGGTTAGGGTTTAGGGTTTGTGTTAGGGGTTAAGGGTTTGGGTTTAGGGTTCTGGGTTAGGGGTAAGGGTTCGGGTTTACGATTCGGGTTTTGTGGTCAGAGGTCAGAGTTAAAGGTAATGTTAGGGTCATGGATTAGGGTCAGGGTAAGAGGTTGGGGTTCGGGTTAGGGGTTAGGTTCAGGGGTTAGCGATCGGGGTTGGAGTGGGGGCGTTAGGGTTTAGAGGATAGGGTAGGGGTTCGGGTTGTGTTAGGGGTTAAGGTTAGGGTTCGGGTTAGGGGTTAGGGTTACGGTTCTGGTTAGTGGTTAGGGTTAGGGTGAGGAGTGAGGGTTAGGGGTTAGGGTTTTGGTGTTAGGGATTTGAGTGGGGCTTAGGGTCAGGGTTAAGGTTTTAGGGTTTGGGTGTCAGGGCTGGGCTGTCGGGTTTGGGGGGGTCCATACCGCGCCCCCCCACTTTTGAAAGGAAGGTGGGGAGGGGGAAGGGGGGGGGTGCGGGACGGCGGATCGGGGGGGGGGGGGCGCCGACGACGGGGAGAGGGGGGAGGGGGGGGGGGACAGGGGAGAGGGGGGGGGGGGGGGGACCCCCCCCCGTCTGGGGCATCCAGCGACGCGCCCTCCTCCGGCACGAGTGATAACGTTACCAAGGGGGAGGAGGCCGGGGCAGGTAAGGCCATTGATCGCGAGAAGGATAAAAACACTTGGGGCCGAGTGCGTTCCACATGTCGAGCGGCAGAAGCATGTGCTGATCGCATGTGTTCCACATACGGCATACCGAATGGCAGCAACATGATCCAAATTGTAGGTGCTGGCCGTCTGTGTTTCGGTTGGCCAGGGGCCACCCAGAGTGGCTTGGGTGTCAGGGGCACGGGCGGGGGAGTGGTATGTCTGGAAGTGTCTCCGTTTGGCAGGGGGGGCGCTCGTCCAATACGCTGTGCGTGTTGAGGATACCTGGGCGGTCTGCTGGTCTGGCGCGTGAGCGCTGTAGTCGTGCGAGCTGATGAAGGACTCGCTGAGAGTCTGCCCCTGGCAACGATCGTAGCCACATGGCGTTGCGGCGTGTTCGGGCGACGCACATTTACACCGACAGCGATATTGGCCAGGCCCATGCCAGGCGAACTATCTGTGCATATGCCGTCCTGGCTGGGCCGGGAAATTGGGATCACACCAGTCGTGGGTACAGGATTGGTCTGGCCAGGATTGTCGACGATAATGGTTCGGTGCGTCCTTCTGTCGCTGAGCCTGGCCCTTCCGCATCTGCATGTGCGAGTGCCTCGATGGTTATGGCCTCCCGCTGCAGCATCACGCCTCGGCGTGCCTACCATTACTGCTTGCCTGGGCCAGACAGCTTCGCGGCCTCACCTACCATGGCTACAGCTGGTTCAGGCAATATGACATCACGCAGCCCAGACAACTCTCTGGAGAGAGGTAGGGGCTGGAGGTGACAATCGTGGCTCGAGTTGTTCGCGCTCGCCGCCCCGCTCGTCGCGCCTTGCTCGCTAATGCGCGGTACCTATCGCGTCGCGCCATTCGTGCAGGATCGTACGTGGGAATTCGAGGTTCCTTGCGCACGGCATGAGGCGTTGGTGGTGTACATGTCCGAGGGTACGATGGCGGGAAGGAAGGCGAGTCCGAGATGGGCATCAGCCGCTCGCGTACCCCCGCCATCCCATTTAGAATTGATGCCCAGGCGAGTTGCACTGATCAGGGAAGTGTAGGAGCAAGCAGTTGAACAAAGGTGGATGTAGCTGTCAGACCGAAACTCGGGATCAGCCTGAGCATATCAGTGAGCGATCAATACATGCGTAGAGCAGACATGCATCGCGCACGCATGAAAAGGCTTAGCTTCTCCGCAAAAGGCACCGTGGACAATATGTTGACAGTATAAGATGATGTTGGTCTCCAGCACAGGGGGGGCATCTTGTCTCACATGAGCCGAACATGGTCAAGAGAAGGAATGACATGTGTTGGTACCGATCGAGTCTTGTGCACCACGATCGTGTCGTGGCAAGAGCTGTCTGGCTCAGTACAGAAGCTGGCACACTTCGGTCATCCTGATTCTTCACTTCGGCGAGGCCAGGGGAAGGGCGAAAGGGCAGATTGCAGATGACGGATGGACGAGGAACACATTTTGAATGGACGAGGAAGAGGGTTTGCAGGAAATGCAGGCTTCATTAGTCTTTCGCTCTCGAATGTGTTGGGGGATTTCCTAACGCTGCGCCACTGTTGGCCCTCCACAGGCTATAAGGCTGTCGCGTCCATGCGTGATTGTTGCGAGGCGACGCTGCGCATTGTACAAAGGACGATGTTGGTGATCATGATGCTGATGATCATAATGATGGTGATGATGTCCATGATTTTTTATGCTGTCGACTTCGACTGTTCGACGCAATATGATTCCTCGATGCCTGTGCATGAAGCTATTGCTGAGATGCGGTTTGTGTCTCATCGCATTTGCGTGGTTCACTGGCTACGCACACTCCATCACGGTTTCATCACGAGTTGCTGGCAGAGGGATTCTCTGGACGCCACTGTTCTGGATGCTAGCGCTGCTGTGTAGCAGGTTCCTACCCCCTGGCTGATCCTCTCCCAATCGTCTATCTGTCCTGGGAGGAGGAGGAGGAGGAGGAGGAGGAGGAGGAGGAGGAGGAGGAGGAGGAGGAGGAGGAGGGGAGGGAGATGGAGGAGGAGGAGGAGGAGGAGGAGGGAGGAGGAGGAGGAGGAGGAGGAGGAGGAGGAGGAGGAGGAGGAGGAGGAGGAGGAGGAGGAGGAGGAGGTCTCCCTCCCCCTTCCTATGGACGCCTCTGGTACCTGTGCGCGGGAGGCCACCCGCCCGCCCGCCACGTGAAGGCAAGAGCCTTGGGCAGCATCAGGACGCGCGCCCCTTCGGGTGGCAAATGCCGGGGGCCTGGCAGGGGGGGACAGGGGACCGGACGGGGGGGCTCTGTAAGAACGGTTGTTTGAAGGCAGATCTTCAGAGCCCCGAATCATCAGGGGTAACTCGGGTCAGGGCTAACTCGGGTTCGTTTTTCGGGAGTCCGAACCCGAGTTATCCCGGACACTAGTTACCCCGGAATCTCACGACGTTGTCGATGCTTTTCCCCAGCATCAAGGGGGCGAATGTACCCCCAGCCCACCAGGGAAGGAGCCGCCAGGAGACGACCTGGTGATCACCCCCCGAAACTTCCGTGCTGGCCGTCGCCTCGGGAAGCGGGAGCTGAGGCAGAAACGGCCGCGCACGGGCCGTATGTGAATCCCTCGCCGCATCTACGCGCGCGTCGCGGTGCGAAGCAGGGGGGGCGGGAGGGCGATTGCGCGTTCTGCGACGCGGCCTGCGCCCTGTGAGGCGTCCTGCCACGAGACGGCAGGAAAGTGCGAAGCAGGGCGCCATGTGAGACGCCCTGCGACGCAATGCGCCCTGTGCGGCGCCCTGCCAACGGACGGCAGGCACTCGGCCCCGCGGGGACGTGACCCCCCGAGCCTTAGCCCAGCGGCACAGTAGGCGCCGACGAAGCCGGGTAAGGCCGCCTGCGGACCATTGCCAGCACAGTAGGCACTGGCAGTGTTGATCGTGTCCCTGATGTCCGAAGCATCTGCGTCTCTAGATCGCCCATTATCCGAAAAGCTTCGCCTTCCTCCTAATAGGATCAATCTCACGACGTTGTCGATGCTTTTCCCCAGCATCAAGGGGGCGAATGTACCCCCAGCCCACCAGGGAAGGAACCGCCAGGAGACGACCTGGTGATCACCCCTCGAAGCAGGCCCCCTTGAGGCGGTGTTCCGCGAAACGGTGTGTGTTGGGAGCCGGCGGTATTTTTTCCTTGCGGGCCTCCGAGCGAGCGCGCGGATGCCGTCTTCTCTCGCAAGCGTTTGGTCGGCCGGTCCGTCGTCTGCTCTGCAGAAGAGGCTGCCAGGCTATCGACGAAACGCTGCATTAGCGTATCTGGGGATGTGTCGGCGTACGTATGACGCATGACGTCCTCCGAATTCCACCCACCTTGCCGTTGGACCACGTGCGGGGGGATCTTTGCTACGTGCGTGAACCATTCTGTTCCGCCTCTACGAAACGAATGCGTGCTAGCGGCTGGGTCCTTAAAGTGTGACGAAACCGCCTTGCGCCACGAATCCGCGCTAACAGGCTGGAGTTGGGAACCTGTCGTGGTGCAGAATAGGGAAGGCACGTGAGCTGCCGTCGCGGCTTTCCAATCCATCCAATCTTGCAGCAATTTTGCCGGGGATAGCCCAGCAATAACCTTGAACGGAATGAAACACCATTGGCCTTTGCCACACGGGTCGTTCTTCTGTTTCCTGATGAAACAACACGGGCACGAGGCTTTAAAATGCACGTCCTGAACGCGGAGGTTGATCGCCTCCGAAACGCGGCGCAAGCCGAAAAAGCAAAACGACGCGAAAGCTGCGTCCCTCCGCCCAGCCGGCGTGCCTGTTGCCGCCCTGGCCGTGCAAAACAGCGCCCACTCTTCAACACTAATCGCACGTTTTTGGTGCGATGCGTGGGATGCTCTCTTTTTCAGGCCTCGCCAAAAATGCAAAGCCCGATCGTCCCAGCAATCGTCGAAGATCTGGCTGTAGTCGTTGCTCTGGTGCCACGCTCTGACGGCTGCTTTGTTGAGGCGTATGGTTTGCCATGCCATGCCGTCCATGCTGGCGAACAGGAGCATGAGCTTATCCGGGGAATCCAACGGGAGGATGTTGGAATCGACCTGCTGTTCGAAGCCGTGAACGTGCACGGACAACGCTCGGCTGTACGTCCGGATCGTGCTTTGCCCCCACCCGGCTCGCAGGATGTCTTGCGCGGTGTCCATGAGCGCGGCCCGTGCGGACAATGCCCCTGTCTGCGTGGATGTTTGCAGAACGTCGCCCCGAATCGGCGCGAACTGGAGGGCCACGTCGCCCGCGGCAGGGGCGCCGACAAGCGCCCGCGGCCCTCTGGTCGCGGGGCGGGCCAGCAAGGCAGGCGCATCCAAGGCCCTGGGTCGAGGCCGGACGGCCCACCGACTCTCAGGCAACGGTGCTGAGAGCAACTCAACACCCCATGGCGCCGGAGAGTTTGGCTGGCCAGACAGTGGCGCGCTCAACAGGTGCATGTCAAGGTCTTGAGCCGGGACGGCTGCAGGGACGAAGGGGGCGGGGGGAGGGAAGGAGGCCAAGGGCGGGAGAAAAGGGCGGAGGTGGGAAGAGGGCCCTGGGCTGGAAGACGGCGCTGCGTCGCCTGCGTCCCTAAAGGAAACCGCACTCTCGCTGTGCCTCGCGAGCGCTTTCCGGGGGCATCAGTGCCGACGGGGAGTGTCCCCTGGAGCGGACCCGCCAGCGACTTCGCCCAGAACGTTTTCTGGAGACCTAGCCAGGAGCCGGCCGCCGGAAACCTCGAGGAGCGGACCCACACGGGCCTGATTACCTGTCGGATTCCACCACAACTGCTGGCTACCTGGGATCCCGGCCCGGATCACGAGCGGGCCCGCCGTCCATGTCCAAGGCGTTTTCTGGAGATCCGTAAAATTAGTGATAGTTTTTGAGTGGAGCCCCGGTGGGCCCGCCTCCTCCTTCCTGGCACCACAGCCCCGCCGGGGCCGCGTGGTATGGGCACCTGTGCAAGCCTGTCCACAAGGCCGATTGTCCGCCCGTGTCTCGTAGACCACCCCGCTCCCGGTATCTCTCTCGCTCCCCCACCCTCACGTTATCTCTCCCTCACTTATACATATATGCGTGCATGCGTATGCGTGAAATGAGCAGACAGCGAGAGAAAGAGAGATAGAGAGAGAGAGAGGGGGAGACGGAGGGAGAGAGTCGCCGTGAAATTTGGCCAAAAGGGTGGTCCACGGGAGTCCCACGGCAAAGGCGTCTCGTTACCTTGCATTGGAAATCTGCGGCGGCGCACTCGGCGCGCGCGGGCGCGCGACCGTCTCTGCTGCGTGTCAGGCAGGGTTCCGACGAACAAACAAACAATGCCACAGCGCTGGCACCTGGCGGGGTTTGCCGTAGGCCTGCGGGTGTTATAGGCAAGCGCGTGACTGGCAAAAACGGGGTCTGGGCCCTCCCCCGCAAAGACGACGACGTCTGACCAGAGGGGGGGCCTGGAAACTTTCCCCCGCCCAAGCGATGCTGTTTTTTCCTCGCGGTCCGCCTGCCAGGGCCGAAGTGGTTCGTCTGCAACCGGCCCAAGCGCGCAGGCTGTATCTGAACGAACGTGCACGAATAGCACGGGGCATGTTCGCCCGCATGGGGCAGGGAAGCCAGCTCGCGGATTATAACATACAAGATGCCACGCGAAAGGCCTCTCTGCAGCTGTCACCGGCACGGCTGTGGGCTCACCAGGCTACCCGGCCAGCCAAGCGAGCGGGAGATGGGACAGGGGAGGTAGTCAGAGAAGGGGCGAGGCATGCCGCTCGGTTTGCCGGAGGGCTGCGCGCTCGCGCGCGGCAGGCGCATTAGCTTCTGCATTCCTCCTGCCAGTGGAATGCCACGATCCCCTTCTGTGCGCAGCGGCTGCACGGAGTGGCCGGCACGCCGCCCTCTTGCCTGCACTGGGCCCGGCTGTGCTGGACGAGCCTCCGGCTCCCGAGCAAACAGTGGCGGCAATAGGTGCCCATGATGGACCTGATCGCCTCCTTGTCGTCCGGCGAGCCCTGGTGCTTGGCGTCGACGAAAGCCTGCACGGCGGCCGGCTGCTGCCTGCCCACCATGTTCCCGAGCTCCGACAACATCGCCGTCACGTTGGCCTTCTTGTGGTTGTTGTTCCCGCCTTTGCCGGTGCCCGGCGCCTGGGGTTTGCCGCCCTTGCCGGTGTTCTGGCCGAAGGAGTTCGGCTGGTTCTGGTGTTGCTGCGGGAGTCCCTGCTGCGGCGCCCAGCTGCCCTTGCCCCCCGGCGCCCCGCCGCCGCCCTGGGCTGGGTCTGCGCGCAGGCGCTTGTAAGCGGGCCCACCCACCGCGCCCGGCGCGCCCTCGGGGGAGCCGGAAGTCACGACTGCCGTGACGGCGGGGCCGGGCGGAGCCATCACGAAGGGAGCGACGGCGAGGCGCGAGAGGCCCAGAGACCAGTCCAAGCTGAACTCGGAGCGCAGCATGATGTGCTCCAGGCTGTTCCGTGCCGACGCCTTCTTGGCCTTGCGGCGCATGGCTTTGAGGGTAACGAACAAGAGAGGCATAATCTCGTTCCTCTGGGCGGTCAACTTGGCGGCCGAGGTCGGCTTGGCCGTGGCTGCGTTCACGTGCTGGTTCTCGAGCAGGAGGAAGAAGCCCAACGCCTTCCTGGCGATGGCGGCGACAACCTTGTCGTCCCGGGCCGCCGCCTTGTCCGACATGAACGCACGAAAGCGGTCTGGACTGCCGCCGAACGACGACAGGCACAGCTCCCTCAAGGTGGTCTTGGGGGCGTTGCGCAGACCGATCGCGTCTTTGATCTTCTGCGCATCCGGGTTGTTCGGGTTGGCCATGCACACGGATACGGCGTTGACCATTGCTGGGTCTGCCATCTGCGCAGAGACGTTGGCCAGCCAGTCTCTGTCCACGAACAGACGGTTCCACCCGGCCAACCACTCCTGCGCGTCTGTGGACCGCTCGACCTCGCGCCACGAGAAAGCCGCGTCCAGGTCAGCCTCTTGCTTGATAGCCTTGGCTACGAACTCCTCGCAGGCTACGACGCGCTGCTCGAGGGAAGCGATCACCGTGTCGGTGCGCCCGTTCTGCGTCTCGAACGTCTCCGCCGTTGCCTTGATCGCCGTGGGAATCTCCCCGACGTCCGAGGCCACGTCCGCTTGCAAGACAGATTTTACTGCCTCGGCGAACGCTGCTTCCAAGGCACCGCCCTGCCGAATGGCTGTTTTGAACCACTCCGTCGCCTCCGCCTCGCCGAAGGCGCTTGGCTCGACTGGCGCAGCCATGGCCGGGGCGCAGCCGGGCAGTTGCGGCAGAAGAGGGAGGATGACTCGACTCAGAAGTGCAGTGCGCTGACTGCGACCTCAGCTTGAGCCTGCGCGGCTGCGTCGAAGACGGGATCGACATGACCCGCGCAGTCGGACTGAGCGAGGAGACCGCGAGATGGACAGAGGACGAGAAGCAGCGGATAATGCAAACGGACGGACGAGTACACGTTGGAATGTTTTCCCGAACGGCCCAAGAGCAGGATAGGCAGATCCGTGGCTGGGGCTCTGGCCCAACCGCCGTCCGGACGCGGCGCGCGGAACAGATCTGATCCGGATTGCCAGCGAGCAAGCCTACGCCACTTGTTAAGCTGCCAGGATCGGAACCAAGGTGCTCCGGTGTCCTCTGGCACAACTAGAAAAACAGCGCGGCACTTGCTTTCGGCAAGTGCCTTGGACAGGAACGAAATGGCATGCCCTGCCAAGGCACGGGGCGGGTGTGCCCAGACCTTGTTTCCTAACACGTGCGCCTCAAACGCGGTGTTCTCGGGGTGAAACCAGAGCGGCGCTTTCGCGGTGACTCCCAGCCGGTCCGCGAAAAGATCGCAATCAAATGGGCCGAATTCGTTGGTGATGCGGTCCATCACCGACGCTTTCAGCACAGCCTCGCGGAAAGGGTCTGCATTCCATCGAGACGCAAATGCTGAGTCTCGGGAGCCGGAATCCGAGATGACATTCGCTGCGCCCGCCAAGTGCACGGCCAAACACCAGCACCCGGCCGAGCGTTCTGCATGCTCGAATTCCTCGGCCAACTGCACGAGGTGCGGTATGCGACCGGAGCGGAAGTTCACGTAATGGATGGCGGCCGTGTTATCAATTCGAAACACGACGCGCCATCCGCGCAACCATTCGGGTTCTGCCTGAACGGCCTGGACCGCGACCCACAACTCTTTAAAATTTATCGCGTCTGCGTTGTCTGCGAGATCTGCGAAACCTGCCGGCCAAACGCCGGACCTGACCACGCCAGCGCTGCACAAATTATATGACCATCCGCGCAGCTTGCTGGCGTCAGTTTCTATGACGCGCAGGCAGCCGGCAGCCGCCAAGCGACGCCAATCTTGGAACTCGGGGGATTTCGGCCCCCAAAGCGAAAGCTGCCCAGCTTCACCGTGCAGCGGTCGCTCCGGGGTGCGGTCCAGAGCGCGGTGCCACCACCTCAAAGCTTCGCGCGCGTCGGGGCTCAAGTGGACAACGGGGTTCGCCGCTGGGCGGCGAGCCCACAGCGCGTACACGTTTGCTGCGTTCAGCGACGCCCAGACATGATGCAGTCGCCGCCTGCCTTGCAGGAACACCTCCGCAATATGGTTGGCCAGACCGGCGGTGGCTGCGAGGTCCCGCGCCAGCAAGGTTCCGTCTGAATCTGCCTGCAGGGCGGCGAGAATGAGGGCTTGGCACTTGTCGCACTTTGTACGCTCAACAGACAGCGTGTTGTTCAGAGTGTCGAACACCCATCCTACCCACGTCTGGACTTGAGAGGGCGGCCGGATGCCGCCTTCTTTTGCAGAGATCGGGGCGCCGATCTTCAGGAAGAACCGGACGACGCGCTCCAGCTCCAGCCACGCGTCCTCCTCGGAAGATTGTGCGCCCAGATTGTCGTCTACGAAATCTGTAAGCACGGCGTTCTCATGCAGCTGCAACAGCCGTAATAACTCCTTCAAACTAGAATCGTTGATGGAAGGTGCTGTTTTTAGGCCGAACGGCAGGAATGTGTACATGCCGTACTGCTGTCGCCCCGGGGACCAGAAACCCAGCCACCACGCATCGGAAGGCAAGACGCGCCAGTTGCAGAACGCATCCGCCAAATCCACAACGTGCAAAAAGCTCCGCGGGGACATGCGCGATATCGCCAGATCAACCGTCCCGTAGTTCACTGGGAGGTCGGGCAAGGAGGTGTTCAAGCTGCTCCGGGAAAGGTCCATGATAATACGAACCTTGACCCTCTCCTCTTCTGGCGCGTTGTCTCTGGCGCCCGCCCGCGGCTTGACGATAGCCGCGCACGGGTTGACATGCAATTGTGCGGGTCGACTAGTGCCTGGAAGAAAGGTAACTTTTCCCAACCGTTCCAGACGTGACCATTCCAAATCAGCGAGCCGAGCGTGATGCGACAGCGACGGGTGATTGGGAAAAACTTGTGGTGTGAGCCCCCTGTCAACTTGAAGGCAGCAGCCGTTCTCCCAACGCTCCAGAAAAGCAGCCGAAGCACCGAGCTCCTTGAGCAGATCGACATTCAGCCGTAAGCCCGTGATGCCGCCTACCCAGATGGCCTGCGCGTCTGCCACGCGCACCTCCCACAAGAGCCGCTGCAAGCGGTCGGTGCCATGGTGAAGAGACATGCCGGGAGGGCGGAACAACGGACACACGGGCTGCGCCGAGTTTGAGCCCTGTGTGTACGGACCCCCCCCGTGCAAGGTGTGACTGGCGAGCGCGCGCGGAGGCTGCGGCGACCGCCGGTGGACATTGGGGCCGCCCATAGCCACCTGGGAGGCCGCGGGCAGCCCGGAGAACTGGACCAGCGAAACACTTAGCGCCGCTGGCCAAGCCCCCCAGAAAACTGGACGACGTGCATCCGTATTTTTCGGCGCCCGACGGTGGAACAGTAAGCGCCACCAGCGGGGCCGCGCTACCAGGACAACCGCGCCTGTTGGCCACTGAGGGTTGTGCCTTGGCACGCGCCCAACGCGCCAAAAACTTGGACGACCGAGCGTCCACCAGCGACGGCGCCCACTGGTGGGACAATAGGCACCACCAGCAGGGCCAAACAAAACCGCTCAAAAAACGTGACCGATTGCGAGCGTGATTTAGGGCGCGGGGGAATCCAAAGGCAACGAAACTCGCCGGTGGGACAGTTAGCACCACCAGCCGGCTTGACCAGCGAAACAATAAGCGTTGCTGACTTCATGAGCCGTGCTCGCGCGCATGCACTGCACCGCGCGCAATGTCGAACTGCACGTGGCGTGTATAGAAGGCGGGGCCAGCGCGGGAAGGACAATAAGCGCCGCCCGGAGCCCCTGGCCAGCGGAACAGTAGGCGCCGCTAGCCACTCGGACGAAAGCCAGGCCGACGGAGCAATAGGCGCCGCCAGCTGACCTTGTCTTGAGCAGTGGCTGTTTGAGCTGGCGAGACGCGCGGGGAGGACAGTGAGCACCACCCGCGGCGCCCCTGGCCAGCAGAGCAGTAAGCACCGCTGGCCCCCTGGACGAAAGCCATGCCGACGGAACAGTAGGCGCCGCCAGCTGACCTTGTCTTGAGCAGTGGCGGTTAGAGCCGGCGAGAGGGAGGAGAGAGGGAGGGGGAGGGAGGGGGGGGGGGAGAACGGAGGGCTCCTCAACTCCTTTGGGACGGGGTCGAGAGCTCGCCATGGGAAGCCGCCCGTTGAACGGTTCTCGCAGCGGCACTGGTGTTACGGCCAACCATCCCTCGAGCGATCCTGGGGCGCCAGCAGCCAGTTCTCGCGACCCACTTCTCTTGCGGGTTCTCGCATCGGTACGGCCAACCATCCCTCGAGCGAGCTAGGAGCGCCAGCAGACCGGTCCTCGCGACACCACTTCTCTTGCGGCTCCCCATTCCCACAGCGAGTTAAGTGGACGGTCTCGGTAGACCGTTCTCTCTCCTCACGGCCACTAGTCGGTCACAAACACATATGAGTACATGTATAACTCCACCCTCCGACCCCTCCTCCTCCTCGGAAGGGGGGGAGGGGGCGGGGAAAGGGAGAGAGTGTTTTGGAGGGGCCGATTGCGCGTTCTGCGACGCGGCCTGCGCCCTGTGAGGCGTCCTGCCACGAGACGGCAGGAAAGTGCGAAGCAGGGCGCCATGTGAGACGCCCTGCGACGCAATGCGCCCTGTGCGGCGCCCTGCCAACGGACGGCAGGCACTCGGCCCCGCGGGGACGTGACCCCCCGAGCCTTAGCCCAGCGGCACAGTAGGCGCCGACGAAGCCGGGTAAGGCCGCCTGCGGACCATTGCCAGCACAGTAGGCACTGGCAATGCTGATCGTGTCCCTGATGTCCGAAGCATCTGCGTCTCTAGATCGCCCATCATCCGAAAAGCTTCGCCTTCCTCCTAATAGGATCATATTTCGGGCGTCCAGAGCCCCGAATCATCAGGGGTAACTCGGGTCAGGGCTAACTCGGGCTCGTTTTTCGGAAACCCGAACCCGAGTTACCCCGGACCCGAGTTACCCCGGATAACTCGGGCGTCCAAGATCTGCCTTCAAAAAATTGGTCTACTCTGCAAGAGCGGTTTTTTGAAGGCAGATCTGCCTTCAAAAAAGTGGTCTACTCTGTAAGAACGGTTTTTTGCAGGCAGATCTGCCTTCAAAAAACCGTTCTTTTTTGAAGGCAGATCTGCCTTCAAAAAACCGTTCTTTGAAGGCAGATCTGCCTTCAAAAAACCGTTCTTACAGAGTAGACCAGTCTTTCCTCCTTGCAGGGGCGGAGGAGGGGGGCGGCGGGGGAGGGGCAGCCCGGGCGCGCTCGCGCAGCATCTCCCATCCCTTCCCGGTGCGTCGAGTCGTGTTCTGTTTGCCAGGCAGGTCGTCAGGTTGGGCCTTGGCTCCAGACTCGCACTGACGGTGCAGAAAGGGGGGCGCGGCAAGCTGGGACCAGGCGGCGCGCAGAGAGGTCGTTTGACGTCTTGGACGGAGAAAAGGCGAGCACAATCGAGAAACACCCCGCAGGAATCAGGCATGAGCGAGGAGGGGAAGGAGGATAGGAGGAGGAGGAGGAGGAGGAGGAGAAGGAGGAGCACTGGGAGGGGGCGCAGGAGGGAGAGAAGGAGAGCGGCGAGCAGGGAGGAGGAGATGAGAAAATGGGGAGGCGTGTCCTCTTGACCGCGCCTGGGGAAGCGCGGGCGAATGCCGAACCGTCGGTTTCGCTTGGGAGGCCCTCGCCCAAATCCTTCTCGGGACCCCTGTGGAGCGAGGGGGTGAGGCCCCCCGATCGCGCCGCCCTGACACCGCGCCCATGGACGCGGGGGAGCGTAAGACCCGGGTTTGCCAGGACTCGGGTTCGCCGTCGTTTTTTGACGACCGCGATTCGGATTTTGACGAGGAGGAGTTTCGTGGGATGTCTGCAGCGGGAGGCCTCGTCAAAATGCAGGGTCGGCCTCGTCATTTTTTTGACGACCTCGTCGGGGATTTCCGAGTCCCCTGTACCCGGGTCTTACGACCCCTGAAAGGACGCGGGGCCTGACCACGCCTCTTGAGACAGCTTCGTGGAACATCCGAGCAAAGCCATCACCGCCGCAGCGTCACGGCAAAGGCTCACGCCGTCTGAGGAACGAAGCGTTCGGTCAATTGTGCAGAGCGGTCGATTTCACCCACGATGGGTAATTCTAGAGGGGGTAGGGGTGAGGCAAGTGCCGTCCGTGGCGAGAGCGCCCTCAGAAACGGCCGAAGACGCTCCGAGCGGAGCAGCACATATGAAACATCAGTATTCGGAGTCCTAGGGTTGGAAACGCTGCAGGGGAGAGCGGAGATCAGTCTTCTTGAGGAGCAGCTGTGGAATAGAGAGATTAGATGGCAGAGGGAGGCGATGGTTGGATGGTTGATCAGTTGTGCATTCAACGACGAGGGAGGGGGAGAGAAGGTAGAGATTGATAGTGCTGGTAGTGCTTTGTGCATAACGAGAGAGGATCTGCGCACGTATTCCTCTTCCGATTGCAAAGGCCTTACGGCCAGTGCCGCCGACCCCAGGGGAACGACGCCAACGGCGGCGGCGGCGAGGACGACGACGCTGACGTGAGTCAGAGTCCTCATGGATGCTTCTTGGGGTCACTTCGAAGCGCTCTCGGGGGCATCTGGGGGGCAGTTTAGGGGTCTCTTGGGAGCCTCTCGGGGAACTCTTGGGAGCCTCTTGGGGGCCTCTCGGGGCTTCCGTTGGGCCTTTTTGGGGTCCTCGTGGGGCCTCTTGGGGGCCTCTTGGGGACCTCTTCATTTCTCTTGGGAGCCTCTCGGGGCCGAAGGCTCGACATGTCCGTTCTTGTCCCTCGTCTGAGCACCCTCTTGGAGCTGTCTTAACACTCCTGGGCCGCCTTGGAGGCGTCTTGGGTCGTTTGGGGTTCCTCCTGGAGCCCTCCTGGGCCGTCTTGGGGCGATCTGGGGGGCTCTTGGGCCGTCTTGGAGCGTCCGGAAGCGGAAGAGGCGAGAACGCCGACATGGTTCAAAAACCAAAAGAAATCTGTGATTTCCCCTCTTGGAGCCCTCCTGGGAGTGCTCCTGGCCTGGAAGCCTCTTGGGCCGTCTGGAGGCCGTCAAGGCGTCTTGGACAGATCGTTCGGCGCTTGGCCGTCGGCGTCTTGGGGCCACTTGAAGTGCTCTGGGCCCGTCTTGGGTCTTCTTTGGGCCCCGGAACCGGGGGGTGGTGGTATCTTACCCGGGACCCCCCCCCCCTGGGGACCCCGCTCGGGACTCCCCCTGGGATCCTCCCCGGGACCGAACCTGGAAACCCAGTCCCGCCAACGCACGAGGTAGATCGAATTGACACGCCGTGGCAGTTCAGCGAGTGGTCTGACTTGGGGAGGGTCGTGATCCCGATGTCGTCTTCGTCCGCGCGGTAGGGATGATGATGATGATGATGATGAGGAGGAGAGGAAGAAAATGAGGACGAGGAGGAGAAAGCTTCTGTGGGACCTCCGGTGGGCCTCCTGGCAGCCTCCTTGGGCGCCTCTTGGGGGCCTCTTGGGGGCCTCCTGGGCCTCTTGGGGGGGGGGGGCTCTTGGGGCCTCTCGGGCCGTCTTAGGGAGGCGATTGGCTCGTCTGACGTCTTTGGAGGCCGTCTTTGGGGCCTCTATGGGCCGTCGTGGTGCCCTCTTGGATCGCTTTAGGGCCGTCTTGGGGCCCTCTTGGATGCCGCTTGGGCGATCTTTGGGTCCTCTTGGGCCGACTCGGCGCCTTCTCGGAGGCTCCATGGGCTGTCTTGGAGCTATCATGGAAGCCCCTTCAGCTGTCTTGGGCGGTCAGAAACCTAAATAGGCGAGAACCTCAAAATCCTTCGACAACCTAGGGAGCATCCATTGTTTTTGCCTCCTCGGGCTCTCCTGGAGGGCCTTGTGGAACCCTCTTGAGCCGTTTTGTGAGCCTCTTGGGCTGTCTTGAGGCCGTCTTGGGAGCCTCGTGGGCCGTCGTGATGTCGTCTGAATTGCCTTAGAAACCGTCTTGGAGACCATCTTGGCCGTTTGGATTCCGAAAGAGCTTTCACAGGGGGGCGATCTCAGAGGCACGCGTGCGTCGAGGGGCGTGTGCGGCCCCAGAATATTGGAGAGGCCTGACGGCCGGTGCCGCCGACCCTGATCGAAAGGGCTAGGAGTGGGAGGAGGAGGAGGAGGAGGAGGAGGAGGAGGAGGACGAGGACGAGGAGGAGGAGAGGAGGAGGAGGAGAGGAGGAGGAGGAGGAGGAGGAGGGGGGCGGGAGGGGAGGAGGAGGAGGGAGGAGGAGGAGGAGGAGGAGGAGGAGGGAGGAGGAGGAGGAGAGGAGGAGGGAGGAGGAGGAGGAGGAGGAGGAGGGGGAGGGGAGGGGAGAGGAGGAGGAGGAGGAGGAGGAGGAGGAGGAGGAGGAGGAGGAGGAGGAGGAGGAGGAGGGAGGAGGAGCAGGAGGAGGAGGAGAGGAGGAGGAGGGAGGGAGGAGGAGGAGGAGGAGGAGGAAGTGCATCCTTTGTGTGCCCGCTCGAAGAAAGTGCGCCCCGGGAGTGTGATATTCTGACTTGGGACGTGCTCCCGGAAGAGGAAGAAGTGCATCTCGGGCGTGCCCGCTCGAGGAAAATGCGCCCTAGGGGGGTGGTATTTTGTCTCGGGGCCCGCTCCCGGGACGCCTCTGCGGGAGGAGGAGGAGGAGGAGAAGGAGGAGAGGAAAAGGAGGAGGAGGAGGAGGAGGAGGAGGAAAAGGAGGAGGAGGAGGAGGACCAGGAGGAGGAGGAAGTGCATCCCGTGCGTGCCCGCTCGAGGAAAGTGCGCCCCGGCGGGCGTCGTATCTGCCCCGGGACCCCCCCCCTCTCCCCCCCCTTGCGGGGAAGGGATCAAAGGGAAGGGGCTTCCCTTCGACTCCACTAGGACGTCGTTTAATTTCGCTTAGGGTAGCGCGCTTGAGGAGGAGAGCCTTGGGAGGGGGAGAACGGCGACGACGGAGACGACGAGTCGAACGGAGAAGCCCCTCACACACGCCGACAGGGTCGGCGGATTTTAAAACCATCCCAGACAACGGATGAGCATGACGGAAAGAAGAGCGCTAGCGAGAGAAGTTCTATATAGGGCTTTAGCCCCAATGGGGGGAGGTCTTGGGGGGGGGGGCGTGACGCAGGAGAGAGAAGTTCTGTACAGGGTTTCAGCCCCAATGGGAGGGGGTCTGGGAGGGGGGTGCGTGGCGCTGGAAAATTTTCTAACACGCCTTCAGAGGGGCCATGCTGGATACTTTTTCGGCACAGGACGGTCCAAGAGACCCCCACGAGGCCCCCGAGACGGCTGAAGGCACCTCCACGACAGCCCAAGAGACGCCCGAGAGGCCCCAAGATAGCCCAAGAGCGTCCCAAAAAAGGGGCGAAGGTGGCCCCAGGACGGTCCAAGGAGCCCCCCAGACGGCCCAACAGGCCCCCACGAGGACTTCCGAGAGAGATTCCGGAGGCAAAAACCGTTGATTCCTCTCGCTTCGCGGGGCGCACGTCGGGAGCACGTACAGTCACGTCGTCGCGGGGCCTCTTGGGAGCCTTTTGGGGGCCTCCTGGAGGCCTCCTGGGAGTTTCTTTTGGCCTTTTGGGGGCTTTTGGGGGGGCTTTCCCCTCCCTCCTTTTCATACACCCTCCCCATCTTCCCTTCCATCGCCGGCTCCAATCATGGGCGCCGCAGTGACCAACTTCCACCTGGCTGGCGCTGCGCCGCAGTTCGCCCAGAGGGGGGAAAATAACATTACACACCAGTCGCCGTGTGGCCTTTCGGGGGGCTTGTTGGAGGCCTTTGTGGAGGCTTCTGGGGGACTTCTTGGAGGCTTGTTGGGAGCCTCTTGGGGGCGTCGTGGGCCGTCTTGGGGCGCTTTTGCGCCGTTTCGCCCCCTCGGAGGCTGTCTTGGGGGCCTCTCGCGGCCGCATTGGAGCCCTCTTCTGGTCCTCTTGGGCCGTCTCCGCTGCCTCTTGGACCGTCTTGGGGGCCTCTTTGGGTCGTTTTGGGGCCCTCTTGGGCCGTCTTGGGGCCCTCTTGGGGGCTTTTTGGGTTGTTCTGGGGCGATTCTGGAAGCTGCTTGGGCCGTCATGGATTTTTGAAAGCCGAAAAAGACGAGAACGCTAAAATATTGCAAGAAACCATCGGCAAATCAATGATTTCTGCCTCTGGAGGCGCAGTTATGGGCGCTCTTGGGCCCTGTTGGGCCGTCCTTGGAGCTTTTGGGGCCCTCTTGGGGCCGTCTTGGGGGCCTCATGGGCCCCCGTTGGGAATATCTTGGGCCGTCCTGGGCCGTCTTAGGGCCATCTTGGGCCATCTTGAGGCCCTCTTGGAGCCCCAAGAGGCCCAAGAGGCCGAATTTGTTGATTTGTCATAGGTTTTTCAATGTTTTTCGGGCCCCAGAAGGGGGGGTCATCTTGGTCCGGCGGTGTGGCGCAGCTCCCAGGGGGGGTTAGGGGGGGAGACATAATAATGTAACACAATACAATATGTTGCAATTATGGAATCTTTGGATACATTGGATACGTTGCATTAAGGCGTTCGCCGAAAAACGCTGCCGCTCAGCACGTCACCTCCGGACGTGGATTCCTCTCGCTTCGCGGGGTGCACGTCCGGAGCACGTACAGTCACGTCGTCGCGGGGCCTCTTGGGAGCCTTTTGGAGGCCTCCTGGAGGCCTCCTGGGAGTTTCTTTTGGCCTTTTGGGGGCTTCTATGGGGGCTTTCCCCCCCCCCTCCTTTTCATACACCCTCCCCATCTTCGTCCATCGCTGGCTCCAATCATGGGCGCCGCAGTGACCAACTTCCACCTGGCTGGCGCTGCGCCGCAGTTCGCCCAGAGGGGGAAAAATAACATTACACACCAGTCGCCGTGTGGCCTTTGGGTGGCTTGTTGGAGGCCTTTTTGGAGGCTTCTGGGGGACTTTTTGGAGGCTTGTTGGGGGCCTCTTGGGGCCTCTTGGGGGCGTCTTGGGCCGTCTTGGGGCGCGTTTGCGCCGTTTCGCCCCCTCGGAGGCTGTCTTGGGGGCCTCTCGCGGCCGCATTGGAGCCCTCTTCTGGTCCTCTTGGGCCGTCTCCGCTGCCTCTTGGTTGGATCGTCTTGGGGGCCTCTTTGGGTCGTTTTGGGGCCCTCTTGGGCCCTCTTGGGGCCCTCTTGGGGGCTTTTTGGGTTGTTCTGGGGCGATTCTGGAAGCTGCTTGGGCCGTCATGGATTTTTGAAAGCCGAAGAAGCCGAAAACGCTAAAATATTGCAAGAAACCATCGGCAAATCAATGATTTCGGCTTCTGGAGGCGCAGTTATGGGCGCTCGTGGGCCCTGGTGGGCCGTACTTGGAGCTTTTGGGGCCCTCTTGGGGCCGTCTTGGGGGCCTCATGGGCCCCCGTTGGGAATATCTTGGGCCGTCCTGGGCCGTCTTAGGACCATCTTGGGCCATCTTGAGGCCCTCTTGGAGCCCCAAGAGGCCCAAGAGGCCGAATTTGTTGATTTGTCATAGGTTTTTCTAGGTTTTTAGGGCCCCAGAAGGGGGGGGTCATTTTGGTCCGGCGGTGTGGCGCAGCTCCCAGGGGGGGGGGTTAGTGGGGGAGACATAATAATGTAACACAATACAATATGTTGCAAGTATGGAATCTTTGGATACATTGGATACGTTGCATTAAGGCGTTCGCCGAAAAACGCTGCAGCTCAGCACGTCACCTCCGGACGTGGATTCATTGGCTTACGCCGCACCGCCGACCCCTTGGGGCGGCAGCAGGAGTGAAAGACGGAGTTCGCGGAACGCGCGCGATCGCTGGGCAATCTTGGGGTTTCGGTTGTCTTACGCAGCGTGTGGGGTTCAAGGGGTGGCCTTGTACGGAATTGTTTTGAAATTATTCGTTGTCTTATTAGGTTTCTTGGGGCCTGTAGGGTCACACGCCGTCCTGCGACTGTCCTGGGCCGCTGCTGTGGTTTCTGAGGCCTTCGTGGTGCGCCCGGAAGCCGTCGTGGAGCCTTTGCGAAAGCCTATTGGGGTGTCGGGGGTCGAACTTGGAGGTTTACTGGGCCGTTGTAGGCCTCCAGAAACCCCAAGAGGCGAATGTACTGAAAATGTATGTTTCCCTCCAGAAATGGGACGGTTTTCGCTTCTGGGGGCCCTCTTGGAGCGCCTCGTGGACGCGTTTTCAAACGTCTTGGGGGCCCATGGATCCGTCTGGAGGCAATCTTGGGCGGTTTGGACCGAATCGTCCCCCGCGTGGGCCGTCTGGGCAGCTTTTGGGGACCCTAGTGGCCCGTTTTGGAGCCCTCTTGGGACGGTCCTGCAGCTCTCCCGGGCCGTTGCTATGGTTTCTGGAGCCTTCGTGGATCGCCTGGAAGCCGTCGTGGAGCCTTTTGGGGAGCCTCTTGGGCTGTGGAGGGTCGATCTCGGAGGCTTCTTGGGCCGTGGGCCGCGTGGAAGCCCCAAAGGCGAACATGCTGAAACTGTACGTTTCCCCTTGGGAATGGGACGATATTTGCTTCTGGAGGGCCTTCGTGGGGCGCCTCGTAGCATTCCTTAGAAGAGTCTTGGGAACTGATGGGGCCGTCTGGAGGCAATCTTCGGCGTTTTGGAACGATGTCTCGTCGACTCGTAGCTCTCTTGAACCGTTCCGGGACCCTTTGGAACCTTTTTGGCCCGTTTTGGAGCCTCCTGAGGCTCCAAGTGTGCGGCCGAGAACTTTTGCCCCCCCCCCCTCCAAACCGGCCGGACCGGCCCCGGGGGAGGGGTTTGGGACGGGGGAAGCATCTCACACGCCGTGACCCCAAGGGGTCGGCGGATTTCCTTAAGGTTTTTTCCCAACCCTCCTTGGTTGGGTATTCGTTTTGAATAGAGCAGTGTGGTCTCCACTCCTTCCTTCCTTCCTCCTCCCTCCCTCCCTGCCTCTTCCTGTCTTGCCTGCGGGGGGCTGCGATCTGTGAAACTGTCGCCATTTTCGAGGCCTGCTGGGGGGCTCAGCACAGTGAGGGCGACGCGCAGATTCAAATCAGACCTCGCCATCCCTGGGGGGCTGCGATCTGTGAAACTGTCGCCATTTTCGAGGCCTGCTGGGGGGCCCAGCACAGTGAGGGCCACGGGCAGATTCAAATTAGACCTCGCCATCCCTGGGGGGCTGCGATCTGTGAAACTGTCGCCACTTTCGAGGCCTGCTGGGGGGCCCAGCACAGTGAGGGCACGCGCAGATTCAAATTAGACCTCGCCATCCCTGGGGGGCTGCGATCTGTGAAACTGTCGCCATTTTCGAGGCCTGCTGGGGGGCTCAGCACAGTGAGGGCGACGCGCAGATTCAAATTAGACCTCGCCATCCCTGGGGGGCTGCGATCTGTGAAACTGTCGCCATTTTCGAGGCCTGCTGGGGGGCCCAGCACAGTGAGGGCCACGCGCAGATTCAAATTTAGACCTCGCCATCCCTGGGGGGCTGCGATCTGTGAAACTGTCGCCATTTTCGAGGCCTGCTGGGGGGCCCAGCACAGTGAGGGCACGCGCGGATTCAAATTAGACCTCGCCATCCCTGGGGGGCTGCGATCTGTGAAACTGTCGCCATTTTCGAGGCCTGCTGGGGGGCCCAGCACAGTGAGGGCGACGCGCGGATTCAAATTAGACCTCGCCATCCCTGGGGGGGCTGCGATCTGTGAAACTGTCGCCACTTTCGAGGCCTGCTGGGGGGCCCAGTACAGTGACGCCACGGGCGGACCCAAATTAGACCTCGCCATCCCTGGGGGGCTGCGATCTGTGAAACTGTCGCCACTTTCGAGGCCTGCTGGGGGGCCCAGCACAGTGACGCCACGGGCGGACCCAAATTAGACCTCGCCATCCCTGGGGGGCTGCGATCTGTGAAACTGTCGCCACTTTCGAGGCCTGCTGGGGGGCCCAGCACAGTGAGGGCCACGGCGGATTCAAATTAGACCTCGCCATCCCTGGGGGGCTGCGATCTGTGAAACTGTCGCCACTTTCGAGGCCTGCTGGGGGGCCCAGCACAGTGACGCCACGGGCAGATTCAAATTAGACCTCGCCATCCCTGGGGGGCTGCGATCTGTGAAACTGTCGCCACTTTCGAGGCCTGCTGGGGGGCCCAGCACAGTGACGCCACGGGCGGACCCAAATTAGACCTCGCCATCCCTGGGGGGCTGCGATCTGTGAAACTGTCGCCACTTTCGAGGCCTGCTGGGGGGCCCAGCACAGTGGGCCACGCGCGGATTCAAATTAGACCTCGCCATCCCTGGGGGGCTGCGATCTGTGAAACTGTCGCCACTTTCGAGGCCTGCTGGGGGGCCCAGCACAGTGACGCCACGGGCGGACCCAAATTAGACCTCGCCATCCCTGGGGGGCTGCGATCTGTGAAACTGTCGCCACTTTCGAGGCCTGCTGGGGGGCCCAGCACAGTGACGCCACGCGCGGACCCAAATTAGACCTCGCCATCCCTGGGGGGCTGCGATCTGAGATCCCCGCTTTCGAAGTGGCTAGGGTTGCTCAGGCATTGGAACTAATCACCATTATCTAGTCCTTGTCCTGAAGCCAGTGTCCTGCGAGTCTCCCGAATTCCGTCTGCAGACATATGTAACCCTCGCTCCGTCATCGCCCCCCTTATAAAGTATCCTAAACTACTTGCGCCCCGCGTTTGCGCAGGGGTTGGGTACGTCGCCAGGGTAATTTTTTGGGGATTTTTGGGTTCCCGCCTTTTCGGGTTGAAAACGGCCGCACGCGGCCCTGGGGGTCTCCGAGGTCGCTTTCCTCAGGGGGGTGCCTGCGCGCGCCATTGCGTGAGGAGTATCTCGTGCAAGGCGGTGCGTTCTCGAGCAGCGGTCAGGGGGCGCCGTTCCTCCCGCATGCCGGGTTTGCAAAAATCTGGCCAACTGTCTCTGGGGAGCGCCTGCGCGCGCTTCAGGCGCCGTAGAGCCTGGATGAGAGGCTCCATGCCGCAGCTCTCCCACGAGACGAACAGAAGGCAAAAGGTGCTGGCCAGTCTGGCAGACGTTTATGCGAAGATTCGTTCCGTCGCCGCCAGGGAATGCCTCTGCATCATGCAAGGGCGCAAGGGCGCGGGTCCGCCTTGGACCGCAGTCTTCTCGCCTGACGGGCACAAAGGTGCCAGTTGGCTCTGACAGCGACGCGCTGGGTATTTGGCCGGCTGCCACCGGGGAGTGCCTTCGCACATGGCAGGGCCACGGGGGCCGCGCGGTCTCTGCCGCGTTCTCGCCCGACGGGTTGGAGGCGCCAGGGACTTCCAAGTGGGGCACGTCGAAGATCTGGTCGGTCGCCTCCGCGGGCTGCCTTCATGTAGTCGAACGATCGAACGCGTCGTGCCGTTCACCGCGCCCCACTCGCCTGACGGGCCCGATGTGCTGGCGTCATCGCCCGAGGGCTGCGATGCTGCGATTCATCCTTTTCCGGGCACCGTTGCCAGTTTCACACCGTGTGCTGTAGATCGTCCTTGAGGTTGCTTTAGTTGTTCCGTGCTAAGCTTTGGTTGTTTCGAGGGTACCCTTTTGTGGAACGAATGTCGGCCAGCTCGGCGATGCGTGGAGGAGGAGGAGGAGGAGGAGGAGGAGGAGGAGGAGGAGGAGGAGGATGCGCGGCGGCTGCGAGGTGGGGCGCGGGGGCGGCCTTGGTTTCTTCCATCTTCATGCGCGCATTCATCTTTGATCCGATGCACTTGCTGGATGCTGGTGCGTTTTCTCAATTTGTAGTTTTGCGATTGCGGCGACAACGCGCTGCCGAGTCCCCGGCCGTCTTGGGAGCTTCTCTTGAGGCCTCCTTGATTGCCCAGCAGCTGCCCACCTGAGCTTCCCGCGGTCTTTCCCCTTTCCTCCTTTGTCCTCCTCGTCCTCTTCTTCCTGTCTCTTCCCCCTCTCTCCAGGCAGCTTTGCCTTGCCAGCTTGCCGGTCGGGCCATCCTTCCCCTCGCGGGGGATTCGTCTCCGCGTGGTCGCGCGCGGCGCGCTCGCTCAGCACCTCTGAAGCAGAGGGGCGCTGCTTGAAGGCGGGGCGCCGCTCCTGCGCTCCCGGGGCGAACTGGCGCAGAAGCTCGGGTGAGCGAGCGCGTGCTCGCGCGCGCGAGCAGGGCGTCCCCTCGCGTGGGGCGCGAATGCGGCCGCGGACTTCGACCCGGACTTCGTTGCCGATGCGCACCGCTCCGTCGCGCAGCTGCAGCCTCTTTGCGCGCTCCCCTTCTCACGGCCCGCGGCCGCGTGCTCGGATGCCCTCCGACGGGGGGTTTTCGTTCAATGGTTTCAAAGGTGTAATCGCGCGGCCTTTGCGAGCTGCTTTCAGCCTAGCCCGCGTTTCCAGACAGAAAAAGTGGAGTAAAAGCTTCAAAACTCGTTCCACGAGGCGCCCAGACAGCATGCTAAGGAATCCCGCAGTACAGGTATCCAAGAATCCCCTGGCCCAAACCTCCAGCACAGTAGCGATATGGGCCGCAGGCCATAGATAAGCAAGCAATGGGTTTGGCGACGGACCCATGCCTATGCAGTCATGTGTAGTGCAGGGCGTGGGTCTCTCTTCATGCATTGCGCGCCGCGGGGCAACGCGTCCACGGGTGCGCTGAACTCCTTGTGAGGTTACGATCCGCGTGCAGGGCCGCGCGAACACGCCCACTGAGGCCGTGAGTTGACCTCCTCCGGGGCGTATTTCGACATGGGGGGGGCGCCATGCGAAGTTGCCCAGTGGTGCCATAGGTGGAGTTCCTTCTGAGGCACGGTTCGCGTGACAGGTGTGCCGACATTGGCGGGTGGGCGATGTACGAATCTTTTCTCTGGGCCGTAAGGTTGCGCTCCTTGTGGGCGCGATCCTCGTGATGGGGTGTGCCGCGGCGCGCAGTGTGAACACTGCCTCTGGGGCCGTGGGTGGAGATCGCTGTGGGCCACGATCCGTGTGAGAGGCGTGCCGAAGTAGGCAGGAGGTCGGGATGCGAACCTTATCTTTGGGGCCGTCCTTGGAACTCCTTGCGGGCCAAGGTCCGTGTTAGAGGTGCCGAAGTGAGCGGGGCGACGCTATGAAGTTTCCTTCTGGTGCCGCAACATGCAATTGCTTGCGGGGCACGATCCGCGTGATGGGCGTGCCACTATGCGAACCTTGCGTTTTGGGACGTAGGTGGAACTCTCTGTGGGGCGCGATCCCTGTGAGGGGTGTGCCGACATGGTCGGGGCAGCCTAAGCCAACTTTGTCTCTGGGGCAGCAGGTGGAGCTCCCTGACGCGCACAATCTGCGTGACAAAAACTGTCCTCCGATACTGGAGAATTAGTTTAAGCTACAACTAGAAATTACTAGAACCCAAACCCGCGCGCAACGCGCGCGTGGTTCCATCCTACACATATGTATAGAAGGAGAGGGAAAGAAAGAGAGAGAAAGAGAGAGAGAGAGAGACACACACACACAGGGAGGGAAATCACACGACTTGTGGAGAAACAAGAAAGACATAACTCCAGCATGGACACGCATAGCAACATGTAAACCAGTCCGACACACATCAACGCACCGCACATCAGATCCAATAACCTACGGGATCCAGTGCAACCCAGCGTACCACGAATCAGATCAAGGGTCAGCAAGACAAAACAAACTTCAGTGATTGCGTGGCAGGCGTCGTGGTCCAGCCTTTGGTCGGGACCTTATTCACGCATCGAATAGTCAGCGTTACCGAGGTCGCAACCCATCGGCCCATCGGCGGGACCTTATGGCCGCACCGACGAAGCTGTTGCACCATTTTGCAACCTTGTGGCCGAACTGCGTGGCCACACGGTAGAAACAAAAAGGCTTGCCAGGGCGCAACCGACGGGACCCAGGGACGGAGCCTTGTGACCCTACCGGCGAAGCAGCTTCAACCATGGCGCAGTCTTTGGGCTGGACCCTGTGGCCAGATCGGAGAATCAGCGGTGTCCAGGTTGAAGCCGTTGGCCAGGCAGCCGTGGCCACATTGAAGGACCAGCGCAACCCATCGGGCAATCCATGGGTGGGGCCTTGTGCCCGCACCGGTGTCTCCGCACCACGTGGTACCAAGTCTTCAGGTAATGAACATGAATTCTTGATTGCAAGGCATGTAGGTGGAAGAGAAAGCGCGATACATGTGGCGAGATACAGAGAGAGAGAGAGAGTGAAGAAGAGAGATAGAGAAGAGAGAGAGAGAGAGAGAAAGAGGGAGAGAGAGGGACATAAATAGAGATAACACAATATCAAGAAAGAGAGAGAGAGCGCAAAACTGAGAAGAAGGAAAGAGAACGTGAGAGAGAGAGAGAGAAATACGATGAACACAAGTCCTGCTTAGATGAGTAGGTGGAAACTCGTGAGAGTCGATTCGATATATCACCACCCGGTTGTTGTGCTTCATAAGGGGAGTTGTGCTTCATAAGCCCGGTCTGATTTGAGAAGGGTGGGCCAACGGTGGTGCCAGAGACTTGGGCATTCTCAGCATACGAAGTCGTGAAGAAACAGCGATCGGATCCCCGAGCAATATTTTTACGCGCGTGCTTGTGGTTGCGCTCTTGACATGTGACTCTTGAGTGCTCCATGGCCCGAAGGGATGCAGATATGATTGTCGTTTTGTTCGGACAATGCCACGATGCGAGGGATGTTGGCTGCTGACCTGATGGGTCCCCCCTCCGCCAGAAGGATGGCACGAGCTTCCTCCCCTGTGGAGTTCAGCGAGGCCCGCGCCAGTATAGGGGCACTGTAATTTGGAATTCGGGAGAGCGTGGAGGATTTTGCCAGTCGAAAGAAGAGAACACGAGGAGGAGGAGGAAAAGGAGGAGGAGGTAGGGAGATGATGAGCGGTTGATTCACGACGAGGACAAGTGAGGGCGAACTTCCTGAGAGTTGGGTGGTCGTGGCATGCCTTCGCTATCTGGGCGACCCGTCTGGTCATCATGAGCCTTGCAGTCGGCTGCGGCAATCTGGGGAACTTCGGACTCGGTGCGCGAGCTCTGGAACGCGAGACCCCAGCCGAGTTTTGAAAGATCGTTGGAGTTCAATCCAAGGTGTTCCGTCGTTCTGCATCGCAGTCATGGCATGTGTTGTGCCTGCCTCGTGTTGCGCTTGACATACGGCCGGCCCAAAGAGCTGGTCCAGCTGCTGGCTTCTCAAGGTCCAGTTGGCACCTGATGCCAGCATGGCTTTGTTTGGCCTGCTTGGCCTGCGCGGGCAGAATCGCTGTGCACCGAATCGAATGCGCCTTAGGCCAGACACCTCCGCCGCCTGTGGCCGAGAAGCCCAAATCGTATCACCTTAAAACAAGGCTAGGATCGGGCTAAATCGCTCCAGAGCGTTCCGGAGCGCTCTCAGAGCGTTCCGGAACGCTCTGGAGCGGCCGCGGCGCCCAATATATCCTCCAAATCCGCCGATTCTCAGAGATTTCGAGTTATCCCGATCCGATTTTGTCCCGATCTTCGCGTCGTTTTGCACCTTGGCGACTTCTGTGGCCTCACGGTGCCGTGCTGCGGCTCTCTTGGGTCCCTCTTTTGGGGGCCTCCTGGGGGCGTTTTCTGAGCCGTTCGGGGGGCCATCCATGGCCGTCGTGGGGCCGTCTTCGTGTCATTGGTTGGGCCGTCTTGGTGTCATTGTCGTTTTTGAGCAGTTCGGGGGCCATCTTGTAACTATCTTGAGCGGTAGTCCAGATTTTGTAATAAAGGGAGGGGGGTCTCATTTCGGGGGGGGTCTCTTCTTGGCTATCTTGGAGGGCCTGGGGGGTCTGGGGACGATGTTTTGGAGGGTTCTCCCACGGGGGAGGTCTGAAATGACTTCTCTTGGAGGGTCCAGACCCCCTCCCTTTTATTACGAAATCTGGAGTAACTATCTTGAGCGGTAGTGGTTTCCAACAGTGATGCTCCACATCATGTGTTGCAAAGGGGGGTCTTCTCGGGGCTTCTGTAGGGTGTTCGTCTGGAGCCCGCGTGAGGCGCCCTTGGGCCATCTTGGCGGCAGCTTGCGTTGCTTGCGCGGCTTGGGCGGCATGGTCAAGGCAGCACTTGGAGAGGTGGTTTGGAGAGTCGGACCGGAGACGCCATTGTGAACGCATGGGACGGCGGATCCAGCGGCCTCCTGCCCATGCCACCACCATGCCTCGATTGTGGGTCAAGCTGTAGTGGCACTTATTGTAGACCTGAATACTATCGAAGACGCCTACGGCGAATCACCGCCGCCCCCTGCCTTTTTGGAAGCGCCTATGTGGCCGAACGTTGAGGCCAGACCTGCCAAGCTATCGGACCACGTGTTCCCCGAATCGGTTTGGAAAGCCTTCGGGGAACACGTGGGCATCTTGAAGGTCATCTTGGCCGTCTTGGAGGCCTCTTGGGCAAGCTTTGGGCGATCTTTGGGGCTTTTTGGGCCGTCTCGGGCCAGCTTCGAGCCAACTTCGGCCATCTTGGTGGGTTCCTGGCACGTCTGAAGCCGTCGGAAGCCGTTTGGGGGGCCTCTATGGGCCGACTTGGGGCCCGCTTGGAATGCTCCAGGGCCGTCTTGGAGGCCATCTTGGGCGTCTGGGAGGCCATCTTGGGCGTGTTGGAGGCCTCTTGGGCCCTCTTGGGGCCCTCTAGGGGCCATCTTGGAGGCCACTTGGGCCATCATGGGGCTCTCTTGGGGGCCTCTTGGGCGATCTTGGGGGCTTCTTGGGCCGTCTTGAGCCGTCGGAGAGCCGAAAAGGCGCAAATGCCAAAATCCTTCAAAAACCAATGGAAAATCAATGATTTTGGCCTCTTCGGACTCTCCTGGAGGACCTCTTGGAGGCCTCTTGGGCCGTCTGGGAGGCCTCTGGGGGGCCTCTTGGGCCGTCTTGGGCCGTCTTGGACTCTCTTGGGCCGTTTTGGAGGCCGTCTTGGACCGTCTTGGAGGCATCATAAGGCCATCTTAGCCGTCTTAGAGACCATCCTGGCCGTCTTAGAGGCATCTTGGAGGCCATCTTGGAACCGTCTGGGGCAGGAAATTGGGGAATTGAGCTCCTGGGCATCCTTTCCGGGTGGCCGGCGGGACGGGCCGAAGCCCACTGGGGAGTTCTTTTAGAAAAAGAACCAAAACCAAAACCGATAAAATCTAACACGCCAGGCACCCCTGCAAGCAGGGGGCGGCGGATCGAAGACGCCTACGGCGAATCACCGCCGCCCCCTGCCTTTTTGGAAGCGCCTATGTGGCCGAACGTTGAGGCCAGACCTGCCAAGCTATCGGACCACGTGTTCCCCGAATCGGTTTGGAAAGCCTTCGGGGAACACGTGGGCATCTTGAAGGTCATCTTGGCCGTCTTGGAGGCCTCTTGGGCAAGCTTTGGGCGATCTTTGGGGCTTTTTGGGCCGTCTCGGGCCAGCTTCGAGCCAACTTCGGCCATCTTGGTGGGTTCCTGGCACGTCTGAAGCCGTCGGAAGCCGTTTGGGGGGCCTCTATGGGCCGACTTGGGGCCCGCTTGGAATGCTCCAGGGCCGTCTTGGAGGCCATCTTGGGCGTCTGGGAGGCCATCTTGGGCGTGTTGGAGGCCTCTTGGGCCCTCTTGGGGCCCTCTAGGGGCCATCTTGGAGGCCACTTGGGCCATCATGGGGCTCTCTTGGGGGCCTCTTGGGCGATCTTGGGGGCTTCTTGGGCCGTCTTGAGCCGTCGGAGAGCCGAAAAGGCGCAAATGCCAGAATCCTTCAAAAACCAAGGAAAATCAATGATTTTGGCCTCTTCGGACTCTCCTGGAGGACCTCTTGGAGGCCTCTTGGGCCGTCTGGGAGGCCTCTGGGGGGCCTCTTGGGCCGTCTTGGGCCGTCTTGGACTCTCTTGGGCCGTTTTGGAGGCCGTCTTGGACCATCTCGGGCGGACTTGGAGGCCATCTTGGGCCATCTTCGCGATTTTTTGAGGATGTCCCGAGCGAAACGGCCGTTTTTTGGAGGATTTTTTCCGGATTGAGGTCCTTTCGGCTTCCTCCCGGGACCCCGGCGGGACGGGCCGGAGCCCACTGGAGAGTTCTTTTAGAAAAAGAACCAAAACCAAAACCAGCTCATCCAGCACGCCGTGCACCCCTGCAAGCAGGGGGCGGCGGATCGAAGACGCCTACGGCGAATCACCGCCGCCCCCTGCCTTTTTGGAAGCGCCTATGTGGCCGAACGTTGAGGCCAGACCTGCCAAGCTATCGGACCACGTGTTCCCCGAATCGGTTTGGAAAGCCTTCGGGGAACACGTGGGCATCTTGAAGGTCATCTTGGCCGTCTTGGAGGCCTCTTGGGCAAGCTTTGGGCGATCTTTGGGGCTTTTTGGGCCGTCTCGGGCCAGCTTCGAGCCAACTTCGGCCATCTTGGTGGGTTCCTGGCACGTCTGAAGCCGTCGGAAGCCGTTTGGGGGGCCTCTATGGGCCGACTTGGGGCCCGCTTGGAATGCTCCAGGGCCGTCTTGGAGGCCATCTTGGGCGTCTGGGAGGCCATCTTGGGCGTGTTGGAGGCCTCTTGGGCCCTCTTGGGGCCCTCTAGGGGCCATCTTGGAGGCCACTTGGGCCATCATGGGGCTCTCTTGGGGGCCTCTTGGGCGATCTTGGGGGCTTCTTGGGCCGTCTCGAGCCGTCGGAGAGCCGAAAAGGCGCAAATGCCAGAATCCTTCAAAAACCAAGGAAAAATCAATGATTTTGGCCTCTTCGGACTCTCCTGGAGGACCTCTTGGAGGCCTCTTGGGCCGTCTGGGAGGCCTCTGGGGGGCCTCTTGGGCCGTCTTGGGCCGTCTTGGACTCTCTTGGGCCGTTTTGGAGGCCGTCTTGGACCATCTCGGGCGGACTTGGAGGCCATCTTGGGCCATCTTCGCGATTTTTTGAGGATGTCCCGAGCGAAACGGCCGTTTTTTGGAGGATTGTTTTCCGGATTGAGGTCCTTTCGGCTTCCTCCCGGGACCCCGGCGGGACGGGCCGGAGCCCACTGGAGAGTTCTTTTAGAAAAAGAACCAAAACCAAAACCAGCTCATCCAGCACGCCGTGCACCCCTGCAAGCAGGGGGCGGCGGATCGAAGACGCCTACGGCGAATCACCGCCGCCCCCTGCCTTTTTGGAAGCGCCTATGTGGCCGAACGTTGAGGCCAGACCTGCCAAGCTATCGGACCACGTGTTCCCCGAATCGGTTTGGAAAGCCTTCGGGGAACACGTGGGCATCTTGAAGGTCATCTTGGCCGTCTTGGAGGCCTCTTGGGCAAGCTTTGGGCGATCTTTGGGGCTTTTTGGGCCGTCTCGGGCCAGCTTCGAGCCAACTTCGGCCATCTTGGTGGGTTCCTGGCACGTCTGAAGCCGTCGGAAGCCGTTTGGGGGGCCTCTATGGGCCGACTTGGGGCCCGCTTGGAATGCTCCAGGGCCGTCTTGGAGGCCATCTTGGGCGTCTGGGAGGCCATCTTGGGCGTGTTGGAGGCCTCTTGGGCCCTCTTGGGGCCCTCTAGGGGCCATCTTGGAGGCCACTTGGGCCATCATGGGGCTCTCTTGGGGGCCTCTTGGGCGATCTTGGGGGCTTCTTGGGCCGTCTCGAGCCGTCGGAGAGCCGAAAAGGCGCAAATGCCAGAATCCTTCAAAAAACAATGAAAAATCAAGGATTTTGCACCCCTGCAAGCAGGGGGCGGCGGACGAAGACGCCTACGGCGAATCACCGCCGCCCCCTGCCTTTTTGGAAACGCCGATGTGGCCGAAAGTTGGACTAGAGCTTGGCCAAGCTATCGGACCATGAGTTCCCCGAGTCGGTTTGGAAAGCTTTCGGGGAACACATGGGAGAGAATGATTATGAACAGGAAGAGGAAGAGGAAGAAATAGAGTAGGAGGATGAGGGTTGTTAGGAGTCTCTTGGGGCACCCTTGGGGTCTGTTGGGGGCTTCTTGGGGGCCTCTTCGAGGCCTCTTGGAGGCATCTTGGGGGCCTCCTTGGGCCTCTTGGGGGCCTTTGGGGGCTTCCTGGGGGTCTCTTTGGCCGTCTTAGGGCGTTCCTGGTCCGTCTGACGCCGTCTGGAGCCGTCTTGGGGGCCTCTCTGGGCCGTCTTGGGGCCCTCTTGGGGCGCTTCAGGGCCGTCTTGGAGGCCATGTTGGGCGTCTTGGAGGCCTCTTGGGCCGTCTTGGGGCGCTCTTGGGGCCGTCTTGGGGGGCCCTTGGGCCGTCATAGGGCCTTCTTGGAGGCCTCTTGGGCGATCTTGGGGGCCTCTTGGGCCGTCGGAAGGCCGAAAAGAAGAAAACGCAAAAAACCTTCAAAAACCTAAGGAAAACCAATGATTTTGGCCTCTTCGGGCTCTCCTGGAGAACGTCTTGGAGGCCTCTTGGGCCATCTTGGAGGCATCTTGGGGCCATCTTGGCCGTCTTGGAGGGCATCTTGGGCCGTCTTGGAGGCATCTTGGAGCCATCTTAGCCGTCTTAGAGACCATCCTGGCCGTCTTAGAGGCATCTTGGAGGCCATCTTGGAACCGTCTGGGGCAGGAAATTGGGGAATTGAGCTCCTGGGCATCCTTTCCGGGTGGCCGGCGGGACGGGCCGAAGCCCACTGGGGAGTTCTTTTAGAAAAAGAACCAAAACCAAAACCTGAAACATCCAGCACGCCGTGCACCCCTGCAAGCAGGGGGCGGCGGATCTAGTGGCCTTCGGCCCATCCCGCCACCGTGCCTGGGATGTGGGTGATAGGCCTCTTGGATGTTCGTTGGGATGTCGTGGGGGGCCTCTCGGGGGCCTGTTGGAGGCAGTGTTGATGCCTCTTTAGGCATCTTTGGGGCCTCTTTGGGCATCTTTGGGGCCTCTTGGGACCTCCTGGGAGCATCTTGGGGCGGGAAACTCAAATTGTTGGTTTGGGCTCCCCCTCTTGGGCCCGACTAGGGGGCCGTCTTGGGCACGCTGCCCTTCAGAGTTTTCGAGCATGCTGCACGAATTTGTGCCAAGCGCCCGTGGCACTCCACTGCGTGTCAATGGCGGATGTCAAGAAACAGATACAGGGAGCACGAGCAGGAGGAAGAGCGGAATAGACAGCGTCCCCAAAGGAACCGATGATGGCAATCCACGCACCCCATGCAGGGCGACAGTGCGCTGCCGAGCGCCGCACCCTCCTGCGCCACCGAAGCCGAGGATACGGGGCACTACGAGAAGACGGCGCGCAGATGGGTACGAGAGTGGAACGAAACAGGGGTGGGGGAACCTTGCAGAACCATCTGGACGACCATCGGATATCGTGAACATATCGCGCCCTCGCACTGAGCTTTGCAGGCGCACCTGAAAGATTCCACCGTACATCCAGGAACCCGAGCGCATATTCAGGGTGCCAGCCTGAAACATGCCGCAGTCCTCGACATGATTCCGTGATCGAATGCAGTCTCGCCTACGGAATTTCGACCAGGTGGATCTTGGCTCCTGTGAGGCATCCCAACGGAGAGCGACTCGCCACAGCAACAGTTCCAACATCAATACCGACTGGTTGGACGTTGGCCCAGCTCGAAGACGATGCAGAGAAGGCGCAGACCAGTACGCTAAGATATTGTAGAACGCTCTGCCCATGTCTGATCAGTCGTCCAGGAGAGGATCTTTAGAACACATCAAGGCGACAGCAGCCAGCCAGTTGGTTATTTCTCTTTGCCTCCTGCTTGTAGCCGGCCTCTCAATACCTGTCTAATTTCTCATGCTCACCGTTTGAGCCGCGCTATTCGTGTTAGCAAAGTGTTGCACGCTCGCTGTTATCCTGCGGCCAAGCCGCTCACTTCTATCTTTGTTGCCAGTGAGCCCCTTCCGGTCGAGGCCCGGAGGCGCATGCCTGGCACTGCCGACGGAGCAGATCCATTGACTACCACCGAAGCATTGTTCTACGACTCGGACGCGGACACCGACGACGAGTTCCAGGCGCGCCTGGCAGAGGCCCGGACGAGTTTGAAGGGGGGGTTCTTGGGAGGACGCTTGCAGCGAGAGCGTATCAGGTTCAGGCTCGCGGCATGAACATTGTGCTTTGCAGCGTGGGTCTTCGAGGAGGTATTGGATTGGGGCCCGTCAGAACGACGTCTCGTCCGACCGCCCACCCCCACTCCCCAGAGTGCCACCAGGCCACCAGCGTCGTCCCGACCTAGTTGTATGGCATCTTGTCCCCTTCATCGAGGGAATAAGGAAAAGCGACGACGGTGAGTCTCCCCTCTCATTTATGACCTCGTCCTCCGGTTTCTCCTAATTATTCTTTCTCGTCCTCTTCTTCGTCGTCATTGTCGTTTTCCTCCTCATCATCACCAGTCTTGCCATCATCATTCATCACCATCCTGTCCCTTCTGGACCCCCGCCTCAAGCTTTTGAGAACCTCCGAAATCTTAGGACAACCTTGGAACGCCCGCGAAAGCCTTTCCACAATCTCCCTCCGTCTCCCCCCTCCCTCTATGGCATGCTGATTGCCCTGCTCCCCAACAGCAGGAGGATGCGAGGGAAGAGCAGGAGGAGGATGAGGTGGATGGAACAGGACGAGGCGGGGTGCTCCCCGCGCTGCCCGAGGCGTACCGTGAGTGCTCACCTTCTCGCCAGCGCAGGCCAGGCGCGGCAGCATTTGCTTCCCTCCAGCCGCAGGGCCGCGCGGACGCTCGCGGGGTCCCTCCTCTGCGGCCGTCGTCTGCCGCCGTCGTCTACTGTCCATCGTCTTGCGTCCGTCGCCATTGTCGTTGTCGTCGTCGTTCTGTCTTCGGATCCACTGTGTGTTTAGGGTGTGTTTGACTCGATGCGGAATGCCTCGAGCCGAAAGTCCCCCCCCTCCCCTCCTGCCCGACTCCCACCAAAGCCCCCTTCTGCTTCGAGAGTGGGAGATGTCCGCAGTATCAGCGCACAACGCAGGAAAGAAAGCGTGCCAAACCTACCACCCGCGCGTCATGTAGCAAGTTTGTGCAGCAAGCCTTGTAGGTCGACAAAAGGCCAACGGTGTAAATCGCCTACTGCGGTGGGCAGCGGGACGCCCGAGCCCGAGCCTACTTAACTTGATCGGTTGGCCGCCCCGCCGCCACGCTACCCTTGCACTCGCGCAGGCCGTCGCACACCCAAGCCTGGACATAGGTACTTGCCCCCGTCGGTTGACGGTGCATCTTCGTCCTTCAGTTGCATCTCTAGGATCGTCCCCCGTTCACTTCGTTTGCAAGCTCTGGGAAGGCCGCAGTGACCAGATTGGTCACGAGACGTCCCCTGCCCCCCCAAGAGCCTGACGTAGCCCGCTGCCTGGACCCGGCCTGCTGCTGAAGGCAGGCGCGGGGCCGCCGTCTGGGCGCCAGAGTGTTGCAAGGCACGGTGGTGGTCGAGCTGTGTGCATAGCCGTGCCCGCCAGCGCTGGAGTGCTCGCACTGAGGCTGCAGGCTGGGCGCTGTCCGCGCTTCCCGCCTGGCTGTGCGCCACATCGGCCATCAGGGGTGCCCTCTCGGCCTCGGCTTCCTCGGCGAGGCTGTCGGCCATCAGGGATGCCTCCTCGGCCTCGGCTTCCTCTGCGAGGCTGTCGGCCTCGTTGGTAGACCCTTCGGGATCCACGTCCGCCTCCGTGTCCTCACCGCTCTACGGAGTGCACTGACCGCCCTCATTGTCTGTCGTCGTGAGCTCCACTAGAGCCCTCTCGTGGTTCGGGGCTTTCCGTTGGGCGGCGTGTGCTCCTGCATTTCGTCGCGACGTGTTCGGGGCGCTGGCCCTCGAGCTGCGGAGGCAGTGCTGCTTCCGGGCCCGTTGGTTGCGCTGGCCGCGCAGGCTGAGAGCTGGTCTGCGACGCCTCCGCTGGCGGGGGGCAGGTTCGGCCACGTAAGCGTAGCCGAGGGGCCCTGCCCGCCCGCTCAGCGCGGCATGCGGCGTCGCGCGGCGTCGTGCCAGGTGTTGCCCTGTCCGGCTGCGGCGGCTCCTCCTCCTCTTTTTCCTCCTCCTCCTCCTCCTCCTCCTCCTCCCTCCTCCTCCTCCTCCTCCCCCTCCCCCTCCCCCTCCTCCTCCTCCCCCTCCCCCTCCTCCTCCTCCTCCTCCTCCTCCTCCTCCTCCTCCTCCTGCTGGTGATGTAGTGGTGATGGCCCCCCCCTGCTCGTGCGTCGCCGGAGGAAGCGGGCACCGTCCGCGGGCGCGGGCGTCCACGCCGCTCTCCGCGCACGGTGCGCAGAAGTGCGCGGTGTTGCCACGCGGCGTTCGATGTCCGAGGAGCGGGTGCATTCGTGCCCGCGTCTGGGGCGTTGATCTTCCTGGACCTGGGGAGGCTGTGCACATGAATATAGTCTGGCCCCAGGGGTCCAGGCCATATCCATAGCCATGGGATCCCAGGACATCGGTTCCCCATGGGGATGGACTAGTTAGTACACTTGCCCCCCTTGCATGTTCTACCTCAGCAGCAGTGTGCCTGTTTTCGCTTCGATGATTGCGGGGTCGGCCCAACTGGGGGCCCAACACCTACGTCACACCACCCCACGTAGGGCGGCTTCGTACATCCTCTATCACCACCGCCCCATACTCTTCACGCTTTCGCGCCCCACACCCCTCTTCATGCCGCTGCTCCCGCTGATGGTGGCAGTGGTGGTGCGGTAGCACTCTTGCTGCTGCGTTTGGTTGCCCGCCTCCCCCATCTTTCTCCCTCTAGTTCCCAATCCTCCTTGATGATGGGATCAAGTGATCATGATGATGATGATGACGAGAAGGAGCAGGAACCGTGCAGCAGGCTGGCGGAGCGGAGCAAGAACCCGAGCAGCTTCGCCTCCTACGCCATGCAGGATCCGCCTTTGGGCCGCACCCTCGTCTCGTGCTGAGCGTGCTGCCCCCTCCCCCCCCCCCTTCAGCAGGGACCCCCGGGCTCTCGTCCTGCCTTCCTCCCGCTCCACTCCCTCCGCTGTCCTGCCTCTCCGCACGGGTCCTGTCCCGCTCTTGCGCCTGCCCATGCTCAGGCCCATGCGTTTTGCACGGTTGACGCTGCGCGTATCCCCGCCAGATATCCTTGGCATGTGCACTCGCTACAGCGGCCTAAGCGCCTCTGCAGCCAATTATCTCGCTCTGCGGCCCAGACGTTATTCCCGCTCGCTGGATCTGTCCTTTGAGCCGCCGAACAAAAAGTAGTATCCCCGCCAGCAGATTTGCAGCTTCTGTCTTCAGCCGCTGCTCTTAGGCCTGCTTGACCCTTGCGACGGCGCGCGGCCGTACCGCTTGCGCTCGCGAACAAAAGGTATCCCCACCGGCCCATCCAGAAACGGTGCCCAGGCGAGGTGCGTTGATCAGAGGCGTGTCGGAGCAATCAGTGGAACAAACAAGTGGGCAGCCGTTCAAGCGAAGGGCGGGATCAGTGAGCAGTACCAGGAGTCAAATGCGAATGCCTTCTCTGACCTTTTGATAGGGGGCATCGTTCCATCACTTGGACAATACTGGGGCCCTCTTGGGATCTTCTTTGGAGCATTCGGCAGCCTTCTGGGGCCATCTTGGAGGACATCAGTCAAAGATGGGGAGCAGGGAGCCCGCTCTCGAGGCCGAAGTATCGTCTTCCGGGGTGGCCTTGGGCGCTCTTGGGGGCATCTTGGAGCCCTCTTGGGCCCCTTCTGAGGCTCTATTTCGCCATCTTGAGGCCTCAACAGCTCATCAGAAGCGAAACGACGATACACCAAACATCAAGTGTTGTCCGCATCAGCGGGACGGATTTGGGGATCCTTGGGAGGCTCCGTGCCCAGTCGGAGCCGTTTTAAAGCGGTCTTGGGGCCTCGCGGAGGCATTTGGGACACCTCCTGGAGCCACATTGGGCTTTCTTGTGCGATCTTGGAGGCGATGTTGGTCTTGCTGAGGCCTTTTTGAGGATGTCTTGGGCCATCTTGGCCGCTCTGACCGCTCGCGGGGCGCTCCGTTCAGACCCAGGGTAGGGGGTAGGGAGAGGGATCAAGCTACCAACACGCAACACGCCGTCTCGCTCATTCCCACCCCCTCCCAGCACATCAGTAGCACCCGAGTGTCAGCATGGACAGGGGTCGCCATCGACAACGATCGGGAACCAATGCAGACGCCAGCTGGGTGAGCGAAGCCCGCGAGGTGCGCCGCACATGCCAGCTGCTCCACGCGCACCAGGTGCGCCACATGTCCCACCGTCGTTGTCAACGACCAATGCAACGTGGCGGCGGGTTTGTTGCGTGCGGGTGTGCGCCCGCGATCGCTTGGCATTTGTGTGGTGTGCCTGCGCGCAGCAGACCGTATGCCGCCCCCACCCCTCCGTCTCTGGCAACATGAGCTTGCTGTTGTGTTGCTTTTGAAAGGGATGGTGGGCCTGCGCGCAGACAGCAGGCAGTATGCCGTTCACCCCCGCCATCCCTGTCAACAAAAAACGAAGCAGTGTGAGAGCGAGGCGTCCGCGCATGATCCAGATTCGGGTGCAAGGTGCATTTTGCATGTTGTGTGCAACGGATGGTTGGGGGGTGTTGGCGTTGCAAACAGCAGGCAGTATGCCGCCCCCCCCCCCGCCAGAGAAAAGGTCTTTCTGTGGCCTCGTTGGGGTGTTCTGTGGCCCGGTTGTCCCGGTGGCGCCACTGGGGTTTTCTGTGGTCCACCCGCCGCTTCTGATCACCATGCCCCACCAAACACCATACAACGCACTCCAACTCCAACCTTGGAGACACAGACACGACTTGCACTGAAACCTTCGAGGCACAAACACGACACGCGACACGCACTTAAGCCTCAGAGACACAGACATGACACGCATTTACACTTTAGAGACACAGACACGACACGCACTGGAACCTTAGAGACACAGACACGACACGCACCGAAACCTTCAAGACCCAGGCGCGACACGCACTTAAACCTGAGAGACACAGACACGACACGCACTGAAACCTCAGAGACACAGAACCGACACGCATTGGAACCTTACAGACACAAACACGACACGCACTGAAACCTTCAAGACACAGGCACGACTTGGAGGCCAGGGATGAGCGGGAAGAGGATGAGGATTATCGGGATGAGGATATAGGGAGGAGGAGGAGGAGGAGGAGGAGGAGGAGCATGAGGGGAGGAGGAGCATGAGGGGAGGTGGAGGATGATTGGGGCGGATTCGGAGGGATGATGCACATTGTGTTGATGACGGTGGCGATGAGGATGAGGATGAAGATGAAACTGAGGACGATAATGATAATGATGATGTGGATACTGATGATGATGTTGATGATGTGGATGACGACGATAACAGTGATTGTTATGATAATGTTGATGATGGTGGTGATGATTATCGTGACGATGACGAGGATCATAATGATGACACCGACGGCTGCAACAACTATGACGACGGAGATGATGATGCTGATGATGATGATGCTGATGATGATGATGACGACGATGATGATGATGGGAAGACGAGGAGGATGTTGCAGACGGGCGCAGGATGATGAGGACCATGATGTCGATAACGACGAGCATGATGCCGATGGCGACGACGACGATGCTGATGATGATGATGGTTGTAGTGATACTGCTGTTGATGGTGATGGTGGTGGCGATTCTCATGCTGCTGATACTGATGCTGCTGATGATGATGAGGATGCTGCTGCTGATGATGATGACGATGATGATGGTGAGGGTGGGGAATGTGATGATGGTGCTGACGATTAGCTCACCGATGACGGCGACAAGTATAATAATGGTAGCTGCGGTTCTCATTATGCGGTTGATGGTGATGCTGACGAGGAGGAGGAGGAGAAGGAGGAGGAGGAGGTGGCGGAGGAGGAAAAAGAAGATCAAAGCGACTGCGTAGTTGTATCTGATTGTACCCTTGCATCCAATGGCCTTCGGCCCATCCCGCCACCGCACCTGGCTTGTGATTCAGAGTCCTCAGGGATGCTTCTTGCGGTCTCTTCGCGGCACTCTCGGTGGCCTTAGGGGGGGCCAGTTTGGGGGCCTTTGGGGAGCTCTCGGGGGCCTCTTGGGGCCTCCTGGGGGCCTCTTGAGGGCCTCTTGAGGGTCTCTTGGAGGCCTCTTTGGGGCCTCCTCGGGCTCGCGGGGCCGAAGGCTCTAACTGTCTGTTCGGGTCCCCCGCCTGGGCCCTATTTGGGGGCCGGTTTTGGGGGGAGTGTTGGGAGTTGTTGGAATCCCCTTGGGCCGCCGTGGGGCCCTCTTGGGCCGTCTTGGGGCCCTCTCGGAGGCCTCTCGGGGCGATCTTGGGGCTCTCTCGGGCCGTCTTGGGGCGTCGAGAAGCCGAAAGGGTGAGACCGCCAAACTATTTCCAAAAGCCGAAACCCAATCAATCAGTCAGTGAGTTTGGCCTTTTGGAGGCCTCCTGGGGCGTCTTGGAGACCTCTTCGGCCGTCTGGAGGCCATCTTGGGCGTCTTGGTCCGATCGGTTGGCGACTCGAAGCTCTCTTGGACCATCTTGAGGGCCTCTCGAGGCCCTCTTGGCCCGTCTCAGGGCCTCCTGGGCCCAGAACAACTCATGCGAGAAGCCGCGCGCAACTCCAAGAGATTTGAGATGTTTAGATCCAGACCTTCTCGATAATCTTTCAACCCAGATGGCTGAGGACTACAAGGGGCCTGAGGACAGGCCCACTCCGTGTATATATATATATATATACACACATACGAGGCTGATTTGGCGCTTCGCGCCATGCACTTTGTTCCTTGAAGCTTTGGAGCGGTTGGCCTGTCGCGCCTTCTTCTTTTTCCATTGATGCTTTGCTCGCTTGCTCGTATCATGGAGAAACGGGGGAAAGGGAGAAGGGGGCAGTCAATTTGGGATGGGAAAAGACGGTGAGTCGGAAAAGACTGTGAGTCGGAGACCACGGGCGTACGGAATGGCGTAAATGGAAACTGCTGAAGTCCTAGGTGTGCAGCAGCATTTCCAGAAAAATGGTTGCGAACCTGGGGTTGTGGGCAAATTGCGGATTTCCGTAATGAAATACCGTCTGAGCGGGCGAGAGATCAGAGACTACATGGGGGCCTGCCGAAGCGGTGTGAGGGCCGTGTGGCCCATCTCGGAACCACCTCGGACTGTCCTCGAGGCATCTTGGGACTGCCGCTCGCCCCTTTGCACGCTTGAGTGAACGTTGAGAAGGCGCCCTGGAGAGCTAGAGTTCCTGGGTTGCCCTGTTGAGGAGCGTCCAGATGGTGTTCCCAGGCTGTCATGGAGCCGCCTATGGGCAGTTTGGGAGTCGTCTAGGGCCCTCATGGCGCCTTTTCAAAGAGTGAGGATGCTGGTTTGGCTCGTGTTGGGGCCTCCCCTGGCCGTCAGGGCGCCGCCCATGGGCAGTTTGGGGGCCGTCCCGGACCCTCGTGGGTCCGCTTTGGCTCAGGAAGCGCGTTTGGGTTGACGTTGGAGCGGTGTTCGGAGCTTTGACGATGTTTTCGGACGCCCGGCAGGCCGAAGGAACGAATAGTAGTAAATCTTACAACATCATTGAAACATTTTGTTTCTGGTTCGAGCACGTCTTGGAGGTACCTTTCGGGTCGCCTCAGGGTATCCGATGAGGGCCAAGGCCAAGTTGATGCAACTTTGGACTGTCTTGGGCGTGTCTTGGGCCTTCCGCCAGCCGCCTTGGGGTCAGTGTGGGGCGGTCATGGGGCCGCTTGTGGGCAGTTTAGGGCCAGCCGTCGTAGGGTTAGTTTTGGGAAGTCATGGAGACTCTGGTGGGCAGTTTGGGGACTGCTTCGGGCGCTCATGGGGCCAGATGGGCCGTCGAGGAGCGGCTGTCATTGCGTTCCCAACGTTTTCGGACGCGTGGAAGGCCGAATTAGCGAGTATCCGAAAATCATACAAAAACAAATTAATCATTTATGTTTTTGGGGTTCGAACGCCTTTTTGGGGTGACATTGGGGTGATATTCGGGCATCTGGCGGGGGTCAAGGCTAGCTGGATGCCATCCTGGACCGTCTTGGGTGGCTCTGGGGCCTTTCGCCAATCGATTTGGGACTGCCACCCGCCTGCGCGAACGCCTTGGCAAGGATTTCCAGCCTCCCCCCGTGCCACGGATCCGGAGGGTTCCGTTTCGGGGGTGGGGGGGCCACCCCTTCTGGATTATAAAAATGTAGAAAAGGGGATATATATATATATATATATATATATATATATCTACACATATTATGATGACCTCCCCGAGGGAACAGACAAGTCGGAGGCGATTAGTTGAAGTTCCCATTCGCGATATTGCTGGCCGCATGGCTAGGGACATTCTCGGAATTCTAAACATCAATGGCAAACCTCACGGAGAGCGCGGCGTCATTACCCCTAAACGCTGGAATTACAACAGTTTAACACAGAACCTCCAACATCATTGTGGTTTCAATGGTTTTTGAACATGACTGCTGTAGCGATGCCCCCAAACATGTTGGTTTTATATGTGTTATGAGGCGGACCTCTCCAAGGGAACCTAGAGCTCGGAGGCGGTTAATGTCCCGTTCGCGATGATTCTGGCAGTTTCGCTAGGGACATCTTCGGAATTCTGAACATCGGTGGCGCCCTTCACGCAGATCGCGGCGTCATGGTTCAAATGCACATTGGTACATCACACATGTTTGGCATGTGTTTCACATCTGTTTCGTATACGTTTCATATATCAGACGTTCACGTTTCGTACACGTTCGTTTCGTATAGGGGTAATGGTAAGAGTGTTGGCATTAGTTGTATTGCTTCCACTATTATTATTACTACTGCTACCACTACTACTGCTACTACTACTACTACTACTACTACTACTACTACTACTGCGACTACGACCACGACTGCTGCTACTACGACTACGTCGGCTACTACTACTACTACTACTACTACTACTACTATGTCTACTACCACTATTGCTAGAGCACTACTAATACTACGCTTATTATTACTACTACGACTACCGCTACTACTACTACTTCTACGAGTACTACGGTTACGACTACTTCTACTTTTGCTTCTACTTCTTCTTCTACGACTACTACTATTACGACTACTACTACAATCACTACTACTATCAGTACTACTACTACCACTACTACGACTACTTGTATTACTACTACTACTACTACTACCATTACTACGGCTACTATTTCTACTACTACTGCTACAACTTTTCATACTACAACTGATACTCCTGTCTCGCTGCTGTTACTGCTGCTTCTACTGCTAGAAAAAACTACCATGGCCAGTACCAGTACCACTACTTCTACGATTACTACTACGAGTATGACTACTACAACTACGGCTACTACTACTACCACTAGTACTACCAGCGCTTAGCCTACGACGTTGGCGACTAGTACTAGTACTACTACCACCACTACTATCCGTATTATGGGTATTATTACTACTACCACTTTTACGACGACGACTACAACAATAACAATTACTACTACTACTACTACTACTACTACTATCACCACCACGACTAGTAATAGTACTGGTACTACTACTACGACGACGACTACTATTACGACAAGTTCTATTTGCATAACAACTACTCAGTTTACTATTGCTACTGCTTCCACTGCTACGGCGACTTCTACTACGACTACAACTAGCACTACGACTACGAATGCCAGCGCAACTACTCTCACCAATGCTACCACTACTACGAGTACTGTTACTGTTACGGTTACCGATGCTTCAGGTTTAGTTTTACCGCCGCTATTTCTACGACTACTACGACGACTACTACGACGATTGCTATTACTTAGAGTACTATCACTAGTACTGCCACTACTACGACTATTACTACTACTACTACTACAACTACTACTACTACTACTACCACTGTTCTTTTATTTCTACGACGGTTACTACTACTACTACTACTACGACTACTACTACTATTCCTACTACTACTACTACTACTACTACTACTACTGCTACTGCTACTACTACTACTACTATTCCTACTGCACCATTAGTAGTAGTAGTAGTAGTAGTAGTACTACTACTACTACTACTATTACTACTACTACTACTACTACTACTACTACTACTACTACGGCTGCTATTATATTTTCGACGACTACTACTACTACTACTACTACTACTACTACTACTACTACTACTACAACTACTACTACTACTACTAATACTACTACTACTACTACGACTACTACTACTACTACTACTTACTACTACTACTACTACTACTACTACTACTACTACTACTACTACTAACTACTACTACTACTACTACTACTACTACTACTACTACTACTACTACTACTACTACTACTACTACTACTACTACTGACGACGACGACGACGACGACTTGCACTACTACTACTACTACTACTACTACTACTACTACTACTACTACTACTACTACTACTACTACTACTACTACTACTACTACTACTACTACTACTACTACTACTACTACTACTACTACTACTACTACTACTACTACTACTACTACACACGCGCAGCGCGACCACAGAAAATACCCAACTAGAGTTGGGAAGAAATCCAGCATAATGAGCATTCATCAATAGTTGAAGGAACCCATTCGTTTACTGAGCATGATATCGCTCATCTTCCAGTAGGCCACGCGAACACAATGCCACAGAAAGCCCCTACGGGCCGCAGAAAGGCCATCACGCACGAGCACTGGGCCACAGCCCCGACGGGCCACAGAAATCCCCCACGGGCCACAGAAAGTACCAGGCGCCCCCCTGACATCCCTGGCAAAATGAGTTATTTTTTCTTCCATTGAAAGGACTGGCGTGCCGGCACACAGCAGGCAGTATGCTGGCACCCCCGCCCTCACTGTCAAAAACCAAAGCAGTATGAGCGCGAGGCGTCCGCGCATGATCCAGATGTTGGTGCAAGGTGCATTTTGGAGTTGCGTTTGCAAGGGATGGTTGGAGGTTTCGACATTTCTCACCGCAGGCCATTTGCTGCCCCCCCTCGCGCCGTCCTTGACAAAAACCAATACGACGTGCTCGCGGGGCGTCCGCGCATGTTCCAGACGTTGGTGCAAAGTGCGCTTGATACACACATATATATATATATATATATATATATACATATGTATGTATATATATATATATACATACACACACATATATATGCAAGAATGGGGACGGGTGATGGCCTGCCTGCGCGCGGGAAGCAATACGCTGGCACCCCTGCCGCCCATGTCAAAAACCAGTTCACAGTGGTCGCGGAGCGCCCACGCATGCTCCAGACTTGGAGCCGAAGTGTATTTTGTATGGTTTCTTGCGAAAAGACTTGGGGTGTGTGTTGGAGTGATCAGGACTTAGCCCAGGAAAATCGGACATTCCCCGGGAAAACGGACATTCCCCAGTAGCACCGGGGAGTGTCCGATTCCGGCGGCGCTTCTTTTGCGAATGTTTCGAGCGGGGTCGGGCCGCAAAGTCTTCGAAAACCAACTGGTTGGTATACGTCTGACCATTCGGCTTCCGAAAAAACATACCAGGGAATGTCTGATCTCGGTGTGCCCGCACGTTGTAGCACTGGCGCTGGTAGTGGTAGCGGAAATGATCGTGGTAGTGGTTGTGGTAGTGGTTGTGGTAGTGGTAGTACTGGTAGTAGTAGTAGTAGTAGTAGTAGTAGTAGTAGTAGTAATAGTAGTAGTAGTAGTAGTAGTAGTAGTAGTCGTAGTAGTCGTAGTAGTCGTAGTAGTCGTAGTGGTCGTAGTAGTCGTAGTAGTCGTAGTAGTAGTAGTAGTAGTAGTAGTAGTAGTAGTAGTAGTAGTAGTAGTAGTGGTAGTAGTAGTAGTAGTAGCAGCAGCACCAGTAATAGTAGTAGTAGTAGTAGTAGTAGTAGTAGTAGTAGTAGTAGTAGTACTAGTAGTAGTAGTAGTAGTAGTAGTAGTAGTAGTAGTAGTAGTAGTAGTCGTAGTAGTAGTAGTAGTAGTCGTAGTAGTAGTAATAGTAGTAGTAGTAGTCGTCGTAGTAGTCGTAGTAGTAGGAGTAGTCGTCGTAGTAGTAGTAGTAGTAGTAGTAGTCGTAGTAGTAGTAGTAGTAGTAGTAGTAGTAGTAGTAATAGTAGTAGTAGTAGTAGTAGAAGTAATAGTAGTAGTAGTAGTAGTGGTGGTAGTAGTAGTAATAGTAGTAGTGGTAGTAGTAGTAGTAAAATTCGTGTTGCTATTATTATTGTTATTATTATTCGGCGTAGTAGTTGTACTAGTAGTAGTAGTCGTTGTAGTAGTAGCAGTTCGTAGTTAGTATCCAGTAGCAGTAGTAGTAGTAGTAGTAGTTGTTGTCGCAGTAGTAGTCGTAGTAATAGTAGTAGTAGTAGTAGTAGTAGTACTAGTAGTAGTAGTAGTAGTCGTCGTAGGAGTAGTAGAAAGTAGTAGTCGCAGTAGTAGTAGTAGTAGTAGTAGTAGTAGTCGTCGTCGTCGTCGTCGTCGTAATAGTAGTAGTGGTAATAGTAGTAATAGTAGTAGTAGTAGTGGTAGTAGTAGTCGTAGTAGTAGTATTAGTAAGTAGTAGTAGTAGTAGTAGTAGTAGTAGTCGTAGTAGTAGTAGTAGTAGTAGTAGTAGTCGTAGTCGTAGTAGTAGTAGTAGTAGTAGTATAGTAGTAGTAGTAGTAGTAGTAAGTAGTAGTAGTAGTAGTAGTAGGTAGTAGTAGTAGTAGTCGTAGTAGTAGCACTAGTATTAGTATTAGTAGTGGTAGTAGTAGTAGTAGTAGTAGTAGTAGTAATAGTAGTAACACTTATACTTATACTAGTAGTAGGGGTACTAGACGTGGTAGTAGGATTAGTAGTCGGAATCGTAGTCGTAACCATGGTAGTAGTCGCAGAAGTAGGAATAGTAGCAACAGTAGTGGTAGTTGTAGTAGTAGTAGTAGTAGTAGTAGTAGTAGTAGTAGTAGTGGTAGTAATAGTAGTAGTAGTAGGTAGTAGTAGTAGTAGTAGTAGTAGTAGTAGTAGTAGTAGTAGTAGTAGTAGTAGTAGTAGTAGTAGTAGTAGTAGTAGTAGTAGTCGTAGTAGTCGTAGTAGTAGTAGTAGTAGTAGTAGTAGTAGTAGTAGTAGTAGTAGTAGTAGTAGTAGTAGTAGTAGTAGTAGTAGTAGTAGTAGTAGTAGTAATAGTAATACTAGTAGTAGTAATAGTAGCAGGAGTGGTAGACGCCGGCAGGCCAATGGACGAAACAACCAACCAACCAGCCGAGGGCCGCCAACCAGCCAGCCACGTATGTCCTGCAAGGGTTCTGGGGGCAGACGCAATGTTTCCGATGGGGCCCCGTCTGCGGGGCCCCCGCCGAGGGTCGCCAATCAACCAACCAACCACGGGCGGCGGGGCTGGCGAAGCCAACATCTGATGACCTCCCGTTCGCCCCTCCTCCTCGTCGTCGTCGTCCTGGTCCTTGTCCTCCTCGTTCTCGTCCACGTCCTCGTCCTCCTCCTCTCTTTCTCCTCCTTCCACTCCGACGCCCCCCCCTCCCCCCCTCGAGCCCCTCCCCCGCCCCCTCCTCGAAAAAAGTCCGCCGCTCCATTGCCCCCCCCCCCTCCTCTCCCGTCCTCGTCTTCCTCTCTTCTTCCTCTCCTCCTCCTCCGCAGACACGATCGAAACTTTCAAAACTTTTCAAAGAGTTACCGGGGAATGTCCGATTTTCCCGGGGTAAGTCCGTAGATACTAGGAAAAGTTGTTTCTCGTGTGTTGGAATGGGTGTCAACGTGGTCCGCGTTGGCTGCCGGTCGGGTGTGGGATGGGAGGTGTTTCTGAGTATGGAGCAGTGATCAACCATTTCCTCATGGGGCAGCATGGGCTGAATGAGATTCGATGATCCACCTCCGCCCTTGAAGGCTGGTGGGAAGTCATCCTTGCTCCTGCCACGATTTTGAGGAGCTCCGTCTGGTATGTCGTTGCAATTATCTTGGCGATGGCTTGGCCAGAACAGGGAAGCGACTTGGGTCGATGGCAAGAGTGCGAGATGTCGGTGTCTCTCTCTGGGCGGAGCATGGCGTAGTGACGGTTTTTGTATGCTGTCGCTGCAAAGGGCGAGTTGCTCTCGAGACCTGCTGGACCCACCACGGCCCCAGGTGCATCCGCATCTGGATCCACCAGGGCAAGACGAGGTTGACACAACGAGCCACCGCCACTTGCCGCGTCCTGCGAAACACCCGCACGGCAAATCCCTCCCCCATGCGCATTGGTCTCCTGGGGGGCTTGGGGTGGCTTCGAGAGACTGAGCATAGGAGTCGTCAGTCATGTCAAAGGGAAGGCCGTTCGGCCGCCCTAAACATATTGCCATTGCCACGCCGCCTGCTTGTGTACAGCGTGCGCAGGTTATTTTTCAAGCACCCGTCCCACAAACATACCGTGTTCTTTTGCTCGGACGTAGTCCAGCAGGGGCAGGGGGAGGAGGAGGAGGAGGAGGAGGAGGCGGATTGGAAAAGGATGATGAGGGGAGGAATGATGGTTCAGATTTCGCCCCGCCACCCAGTCGCACTGCTCCGACGCACTCGTCGAACTCGTAAGCCGTTTCCGCCGTCGATGTCCCGAACACCATGGGGCATTACAGATCAGGTCTCTGCAGAGCAGGATTTTGCCAGATCCAGCCAGAGATATCGAATAATGGAGAATGTTCGAACCACGCAAGCACGGAATGCAATTTTTCCTTGGGTGTGACAATGGTTTGGATTACCGAAAGCCTTGTCTACGGGGCCTTCACACAAAAAAGGCAAAGGTGTAGGTAGGCTCTTGTCAGGATGGGCCACGGCCCGATGTGCACGAGAGTTCTACGCCACCAGTGTGCGCGGTCCGTCGATTGGCAATACGATACAGAAACAACCGGTTAGCTCGAGCAAGCATGGCGGTGACATGTCGCGTCTTATTGCGGTAGGGCTGGTTGTACAAGTTCTGTATTATATCGTCGTTTTGTCGATCAAGAACGCATGTGTTTGTATCGCATCGTTCTTCTCTCGTGCAGTGCTGTGTTTGTTGTCGTGAGCACCACGCTGCATGATTCGTCATAGCTGTTCCATGTGCCAACGTTGCCTCTGCTGCTGCTGTGCCTGCGCTCAACCAGTGACGAATAAAGACGCATCTCAGAACAAGGGCAGCAGCCTGGTCGCCAACTTCGAGGGGCGACATCCGGGGGGATTCTTTGGGGCGAGGCTCTCCGGTCCTCGCTCCGCACTCGCACACCTCGCCCGTGGTGCCGCCGTTGTTCACCGATTCGTCATCTCGTGACTCCTCCTCCTCCTCCTCCTCCTCCTCCTCCTCCTCCATCTCGGGATGGGCCAGCTTCTGCTGTCAGCGGAACGGGATTCGGAGGCAGGAGGTCGAGGAGGATGTCTTCCAGGTCGCAGAAGGCAAGAATGCGGTGTAGAGTGTTGGGGTGGGAGCGCCATCCAAGATGTGGCATACGGGCCGAGTGATCTGACCCTGGCCGGGTATATCCAGGGGCAATTGGAGCATCGAGTTGCAGCCAGGAATTGGTTTGGCGAAGGACCCAACCAGATGCAGTTGTGAGTAACGCAGTTGTGGGAATCGTTTTCGGGGGAGCTCCCTGTGGGGTCACGAAACGTGTGAGGGGTGTGCCGACATGGGTGGCGGGGACGCATGCGAGCACCGCCACTGGGGTCTCCGGTGGGGTTCCCTCTGGAGCCACGAAGCGTGCGAGGGGTGTGCCGGTATGAGTGGCGGGGACGCATGCGAACACCGCTTTTGGGGCCTTCGGTGGAGGTCGCTATGGGGACACGGAATGTCCGAGGGGTGTGTCGAAATCGGTGGCGGGAACGCATGCTAACACCGCCATTGGGGTTTTCGGTAGAGCCCCTATGGGGCCACGAAGCGTGTGAGGGGACTGTCAAAATCGGTGGCGGGGACGCATGCGAACACCGCCCCTGGGGCCTTCGGTGGGGCTTCCTATGGTGCCACGAAACGTGTGAGGGGTGTGCCGGAATAGGTGGCGGGGACGCATGCGAACACGGCCACGAAGCCTGTGAGAGGGTATGCAGACAGCCAGAAGGGAAGCGCGCCGAGGATTCAGCCAGCGGCCGCGCAAATTCGATTATTTCGTTGTGGACATAAATGCATGGACCAGATGCTCGGCACGCTGGCAGCGCGCGTAACCTCAACGCGGGGTCCGACCGCGCAGCTACGCGCATGCAATTGCGGAACCAAGACGGACGCCGTGCAAATCGGCCAGGGCGCCAACCGCGACCGTCGCCATGGAAAATTGTTGATGACAACGTGTATGATTCAACGATGAAGGAACATGCTACTTGTGCTTGATGGGATGGCCATGGACAAATAAACGCACAAGATGGAGCTGATCTGTAAGCTGCAGCAGCGAGTTGCGCTCGTGCCAGCGGCGACGGCAACGCGACCACTCAGCCGTCTTTGGAGGGAATCCGAGACTTGATCCACAGGCGTAAGATCCGAGAAAATGACAGTGCTCCTGAGAGGGCCATTCCGAGCAAGCAGATCCAGGAGCGGACTTGCAATTTTCGCCGTGAGTGGCGCGCGAGTCGGATCGGCGATAGAGTTTGTGGATTTCCAAGGGTCTCAGAGGGATTCGATCTGGAAGACGCGCGCGCTGAAGCCTTTGATGACATGCGTGTTGAACGGAGACAAAGAAGTTATAGACAGCGCGGACATGGTGACGTGGTGAAAGGTTCTGCTGCACTTTACGAGCAGCTTTGCTCGTCGCGATGCTGAGTGGGGCCGCGCCCGGGGATATTGAGCGCAACCGCTGAGAAGGCCGCCGACCTATTCGCTCGCGTCGAGACCCAGGAAGCAACGCAGAAACTTTAACGGCACAAGTGCACATGCAACGCCGGGGTCGTGTCAGAGATGTCTCCGACGCTGGAGACAGCGTTTGGCACGTTCGTGCAGATGTGTCAAATATCACGTGGAAGCCGCGGACAAAGTCGCCCAAATCGTCGAGAGAGGCAGCCGCGAAGGTTCCCCAGGAGGCCGGGGGCGAGCGGCTGCCCAATATTTACTTGCCGATCACAATCATTCTCTTTTCTACAAGCTGTTCGCGCGCCTATTCACGACGGACTGCAGCCAATGCTGGAGCCGCATCGGGGCGGCGACCGAGCTGGATGCCGGGGCGGGTTTTGCGCGGAGGACTTTCTGTTTGCAGTCGCGAAGGCGCGGGGGCGCGCATTTCAAGCGCGGTTTGTTGCGCTGGGCGCCAAGCCCTGTGGAATGGCTCCCACTAGCAAGGTGCGCCCGTTCAGTGCATCATCGTTTCGGGGCATCTGCGCGCGGGGCAAGTTGCCCGAGTCGCGACCGAAAAGCAGGGGAAGTGGCCCCCAGTTGAACGCGGCGCCAAGCAGGGATACCCACGCAGATCGCTCATGTCCAGCGCCTTGCTCGAGGACGCGATGCGCCCGATCATGGCGAGATTGCCGTCGCGAGGCTACGGCGTCCCACTCGGTTTCCTTGCGTCGCCGAACATGGCCACTTCGCGCGACGCAGTCGACGCGTCGTTGCGTGGGCGGGCACGGCGCCGCGCGAATGCCCGGGCAAACGTCGCGAATAATCAAGAACAAAGGAAGGGTACATGCATCGTGACTGGCGGCGTGCGCATCGAGATTCAGCCGCGGGATGAGACGGGCAAGTACCATTGCAAAGTGCTCGGGCCATCGCCAGACATTCGCACAGAGTTGGGGCGTCGCGCCCAGCTGGCTTGGAAAGTCTTCATGGCGCGATAATCGGAGCTGACGAGTAAGACGTATGACTGGTCGTTGCGTCTCCATTTTCTCGAGAGCGCCCTTGCGCTAAATGGGCGACGCGGGTCGTCTTCATGGGCGCTGGCGCAGCATGCGCCGGGGAGGCTGCAAAGCACGCGCGGAACAGCGTCGCGCATGATTCTCGTCGCTTGCAGGCGCGCGATCGACGGGGTCGACGGGGGCGCCGGGGCCTCGGGCGCTGTGTTGGGGCCCGACGAAGCCCCCGATGAGAACGACGGCGCGCGCGCAGAGCGTCGCGCCGAGAACGACAGCGAGAGCCGTGGCGATCTCGAGCCGCGGGTTGCCTGGGCAAAACGAGCGTCGACCAGAGTCGAGCATCAAGTAGACGCGCTGCGCGCTGACGATTGGCGCATAGCGCGGCGCAGTGAGGCGCGGAGGTCTGCGCGCTGAACGACGTCTTCACGCCGCGACAAGTGGGCGATGAAGGCGGCGCCGCGCCACCCCGAGTTCCGGAAACACTCCGGCGGGCGCCTGGTAGACCGGCCGAGGAGGCGATGGGCAGACGATATGTTTGCGCACTTGCAGCAGAAAGGTTCTGAGGCGACGCCGGAAACTGGTTCAAATACGCAGCTGATGGAGCTGCGCGGCGCAAGTTGGAGGCAAGGTAGATCATCGCAAAAATATATTGTCACGTGGGAGAGAAAGCGGCTTCGACCTCTGACTTCCGCGGCGCCATCCACCCGCTCCGCCGCGAAGCGCTCCGCGTCGCGACGAGGGCGACTTGTCCCGTCCCAGGGCCCCGCGCGCGGCCGCGACGGGGCGCGGGGCGCGCTCCTGGCGCCGCCGCCCCCGTCCGACGGGGCCGCGCGGCCAGTGGCGCAAGGCCTCGTTGAGGCCGCGCCCTTCCTCCGCCCCGCTGGCGCCCCCGCCGCCGCTGCCGTCGCCTGGCCGACGGCGCTCGACGCGGGCGTCGCGGCGCCGCGCGCGGCCGGGGCGGGCGAGGACGCCGCTGCGGGCGACTTCAACGGCAAGATTGGCACGCGCGCGGCGCGCCTGCCAGCGCTCGCCTCTGACGGGATCGCCCGCCGGCCCATCGTCTTGGACGACGCGGGGCCGCCCGCGCGAGGACGCGTTGGCCGCGGTCGCGGCCGTGGCTGCCGCGGCAGGGAGGCGCACGGGCGCGCCATCGCGCGCTCTCGCCGCGCGGGCCCGCGCCAGCATCGCCGCTGCGATCTGGCGCCGAGCGGCGCGCGCGGCCGCTGCGCGCGGCCCGCGGCTCGCCTGACAGGGCGCCGGCGCCGTTCTGCCGGGGGCCGGGGCCGCCCGCGCAGCCGACGCCGACGACGCCGCCTCCGACGTGGACCCGCCAGCGGAGCCGCCCCCGCCGGCGGTGCTCCAGGACGCCTCCTCGCCCGCCACCCCTTGCCCGACGTCGCCCGCCTGCCCCTTGCATGTCCCCCGCCCATAGTTTGATTGTTGGGGGGAGGGGCAGAGCCGGTGGGGGGCGCGGCGTTGGCGGTGGCGCTGCTGGGCGCGGCGGGTGAGGCGCTGGCTGGCCCCGAGGCCGTTCTGGGCACTGGCGGCTCGGCGCCTGCCGAGCGCTCGCGGCCCTGCAGTTCGTGTTCGCACGTGGGCCACCGCGAGAGCCGTCGGGGGCGGGCTAACGCTGCTGCCTGGGCGTTCGAAGGCGGGCCCGCGGCTAGTGCACGCGCCATCGGGCCCCGGCGAAGGGGCAGTCACTGGTTGAGCCTTGGTCCCCCCCCCCGAAGCCACAACGATTGGCAACTTAACGCGGTGCGAAACAAATCGAAGCGGTGTGACGCCAGGCGAACCAACGCGAAGCAACACATGTCAATTGAGTCTAGCGTGCGTCAATACAAAAAGCACATCACTGCGAAACAATACGAAGCAATATCACGCAACCCGATATATTGCGATGCGATACGAAGCACGTTCAAGCCATTGCAACGCAACGCAATTCAAAACATCGCAACGCAACATTATGCAATGCAAACACGCGCCAAGTCACACAAAACACTGGGCAGCAATGCGAAGCACTGCAGAGCAACGCACATAATTGCAAGGCGAAGCAAACGAATGCAAAGTGCGAGCCTCGCACACTCAAACTCGTGACTAAGAATTGCGGCGGCGGGCAATGATGGGCGGCCACAAGCTGGCCAGACCCACTACCAGGCACGGCGGCGACGGGCGGCCATCAGCCGGCCGGACCGACAACCAGGTACAGTTTCTTCGAGGAGAAGTAAGAAATCCGAGATGCAAAAGTTGTGGATTGATGTATCCGTGGCCAAATGGGTTGATGGATTGAAGGAAGGGTGGATCGTTGGATACGTGTTTTTTAATTGCTATTCCGATGGATGGAAGCACTTGGATATCTAGGTGCCAGGTGTGTGCATGATTGGATTGGCGTGTGCATCGACGGCAATATGGATTGATACGCTACGTTTGTAGGACAACGTTGAAGCGTTGTATATTTCAAGGATGCAGTGCGCACGTGGGCTTAGTCTGGCAGGTACATGCACGTAGGGATCGTCGCTACACATATTGAGCTACTCGCGCGCGATATCACAATGGACACGTAAAACGCAGCGTGTGATTAATGACGTTCGACGAGGTTCCACAGATCGATTGTCATGGACGCCCCACACGGCAATAGTAGACTTCACGAACGACCCACCCCAGCGGCAGTCACAACATTAGGTTTAGGCCCATTTTTTCTACGTGGGCAGCGTGCTTCGGGAAGGATCTTTCCACATACCGCTTGCGTGTGGATGCAGCTGCTGGGCTCTGAAACGTGAACATCTGCAGCGGGGGCATGAAAACCATGAGGCAGATGGTGCGTGGGACTGCATAGTTGTGTTGTCACTTTCTGCCGCTGCCTTGGTGTTAACGCTGTGCTGGGCCAACCGTTTCTGGAGGGTCGGAGCTGCAGTCGACACTGCCTTTGTGGCGAGGTGGCGTTGTTTGACACCGCGCTGCAGGCCCACGCACAAGATTAACGCCAGGTGGTGCTGAATCGAGCCTACGGCTCAATTGCATGATCTGGAGTGTAGTGCTTCAGATGTGTTCACCAAATTAGGCGATCTATTTCCCCTGGATGTGAAATTGCAAATCGCCCACGTGTGATCTGCAGCATGCTTCCACGAGCAGGACGATGATTCTGTGGTTGCGGAAGCATCGGACGATTGTGCCGACATAGTGGCACGAATTTTGCAATTTTCCATCCTTATGTAGCATGGCACATTTCGTTGGTGGCATTTTTGGTCAGGTGCCACGCCGCCCCAGGTCTTAACCAAGACCCTTTCGCGAATGGACGGCGTGGGCATCGCAATGCAGCACCTGGTGCCCATATATTCCATATCGCAGCACAACCTCATGTCATCCCGCGCACGTATGTGCGCAGGTGGTCATAAACAAAGGTCCTTCCCGTCCACCCCGCTCAGATGTTTTAGATCCATGTCGGAATGATCGGAGGATGTGCTGGCGTGGAGGTGAGCAGTGACTTGCGGGATTTCTTTCGAGTCGAGCTCAGTGTTCGAGTGTGAGCCGGGGATTCCTACAACAAGCGGGCTCGGAATCACTTTTGCCCGGGTGCCCCGTGGCACCATGGCCGAGCCTTGCCCTGCGTTGTATCCCTGACCCTTCTGGTTTGCAGCGCGAACTCGCTCTCGCCAGACAAAGCTGGCTGCCTGGCCAGGGTGCTCCCTGGATAACCACGCACCTGGTCTGGAAAGCAGAGGATCGAGACAGCGACGAGGTTGGGGAGGGGGGGAAGTTGTTCGAGCAGGAGCCGTCATGCCCCAGTCCCATCAGGTCTCCATCTTCCCCACCCCCGTGGGCGGGCCTGTGGACGTCAATGGCTGTGAGCACGCCAGGCGGGCGCGTTCGGCTGGGGCCCTTTGATGCACGCTGATTTTCCCGATCCGTCCCGCTCAGCGCCTCAGTCTCTCTCTCTCTCTCTCGTTCTCCCTCTTCTTTCCCCCCGCCTTCCCCTCGCTCGCCACTCTCCTTCCGCTCCCCTTTGTCCGCCCTCTGGCCCCCCTTCCGCCCTCGCCGCCTCGTTCCTCGCACCCCCCCGCGCCCCTCCCCGCTCCCCCCCCCTCCTCGCCCCCCTTCGTCCTTCGCCCTCGCCCTCGCCGCCCCTCCCACGGCGCAGTGCTCCTCGGACGGCGCAGGGCCGCCTGGGCCACGCCTCCGGCCTCGGCTGCCCGCATGGGCCCAGGCCCTCTGCGCTCGTGCCGCCGGCATCCTGAGAGGACAGCGCGGGCCCGGCTCTCCGATCTTCAGGAGGGAAAAAACACACAGACACAATTAATCGGCGATTCCCAGAGAATATGCGAAAATACGGGAAGTGGGGGGGAAGACAAAAACCCAGAAAATATAGGAAAATATGTGGAATCTTGTTATTTGTGTGTATTTATTTGTGTGTCCCAGTTCCCCTTCAGAGATGGGCACGGAAAGAATGGGTACGATGCCCAACAGCAGTTCCTGCTCATTCTGAACAGGACTCGCTGTCCGCGCCGCCGCGGCCTGTGCCCATTCGAGACAGGAAGGCCGCCTGCCCAACGGCGGCCGCTGCTGGCTTGGGACAACGTTTGCTGTTGGGCCTTGTACCCATTCTTTCGGTACCCATTCCGGGCGTCCAACTCCGAGTCGGGGACCGCGGAGGCCCGTGCCGACCCTTTGGACCAGAGCGCGGCGACCCACGGGGCGAGGTCCCTAAAAGTGTCGGGGGCCCTGCCGCACGGACGCGCTGATGAGGCCTCCCCACGGAGGCGTGTCGTGGTGCCCGGCGTCCCTTCCCCGGAGGGCGGCACGCAATCGAACGTTCCGGTCCTGGCCCTTGGGCGGCTGGAGGTTGCGGGGGGAAGCACCCCAGCCCCCATGGGACAGGCGCCCCTGCGGTGGGACGTCTCACTTCCTCCTATTCTGCATCCGCTGATGGACTGCGCGCGGCTGATGATGTTGTCGCTGTTGTCGCTGTTGTCGCTGATGATGATGATGATGAGGAGGAGGAGGAGGAGGAGGAGGAGGAAAAGAAGGAGGAGGAGGTGGAGGAGGAGGAGGAGGCTGAGGAGGAGGGGTACGGCAAAGTTTGGGTAATTTTGAAGAAAGGGGTAAGTGAAAAGGGTGGAGGATGCGAAGGAGGGAGGGAGGAGGAGGAGGAGGAGGAGGAGGAGGAGGAGGAGGAGGCGGGAGGACTCTAACACGTTTCGAGAGGAGGAGGGACAAGGGGGAAGGAGAGAGGGAGGGAGGAGGCGAAGGAGGAGGAGGAGGAGGAGGAGGAGGAGGAGGAGGAGAGGGAGGAGGAGGAGTCACAGACCCGAGAGCCGCCAGCATCAGGACCAGGCGGAAATGTTGGAGCGGGAGGAGGAACATGAGGAACATAGGGACAGGGAGCGATTATGAGGCGGAGCATGGGGGAGGCTGGCTCTCTTTCCACATATTGCCGTTCGAGGTGGTGGTTGGTTTGGGGGAGGCGCCCCAGTCGGAGGGCCGGCGAGGACAAGGACGGCGACGATCCCCTTTGCCGTCCTCCCTCATCTCCCTCCTGCCACACCCTGACAGCTGAGGAGGCGGAGGAGGAGGAGGACCAGTGTAAACCCAAGAGTCACCAACGATGTTGGAGTAAACCCTCCCCCAAGCTCCCTCTTCATAGGCCCCTACAGCTGTTCATTTCCACAGAGGGTCCTGCCTCGTTGGAAGTCAACCGTTCAAAGACCCAGAAGCATGCCAAAACATTATTCTCGGTATTCCAACGCCACGGATGAACCTGACTGTTGCGTCTTGAGATTCTGCATCGGGCCAGAACGCCATTCCTGGGACCTCAACTCCGCGAATCCTCGTAACTGTTGCGCCGTCAACATCGTGAATCATTCCAAGAAACCATTTCTGATACGTCGACCCTGCGAATCCGTGAAATATTTAGCAAGAGTGTGCGCGGCGCTAAAACGATAGCCACATTTTGAAAAGGAACCGCCCTCAATCCGTGAACCTCTTGCAAATTTTGAAGACGAATCTGCGCGGCGCTAAGGCGAGAGCCACATTGTGAAAACGACCCGCCCTCAATCCGTGAACCTCTTGCGAATTTTGAAAACGAATGTGCGCGGCGCTAAGGCGAGGGCCACATTGTGAAAACGACCCGCTCTCAATCCGTGAAGCTCTTGCAAGTGTTGAAACCGAACGTGCGCGGCGCTAAGGCGAGAGCCACTTTTCGAAAACGACCCGCCCTCCATCTGTGAAACTGTTGCCAATGCTTCAGCTCCAGGGTCATAAATGGTGAGGAGGTCTCAGGCAAAACGCCCAGCCCGCCCTAAAAACTGGCCTCGGGGTGCGACAGGGCGAAGTTGTTTATGAGGAGAAGGAATGGAGGAGGATTCGCCCAGGAGGGAGCTCTTGCGAGCAAGCTTTGAGCCTTCAAGGTCGCTCTTCGGTGTTCTCCGCCTGCCAGCATCTTGATGGAGCCTGGCAGTCGCAGGCAGGCTTCGCACTGCAGGCTTGCCTTTCTGTACTCTGAGCTCCCCGCTGCCACATCTCGGCCGCGAAGAGGAGGAGCTCTCTGGCGCCCGCTCCGCCAGGGCCCCCGTCTTCCCGTCCGTCGTGCAGCCGCCGGTGTTCCCGAACGAGGCTGCGGTCCCCGCCCCCGTGCGAGGGGCATCTCGCAGGGGGGGTGGCCAGTGTGGAGCGGTGCTCGAGGAGAGGTGGGCTCTCCTCCTGACGGCGGGGGTGGTGGCAGGGGCAGTGGAGGATCGGGCAGGGCATGGCAGGGTGGGGCAGGGCTTGTCAGGGCGGGGCACGCCAGGGCAGCGCGGGGTGAGCCAGGTAGGGGCAGGTGGTGGCAGGGCGAGGTCAGGGTAGTGCGGTAAGTGATGCTGGATAGGTGGTAGGCGAGGTTGGGCAAGGCAAGGAAGGGAGGGAGAGGCGGGCGCCAAGCAGTGGGAAGGCTGGTCAATGGGGCACCGATCCAGTGCTAGTGCTCGGTCAGCTGGATGAGTCATTCAGTCCCAGCGCCAAGCGGCGACGGTGCGGCACTACTCGGACACCTGAGCCGCATAGCTGCCTCCGCTTGGATTTGAAGTTTCTTGTAACATCTCAATATCGAATATAGGCAAATACGCCCCCCCCCCCCCCTCGGGAGCGTCCCACACATCTGGGACATCTGGGGGCAACTCCCGGTACCGCACCCCAGGACGTTCTGGGGACCCCCCAAAACGCTCCATGACGGCCCAGGACGCCCCCAGGGAGCCCCCAGATCGCGAAAGGACTGCCCAAGACGCTCCCAAGCAGCCCACGACAGACTTCCGACGGCTCTCCAGGCTCCCAGGAGGCCTCCAAGATGCCCCAAGAGAGTTTCGAGAGGCGTCCTGGGAGCGCCCGAAGAGACAAACATCGTTGATTTCCAGTGTTTTTAAATTGGTTTTTAGCCTTCTCGCGTTTCGAGCTTCCAATGCTCCAAGACGGCCGAAAAGGCCCCCAAGACCGCCCCAAGACCGCCCAAGAGCTCCCAAGCCGGTTCCAAGATGGGCCAAGAAGGCCCCAAGACGGGCCAGAGCGTCCCGAGGCTGCCCAAGAGAGCCCCAAGATGGCTTGAAAAGCCGCAAAACAGGGGGAACGCGCGTCGACAATCCCGGCTTTCAGCTCCAAAAGGCATCCAGGACGCCCCAAGAGCCCCCACGAGCCCCGGACAGGCCCAAGAGTGGCCCCAAGAAGCCCCCAAACAGCCCCCCAGCGGCCTCCAAACTGCATCCCTTAGAGCTCCCATGCACGCCTCTGAGGTCCCCCCGATTCCTGCGCATTACATGTTAGGAGGCCCCGTCTGAAGAAAAAAATTGGAAATCCAGTGATTCTCTGTTTGTTCAAGTGCATCCCGAGCCCCATCAAGAATTCAGTGTCAAATTGCAAAGATTGTTCGGGAATGCTGTTGAACTCTCTGACGCTGTCTTGACACTCTGTTGGGTCGTCTTCGTGTCCTCTTGGCTGCCCTTGAAACCACGGTAAAAAAAAACGGCATCCCATGAGTTCACCAGTCCAGTCAGCGCGCGCGCGCGCCAAGACAGAGACAAAAGAGAGCACCTGCCCAAAGCTTTCGAGCGCTTTGCCTCGAGATGGCTCCAAGGTTCTCGCAAAGGCTCTCGAGGCGCCTCCCAGGTGCCCTCAGAGGCTCCCGGGGAGGCTCCCGGGAGGCACCCAGAGCGTCCCAAGAGGGGCCCCGACAGGCTCCAGAAGAAGCCCTTGAGGCCCCCAGGAGGCGTCCCGGCAGCCCGTGGCCTGTGTCAAGGAAACTTCTTGATCCACGGCCCAGGCATGGCAAATCAAAGACGAAGTCAAGAATTCCGTTCTTTTCAAGCTTACTCCAGATTTCGTAACAAAAGGGAGGGGGTCTGGACCCTCCAAGACGAGCCATTTCAGACCCCCCCTGTGGGAGAACCCTCCAAAACATCGCCCCCAGACCCCCTCAGGCCCTCCAAGATAGCCTGGAAGAGACCCCCCCCCCGAAATGAGACCCCCCTCCCTTTATTACGAAATCTGGAGTATCTTTTGTTTATCTTTGCTCAGCAGACCATAATCAAGGCCCCCGTCACCACCGAAGAAAGATCCCAGGAAGCCTTCGAGGCCCCCAATTCATCGAACACCGAAAGGAAATTGATGATTTTGTGGTTTCCACATCTCCCCTTCTATACGCTTCCGAGGCTTGCGCAGGGGCTCCAAGGAGGTCGTTCGATGCATCAGGCACTTCAACAATTGAGATTCCATGCGTTGGCGTGTCGAGCCTAGCTAGAACTTGAGCGCGCGCGATGGTTCTAGTTTTTTTGTGTATATAATGTAAAGATATGCACATCGCGTGGCTTGGCGGGCCGTGCAGTGCCCATTGTCAACAGGGCTCGCTCGGGCGAGAAAACAGAACGGCAAGCTGGGTGCCGAGTCCTGTGCATCACGCGGCTGCTCCACTCTTCTCGGCCGCCGTGGAGCCCGGCCTTCTTCCCCCCTTTCTTCCCTTCCCCTCCTTCCGCTTTCCCCCCCCCCCCCCCGCTTCCAGACCTCAGTTGTATACAGATTGTACTGAGCGCTGGTTCAGATTGGGAGGCGCGAGTCCAGCGGTGGAGCATCCCCAGGTCCCCTTCTCCGTGCCCGCGCCGCCGTTCGCCGTGCCCAACCTGTCACAGGCGCCGGCGCGACCGCCGCGTGATGCGCCCGCGTGGCTGGCCGAAGCTGGGCTGCTTGGGCCTCCCTCGTGGAACCGCCTGGTTGGGGTTCGGAAGTGGATACACCATTTGAGGTGGAAGGCGTCAGGAGGCGAGTTGGCACGCTGGGGTCGGGACGGCGTAGGTTCACAAAGAAGGCCCCAAAAACTTGATAATGCTTGGGCGCACGAAGACGCAGGCCAATCCAAGAGCTGCTTGTCTTGAGCGACGGCCTTTCTATTCGGGACCAGGATGCCAGCGCAACGATGATTGTAAAGATGTTCTCGTACTGATTGCGCAATAGATGCTGCCAGCTCCGTCAGTTCGGGAGGAGCTACTGACTGCGCAGATACCCCTGCCTTCCGCAATCCCTCTCCTCGTCCTCGTCGTGCGTCTCATATTCCTTCCCACTCTTCTTCAGCTTGCACAGAGAGTCCTTGCCCGTTTGCGTTTGCTTTGCGGCCGCTGGTTTTGAGCAGATTTGGTCGCCAGCAGGTTGCCCACTGCGTGCTGGGTCGCCTCAGAGGGCCAGGCGTAACAGGATCATGAGGAGAAGGCCGAGTAGAAAGAACAAAAGGAAGACAAACCAGGGCAAGGAAGAAGACAGGGATTGGTTCAGCAACGCGCAGGAAAGCTGGGGAAAGCGAAGCGAGGCCGCAGGAGGAGGAGGCCCACCTGGGAAAGGTGAAGCAAGGTGGCGCAAGGCCAGCGGAGCGGGTAAAGGCATGTATCATAAAACAGGAAACCGGACCCCCGGCCCCAGGGGTGGCCCACTTTTCCGAAACTCCCCCCCGGTCCCCTTTTCAATCCAAGGTGGGGGGGCCGACCCTTTTCGGGGCGCTTCGGGGCCAGGCCCGCTGTTGGTAGACCGCAAGTCGGCATCTAGAGCGATCAGACAGCCGATCCGGCGGCCGGACAGCCGATCCGCCGCTGGAGAGGCGTTTAGCCTTCCGTCCAGGGCGCCGCGCGGTTTCGCGCGGCACAGGGCTTCATTTCCCCCCCCGTGGTCGCGGAAACCCACGGCGGCGCTGCGCGCAGGGCCTTCGAGGCCCCAGCCAAGTGGGCGGCTGGCGCGGCGGGGGAAGACGCCGCAGTGGTTGCGGGCCACCACGCCCAGCAACTGTCCGTCTCCCCGCGCGTGGAGAGCGCGGGCGGTGTTGCGGCGCTTCCAGACGCTGCAGCGGTCCGTCTGGCAGCGGCCACGGCTGCTTCCACTGCGGACGCCGCGAGAAGCATGCCCGGCGCGGCCTAGCGCCCCCCGCCCACCATCGCCTGTCTTTGCTGGCCAGCACGCCCCCCCCCCCCTCCCCGCGCCCTGCCGACGACGTCGCGCTAGCGGCTCCTCGCCCCGCCCCCTCGCGCGCCGCCTGGCCCTTCCCTGGCGGGGCAGTGGGTGATCCTTCAGAAGGCCCTCCCCCCGCCAAGCCGCAGCGTGGTGGGCCTGGTCGGCCACCCCGCGCCGCCCCTGGACGACCCCGACGGCCCCCCCCGACGATTGTCAACGGTCCCCCCTCCGACGCCCGCTGCCCATGCAGGGTTTCAACCGACGGCGGACTCATGGCCACATCATATGTTGTTCCTCAAGTTTACGAGTGTCGCGTGGACGACGACTCCAGTTTAGGAGTCGGACAAAACAGGGCGATGGCATTTGCCAGCCCGCGACTCAGGCGTGCGACTCCTCGCGCTTTCGTCCAGTCAATTTCGTTATTCGTCTGCCGTGCCGCCGAGCGCTCTGACGGTCCTCATTTAGATCAGGAGAAACATTGGCCTTCAGCGGTCGTGTGCGAGCACAGAGGCGGACATGGCGGGTGGCGCCGCGACGAGGAGGTCTCGCGGTCCGTTCATGTGTTGTCTCTCCTTTTCTTTCCCTTCCTTCCCGTATCCAATGTTTCAGTCCCTCTGCCCCTGTCCCCTGTTGGATTCTAGCATGTAGTGGAAACCGTGGTTCGCTCCCGCGCGAACTTTCGGGCCCCTTCTGGAGCCTAACTCGATCAAACAAAATTGATGTTTGCAGGGAAGAAGGTGATACGCATCTAGGCCTCCTTGTTTCTTGCATTTGTCATTCAGTTATTTGTATTGCCTCGTCTTCGGCATCCTGTTCCTCCTCCATTTCCCCGTCATCCGGTGGCATCCCCATGCCAAGCAAAAGTGTCGACATGTTTGCCCCACACATATGTCAGCTCGCGCAGCAGGGCAGCCTTGGAGACACGGCTTTGTCAGCTTAAGTGTGCCACGTGTTTTCGTTCTGGACGGATGGCGCGGCCGTAGCTTGGCGGCGCGTCCGATACGCAGGTGGTCACTGGGGGTTCCGTACCCCAACCCATTCGGTGATCCAGTGGAACTGAGGAAATTATACCAGCGCGACCCTACCTAGGAGTTGGAGCCCCTAGGAAAGCAGCATTAATAGTAACAATAAAGCTAAGCTAAAGCTAAGCTGAAGCTAAGCTAAACGCTAAGCTGAAGCTAAGCTAAAACTAAGCGAAAGCTAAGCTAAAGCTAACGCTAAGCTAAAGCTAAGCTAAAGCTAAGCTACAACTAAAGCTAAAGCTAAAGCTAAAGCTAAAGTTAAAGCTCCCAAGGGACTGGGGGAATCGCGGGGCGGGGACTGGGGGAACCGCCAGGGGCGGGCAACACTGCCCGGCCCCTTTAAGCAAAGAGAGTAAGAACCCTTCTAGGCGGAGCCTAGGTAGGGAACATAGTCAAACCACATACACAATAAGCTAAGCCAAGATAAGGGGGCGCTATGCTAAGCTATGCTATGCAATACTGTGCTATGTTATGCTATGCCATGCTATGCTATGCTACGCTAAGCTAAGCTACATTAGGCTAAGCTAAGCTAGGCTAAGCTAAGCTAAGGTAAGCCAAGCTAAGCTAAGCTAAGCCAAGCTAAGCTAAGCCAAGCTAAGCTAAGACGAGATAAGCTAAGCCAAGCTAAGGGGGCGCGACTGGGGGAACCGCGGGGCGGGGACTGGGGGAACCGCCCGGGGCGCGTTCCACTGCCCGGCCCCTTTAAGCTAAGAGTAAGAACCCTCTAGGCAGAGCCTAGGTAGGGAATTATCCCAGTGCGACCCTACCTAGGAGTTGGAACACTTAGGAAAGCAGCATTAGTAGTAACAGTAACGCTAAGCTAAGGCTAAGCTAAAGCTAAGCTGAAGCTAAGCTAAAGCTAAGCCACAGCTAAGCTAAAGCTAAGCTAAAGCTAAGCTAAAGCTAAGCTAAAGCTGAGCTAAAGCTAAGCTAAAGCTAAGCTACAGCTAAGCTAAAGCTAAGCTAAAGCTAAGCTAAAGCTAAGCTACAGCTAAGCTACAGCTAAACTAAAGCTAAGCTAAAGCTAAGCTAAAGCTAAGCTAAACGCTAAGCGGAAAGCTAAGCGAAACGCTAAGCTAAAGCTAAGCTAAGCTAAAGCTAAGCTAAAGCTAAGCTAAAGCTAAAGCTAAAACTAAAGCTAAAGCTAAAGCTCCCAGGGGACTGGGGGGAACCGCTCCCAGGGGACTGGGGGAACCGCCCGGGGCGCTTTGCACTGCCCGGCCCCTTTAAGCTAAGAGAGTAAGAACCCTTCTAGGCAGAGCCTAGGTAGGGAAAAAGGTAGTTTACTCGTGGGGGGTTCTCGCGGCACTGCCCCCCCCTTCGTGCAGGCAATGGACATTGGCCATGCTCCTGTCCCCGGACTTCCCGCCGTTTGATTATTCAACGCTTTGCCCACGACGTCAGAAATTTGGTGTTGGCACAGCCATGTTTGAGGGAACCCTGCGGTTTGTCCACCTTGGTTTGGGGAGGGGGCGTCCCGTCAAGGGGCTTACATGCAGAAGGAAAGCGTAGGCGTGTTGAGTGCTAAGCGGCAGCGTGCTCTGGGTTCGGTCTGGTGCAATGTTGTTGGCATCCACTCTCAATTAAACCACGAGGAAGCCAGTATGTTGAACGAAGAGATAGCCAATACTTGTTTTGAATTTCGGGCATCGTGAAAATCCACGAGCGCGTAGGGCCCTCTGAGCTGTTCCAGGGAGCCCCAAGACGGCCCAAGATGTTTCCAAGACGCCCCAAGAGAGCCCCAAAGTGATTCCCAAGATGCCATCCCGAGGCACAGACTGCTTGAAATTTGAGGGTGTAGAACCGAAGTGGAACGGAGGCCCTCAACAGGCTCATCTGGGGCGTGCCCCAGGTTGTCTCGCTGTTGTCCCGTGGTTAAACCCGTGGTGTGCCCGTAGTTGCCCCGCAATTGTCTCGTGGTTATTCAGCGGTTCATTGGTAAATGTCCCGTCCCGTGAATGTCTAGCGGTTGCCTTTTTTGTGTAGCGTTGTAGGTAATGCAACGAGTACCAAATACACACAAATATATTTGGGAGTTGTATATTTCTTGTGAATGGTAGATCAGGATACCGTTCGATGTATTAATTGTGCGATTCACCGGATGGTAGCGAAATAGGCATATCAATATTTGGGCTTACAGATAGTTCGATCGTGGTGTCCCGTGGTTATCTTGCGGTTATCCCGTGGTTGCACCGTGGTTGTCCCTCAATTGTCCTTTAATTGTCCCGCGATTGTTCCATGGTTGTCCCGTGGTTCCGTGGTTGTCCCGTGGTTGTGTTGTGGTTGTTACGCGATTGTTCCGCGGTGGTTCCGCGGTTGTCCCGCCTACGCGGTTAGATGGATCGATCATGATATTGATGCGCATATTGTGTATACATGCTCACCGATGTACATCTACATAGATGTGTGAATATGCACATCACACATATTGCATATACGTAGGTTCTCTTTTGATGGACGACATAATGCAATGCACATGGGGGTATGAACATTTATTTTTCCTGTACATGCATATGCGCATGAGCAGTGGTGGTGGGTCAGGCATTGGCTCGCGCGTAGCATGAAAACAGTGTCAGACATATTTGTAGTTTGATAGTTTGATCGATGGACGGACAGCGTGGCCTGTGTACTAGGCTCCCAAAATTATCCCGAGTCGGCCCAATTTGGCTGTGAGACGACCAAAAAGATCCCAAAGAGGACCACGAAGAAGGCCCCCAGCAAACCAGCATGGTAGACCAGCACGGCAGGCCCTGTATAGCCCCGCACCCCCAAGGCCTCCAAGAGGCCTCCAATGAGCTCCGTAACGTCCAGATTTCACGCATTTCAGACGTGCACCCCGCGAAGCGAAAGGAGTTCTTTGGAATTGGTGGCAAGGCTGGGAACCCGCCTAGCCGCGAGTCGTGATTGAGATTGGTGATGAGGTTGGGAACGAGTCCTCCTCTCCTTCTCTTCGTACGGTCGGCCATGATTAGTAGGTCGACCCTGCCAACTCAAGGGTACCCTTGCGTCCTGCGTCTCGCTACCCATGCCTGCTGCATTCCTGCGGCAACGTGGCCCTCGGAAGGGCCTCGTGTCCTCTCGCGTGTCCTCTCCAATCAGGTACGAAGGTATCTTCACCCATGATGATCCACGGTCCTCCCAGTCTTACTCGTCATATCCCTCCTCCCTCGTCATCATCCTTCTTCGCCTCCGTCATTCGCTTTGTCCGCCTATGGGTCGCTCGCCTCGCAGGTGCAACGGCGTGTGTGCCAATTCGTTGCGAGCTCGCTCGCGCGAGAAATGCAGTCCACCCGAGCGCGTGACGAGGGCCTGGGATCCACGCGGGCGGCTCCTCCTCCTCCTCCTCCCACTCTAGCGCAACGCCGTGTTTCTTTTTTCGTATTATTAGTATGGTTCCTCTTCTTCTTGCTCATCATCATCATCCTCATCATCATCATCAGCAGCAGCAGCATCATCATCATCAGCATCATCATCATCATCATCAACAACAACATCAACATCAACATCGTCATCGTCATCATCATCATCATCATCATCATCATCATCATCATCATCATCATCATCATCATCATCGTCCTCCTCCTCCTGGTCCTCCTCCCTATCCTCCTCCTCCTCCTCTTCCTCCTCCTCCTCTTCCTCCTCCTCCTCCTCCTCCTCCTCCTCCTCCTCTCCGTAACCATTTTGGCTCAAGATGCCTTGTTCCACGGGGGAACACGTGGATACTGCTAGTCCGCGGGTTGTTTTCAGGCGCGGGTCCGAATCGGCGCGCGGGGTGCGCAGATGGCGGGCGGCAGTGGATCAGGCAGCGGGCGTGCAGCAGGACGCCAGCGCGGCCCACTGCCCCAGTCGGGCAACGGCGCTGGCACGTGGTCGCGGACGGCAGGGGGCTCCCGGTTGGCCGACGTGGAAGTGCTGGGCGTGTGGGCTGGGCGACCAGTTCGGTTTCCGCACCCACTGCCGCGACCCCCACTGCCATGCGCCGCGCGCTGGAGGTGTCTGGTCGGCGGCTGGCGCTGGCGCGAAGCAGCAGGCGGTCTCCTCGGCGGCGAAGTTCAAGGCGGTCGAGGAGCGGGAGAAGGCCCTCCAGGCGAAGGTCAAGGCCCTGGAGCACACGTCCGCCGAGGCCAGCGCAGGGGCGGGCCAGGAGAGCGCGCGGCCCTGGGCCAAAGGGCCGAGCGAGGTCGAGAAGTGGCTGCACAAGAAGAAGTGGCCCGAGGCGGAGTGCGACTGCTCGTCGGGCCACTGGGCGGGGGCGCTCGCGGACGTGGAGGCGCAGCTGTGGTCAGCCCGTGAGCCACGGGACCGCGCCAAGTTCAGGGCTGCGCAGCTGCGCGAGGTCAACCTCCGCGCCGAGAAGGCGGCTGCCACGCTGGTCGCAACGGAGACTGAGGAGCAGCGGTGCCAGACAGCGTTGCAGGCGGCGCGCGCCAAGGTGCAGGAGGCCAAGCAGGCTGAGGAGGCGGCTCGCGCGTACCAGGTCGAGGTCCAGGCGCGCGTCGCTGCAGAAGGGCCGAGGCATTGCCGACGACGTGGACGTGCTCCGTGTGCAGCGCGTGCACCTCGCAGGCCGTGTGGGAGCCAGCCTCGAGGAGTTTGGACCGGCAGCGGGTCTCGCCAAGTTGGCAGCCGACCTGGAGCGGAGGGCTGCTGAGGAGGTGCCTGCAGCTCCTGGTGGTGAGCCATATGCTGCTGGTGGGGGCGATGGGAGCGGCGCAGCATTGGCAGGAGCACCAGGGCAGCCCGCAGGTGCCCCAGGAGCAGTGCCAGGAAGCGGTGCTGGGCCAGCAACACCTGCGATGATCGTGGACGAAGAAGCCCCACCCCTCACTGAGGAAGAGGAGGCATGGCTCGCAGGTGCTGCAGCAGCGCCTGACGGAGCCATCCAGCCAGACAAGCACACGCGCTACGTCGAGGTGTTGCAGCAGGCGTACTCACGGCTGGCGAACAAAGGTGCTCAGGAGGCGTTGCGAACGCAAACTATAGCCGACTACCGCACAAGAAATCTCCAACCATCCGTGTAACTCTGAAGACTGGTGATGCCAGCAACCACGGTGGCGAGGCGATAGCTATACCTTGAACACTACCCGTCATCGTTGGGCATTTCTAATACGAATATATGTTGGTTTGCGGCGAGAGCATCGTTTTGAACACCAGCACCCGCCCACCCCAATGTGTATAATATTCGAGATGTTTCGCTTCATGGTCCGACGTTGTGACGATCGCGAAAAGCGCAGCCCGCCACACTGACACGTCTGGTGGTGCGACTTGGAGGCGTTGCTATACAGGGAAGGGGTGAGGGAGGAAGGTGCAGTTGTGGAGGAGGCGGACGAGGGAGATGAAGGGGGAAAGGTGGAAGAAACGTGGGACGCGAGATGGGGGAATATGAGGATGGAGCTAGGGAGGAGGGATGGGGAATGGAAGACGTTCAGGAGGTGTGGATGAGCATGGGGAGAATTGCAGCAGCCGCAGCAGCGTCAGCAGCAGGGGGAAAGAGGAGGCAGAGCAGGATGACGAGGGCGAGAACGAGTGCGAGTAGGAGGAGGAGGCGGACGCCGATGAGGTGGAGGGCGAGGTTCGCCGCAGATGACACGTGCGACGGCGGCGGCGCGACGAGACAGGGAAACGGGTCGAGTACAGACTCGCCGAGAGGCGCGGTCGGAGCCGCGCATCGGTCCACAGAGCGGGATGGGCAGGCGCAGGGCGAGGCACAACCCCCAGACCCCCGACGTAACGATTTTTTCGTTACGTCGACCCCCAGAGGTCCCGACCCTTTCCCCATGACCGGCTTTGCATCCTGAGTCGTTTTTTGACGCTCCCGAGGCCCGGTGAGGGCCCCCAGAGGCCGAAAACTAGGAAAAACCTCCCGACATGATTTTTTCATTGCTCGAGGGGGTCTGGGCCTGGAGGCGGGCAGAGGCAGCGCTGCCCCCGCTGCCGGGCCTCCTCTCTGAGCCTCCCGCTGCGGAGGGGGGGGGCGCGCCGTCGGGCGCATGCCCGGTGGCCTCTCGGGGGCGCGCGCCCATGCGCGGTCGGCTGGCGCCTCCCCGACGCCAGCGGGCGTGTGCGAGCGGGGCGAGGGCAGGGTCGGAGAGCACATGCAGGGCGGTTGGAGCGGGGGGGGGGGGATGTGGAGAGGGGGGGGGGCGGGGGGGGGAGGCGGAGTGGAGAGCGGGGCGTTTGGAGGAGAGGCGGGGCGGGGTTAGACGAATAGGGTGGGGAGGAGAGGATGGGGAGGGAAGGAGGAGGAGGAGGAGGAGGACCCGTGTAAACCCAAGGCGCGTCAACGATGTTGCAACAAAACTTCCCTCCAAGTTTCCTCTTCAGAAGCCCCTCGAAGCATGCATCCTGTTTGGAGACAGCCGTCGGAGAATCATCAGTCGCGCCTAAACGCAATTCCTGGAACTTCAGCGCCGCGCATCAGCTTTACAATGTTGTCCTGGCGGTTCTGAATCATGCCGGAAAACCGTTGCTGGGGCTTCAACACATCGAATCAACATGACTGATGCGCCCTGACAATCCTAAATCGTGCCGGAAAACCGTTTCTTCGATGTCCGTTATAAGAATCGTTTGAAGTGTCGTAAGTATTTGACGAATGCACGCGGCGCTAATTGAGAACAACATGTTGAACATAAATCTTTCCGTCCGTGAAATTCATGCACACTTTAGAGACGAACGTGCGTGGTGCTACGGCGAGAGCCACAGTTTGAAACGTAGTCTCCTTTCATCCATGAAACGTCTGCAAACTTTTAATACGAATGTGCGGGGCGCAAAGGCGTGAGCCACATCTTGAAAACCACCCGCCCTTCATCTGCGAAGCTGTTGCAACTGTTAGGCCCCATGATTTCAAATTATGAGGGAGACTCAGAACGCCATGCCCGCCCTACCGACACGCGTCGGGGTGCGACAGGGAGGAGTCATTTATCGTGTGGCCTTCAGCCCATTCCGCTACCGCGCCTTGGTTGTGGGTCAGAGTTGTCAGGGATGCTTCTTCCAGTCTCTTCGGGGTGCTCTCGGGGGCCTCTTGGAAGCAGTATTTAGACATATTGGGGGCCTCTTGCGGGCCTCTGAGGAGCCTCTTGGGCCTTTTCGGAGCCTCTTGGGACCTCTTGGGGGCTTCTTGGGGGCCTCCTGGGGCCTTCTGGGGTGCTCTTGGGGCCAAGAGCATGAAATGTCCGCTCGGGACCCCCATCTGGGCCCTCTCTTTTGGTCGTCTTTGGGCCCTCTTGAGCCGTCCTGGGCGCCTCTCGGGCCGTCGTGGGGCCGTCTTGAGTTCCTCTTGGGCGCTTCAGGGGCCGTCTTGGAGCGATCTTGAGGGCTTCGTGGGTCGTCTTGGAGCGTCAGGAAGCCGAAAAGGCGAGAACGCCAACACCCTGAACAATCCAATGGACATAGATGATTATTGCCCTTTGGGTCCGTGTTGGGACGCCTCTTGGAACACTCTTGGGACGTCTTCGGGGCCTCGCCGAGTTGAGGCCATCTTGGGCCTTCTCGGCAGCATCTTCGGCCCTCTTGGGCTTTTTGGACCCATGTTTGGCGGGCTGCGCTACCGGAGAACGCGCGCTACAGGCCCGGGGAATCCTGGGGAATCTCCAGAGATCCCAGGGAATTCTGGGGAATTCTGGGGAATTCCCCAGAATTCCCCAGAATTTCCAGGGCCGCATGAGCTTGTGGCATTCCACTACGTGCTGCAGACACGGTGGCGGATAAGGAAAAAGGATGGATGGAGGAGGAGGAGCAGCACGAGGAGGAGGAGGAGGAGGAGGAGGAGGAGGAGGAGGAGGAGGAGGAGGAGAGGGTGAGAGCGGAATGGAGGCGAAGTGTGGAGCGAGCCCTTGGCGCACCGTCGTGCGAGGCGTCGGAGATCGGCGCAGGGTCCGGGGACCGAAGTTTTTAACTGCCGTGGTCAGGGAGTTGGACCTCGGCCTCTCTTCCCCATTTCGTCGAAACGTTCGCGGGCGATGTTTCTCCCCCAATCCCCGAGTTTCGCCCGAAAAGTCTGGCCGCTCAGAAGAATGGGAAAACCCTGGGATACACCCCAAGGGGGCTATTCGGACGCACCCCTATCGAGCATGGACACCCCCCCATCGTATATCCCAGGGTTAGGCTCCAAATTTCTGGTCCATTCGGAAACCCCACGAAGCCTGGGATAGGGGTCGACATATCCCCTGTTAGAAACCATTGTGTCCATGATCCGCACCCAGTCATGAGCTATGCGCGCTGGTCGACGAGAACGTGGCTCCCGGCTGCTGATCAGAATGTCCCAGCTCAGCCCCACATGAAGTCCCGCAAGACGCATGATCACGCGATCCCAGCAGAGCCTAGACTTCACCAATCTACTATGTCGAGCCGCTGTCGGCCATCCGCGTCGACCGTTCAATTCGGTACCGATGGATCCTTGTGATCACCATATGAAGTGTAAGCCTGGGATGCGCGCGGAGAACACAATGGTGCGATTGGCCCCAACCGGAAGCTGCGCAAGCAAGCGAGAGTCAAGGCCAGCATGACATGATGACATGATCTCTCAACCTCTTGGGGGAGGGCCGACTTCTGCTTCTAGGACACTCCTGTTTAAGCAGGAGTGCCCAACGACAGTGACAGTAATTCCAACATGATATATTACACCAGAGAAAAGCCCCAATCAGTGCATGGTTTTCGCTGAGGAGATCGACCGGGAACCCGGGAGCCCGGGAACCCAGAACCCACCGACATCGGCCCGGAACCAATAACCGGGAACCCAGGAGCCCAGAGCCGGGAACCCGGGAACCCAGCGTGCGACCAATTTTGGCGGGTTTCAATTTCCGCGAGGACCCCTTCAGTGCAAGCACTGATTGGGGAATATTGACAGGTGAAGTTGCTCCATGAACCCATCTGTTACCTGCATCATGCATGCTCCAAATGTGACGTGGGGTGGGACCTCACACTACATTGCAATTTAAGTTCTACCAGCAGCAGGGTGTGGTTGACCTTCCTCATTATTCTCTTCCACCGTCCCACCACTCCTCTCCCTCACCTCTGTCGCCCCCACCCCCCCCCCTCCCTGCCCTACCCCGTCTCCCGCCGCCTCCCCCTCCCTCTCACCACCCTCCCCTTCTTCCTCCTCCTATCCATCTTCACCCCTATTCCTTCTCATTCCCCCCATTCACCTCCCTCTCCTGTCAAACTGGCTCCAATGCTAGAGCGCCAGAGAGTTGGCCACAGAAGGCTAATCGGGGTGTCAGCCCCGCTATTTTGAAGCGGTCGTCCCTCTCTCTGGTTTCTGGACACGGTCCTGACCATCACCGACCCTTGCCAGGACCACGACAACAACACGATATAAGTATCATTTGTTCCAGTCATACCGTAGTAGACATGTTCATCATCCGACGCCAGGTGCGCAACCTACGGCGCAACAAACAGCACACCGTTTTAAAATCTGACGTCGAGTGCGCAACCTATCCCGTAACCACTAGCTCGCTGCTTGGCTCTCGGCCGCCGAGAGCGCAATCTATAGAGCAGCCAGGCAGGCCATGTTCGCCTTGGCCTTCGAGAGCGCACCCTACGGCGGCTTTACTTTTAACCGCCGAGTGCACAATCCATGGCCCAAGTAATAGATGGAACATGGCGTAACCCATAGATGGCGCAATTCATGACGGAACCCGTTGTTGGCGAAGCTTGCGCATCGCGCAATCTACGCCGCAACCCATGAATGGCGCAACTTGTGGCGTAACCCACGGATGACGCAAGCCACGGCGCGTCATGAATGGCGCTCTCCCTTCGAAGATTCTGCATGTTGCGCACAATGTATGCCCGCCGTTTGTGTTAGCGGTGATGCCCAAGCGGGGAGCTGTGTTGTGATTCCTTCCTTCCTTATCTGCCCCCCCTTCGCTTGGGAAACAACTGTTCTGCTTCGGGAGGCCAACCACCGAAACCTTCGGTGCTTGTTCCCGAGACTGGTACCGTTTGTCGCTGTGGTCAGCCAGAGATCGGCGCCCATGCCGCGTTTGATACGACACCGTTGTTCGGTCGCTGCTGCACTGACTCTATCACACTATGGTCGGTCATATGTTGTTCTATTCATGAATGGTTTAGGTATCCATGTGGCCAGCCTTACGTCTGTTCGCATATTGCGTTTTATAGTGCGCCGTTATTCGGTTATTGCGGTTGTCTACAGTCTTCAGCTACGTGTTGATCGCAGGTGTTCTCATCTGTGATACTCTAGCATGTTCTGTTCTGAGCAGACCGGCATTACGTCGTGACGCTTGTCAAGTTTGATACGTCGTCCAATCAGTCGTCGTTGGGTATGGTTTTCCTTGTGGCTCGCCTGACCTCGGCGCGCACGTCGCGTTCGAGTGGGCGCCGTGGAGCTCCCACGAATGCTTCGATTCCCCGACATATCGTGGTGGTGGGTATCCGTGTTGAAAGGAAAGCTCCCCGCGTCCCCCTCCCCCCTCTCCCTCCCCCTCCTCTCTCCTCCCTATCCCCGCCTCTGCCCTCCGCACCAAACAACATCTCGGCACACGACTCACACGTTTCGTGGCCCCACAGGGTGTTCCACCGAACGCACCAGCGGTTGCGTTTGCATGCGCCCACCGCACCCATGTCGGCACATCCCGCACACGCTTTGTTGTGGCCCCATATGGAGCTCGGCCGAAGGCCCCTGTTGTTGCGTTCGCATGCGCCCACCGCACCCGTGCCAGTACACCCCTTGCACGCTTCGTGGCCCTATACGGAGTTTCACCGAAGGCCCCAATGGTTACGTTCGCATGCGTCCGGCCCATTCCGTTTTCGGTTCACCACATACGTTTCGTGGCCCCGCCACCGAAGGCCCCGGTGGCGGTGTTCGCCTGCGCCCACCGCACCCAATTCGGCTCACCACTCACAGGATTCATGGCCCAACTGGGAGCTCAACCGATGGCTTAAGTGGCGGTGTTCGCATGTGTCCGCCCCGCCATTTCGGCACACTCTCACATCTTTCGTTGCCCCATCGGCAGCGCCACCGAAGACCTAAGCGGCGGTGATCATACGAGTCCGCCCCATTCATTTTCGGCTCGCCTCTCACACGTTTCGTGGCCCCATACGGCACTCCACCGAAGACCCCAGTGGCTGCGTTCGCATGCGGCCACCGCACCCATTTCCTTGCACATTCCTTACACTTTCCGTGGCCCCATACGCAGGACGAGCAGTTTTGCCCTTGAGGCGCCAGCGGCAACAAACGGTTGGCGAGAGAGCATCGGCGCCGCCAGACGCACAGCGTCTGGGCAAAATGTTTGCAGCTGCCAGGGGGCGAGGACAGATGTATCCATGTAGGGTGCGAGTTGCGTGCGGGGAGGCTTGGTGGGGCCCTTGAAACGAAGCGCGACCTGTCTGTGACAGTTCGTAGCCTCCCCCGTCGAATCTTGCTTGAATGCCCCAGATCCGATTTTCGTTCGTCCGTTGATTATCTTAGCGTCAGAAATGCCATACAGCGTATGAATAGGATCCGTGAGAAAAAACATGAAGGTAAGCAGATCCACATCATCTGAGTTCGGATCCACGCGGAGGGACAGTTGAGCCACCGCAACACAATTCCATTGCCAAGTTCGGGTCCACACCAATTTTGCTGGATCCGCCAATATTTATGTCACCCTCGCTTGCGCAAGATCTGAAGGCATCCTGTCCGGGCCCAGCAGGAAAACTTCCGCCCTGGGGATGTGGGAGTTCCACCGAACATAAGTATCACAACCGCATTGTTCACATTTGTATATGGTTGGGTCTTGCGCCAGGCTTCTTTCTGTCAGAGTCAGCAACGTTAGATTCTGGATGTTGTGAATATAATGTATGCCATCCTGTTCTATTGTGCTCTTGTCAATTATGCAGTACTGCATTATGTCCTGCTATGTGGTGCTACGTTCAACTCGTTTGCGTCATGGACTGTTCAAGACCACGGCGTTACGTTATATATTACTAAGTGTCTGGCTGTGGCATGTATTATCTTTTGCGTGTCGGGTGAACTCGCCCCTTTTACAGTTTAGGCACGATCCTCTGTGCCATCATGATTGTGTGCTCATGCGGTCGTTCTTGTTGGCAGTGAGAGTATCCGTAGGTTGTATGTATGCCAGGATAGTGCACATCATTTACGTTTTTGTTTACACTTCTAAGTGCAATTCCATCGTATTGCATTATACCGAATGTATGTTGTGTTATGTTTGGTTATGCGTTCGAGAACTTGTTGCTGTGCTATGTGATCGTCAGGTGTGGACTGATTATGTGTGTGATATTGTCTGGTTTGTCCTGGCCCAGTGTGTTCGACTGTTGTGTGCTGCGCTGCGTCCTGGTATGCGATGTTCTGATATTGAATCCTGAAGCTATATTATATCATGATGTAGGACTCCCGGGCGGCGTGACGCCGCGGTGCCTCTCCCTCGGGGCTGCCTGATGTGCAGGGTGTCCTCGCTCGTCGAGGACGCGAGATGGAACACTCCGACATTTCCGGGATCCTGTTGGGTCTGGCGGCCGCGTCATGGTGTCGTCAGTCGTCGAGGGCACGAGGCGGGACATTCAGGGATTCTTGGGATTTTGTGGGGCCTGGCGACCGCGGTATGCAGGGCGGGCAGACGGGAATTCCTTCTGGAGAACCTAACAGTCCCAACTTGTCGGGTCAGGAAAACAGCCTTCTCCCTGCATCCCGTTCCTTCCTCTCCTCTTCCTGTCTGCGTTACAGACAGAGGGCATCGCCGATTCGAAGCCGCATGCTCTGGGCCCGCTTTAGCTTCTCCTCTTGCTCGCCCTCCCCACCCTCCCATTGGCTCCTCCACCGCCGCGGCAGCCGCCGCTCTTCTACCCCCTCCTTTTGCCTCCTCGTTAAGCCCCCCTTTACCCTTTTCTCCTTACGGTAGGTTCGCGTCGTGTCGACTGGCGGCGACCCCGCCGCCGACGTTCAACGTTGAACGCCGACGGCGGCCCAGAATCGGTCGATGTTGAACGATCGGACGTTGCGGAGACGGCCGATCGTTCAAGGTTGAACGATCCAGCGCGGTGTCAGGAACCAACGCCAGAGTCGACACGGCACGGACCTGCAGCACCTCCTCCTCCTCCTCCTCTTCTCCTCCTCCTCCTCGCACAGTGCTCCCTTGCCCCCATCGCTTGTCTGATCGGACCCTCGATTTTTCTCGTTGTCCCTGTTTGCTCGGGTCGGTCCCTCGCTCGGCTCTGTCGGGTCCTGGTCCGTCCCTCGTTTCTTTCGGCCCTTCTTCGGGCCCCTCGCTCGTCGTTTCGGCGCCACGGGCAGGAGTGTTCGGCAGACGATCACCCGCGCGCAAATCAAAAGAGCTTCAAGGCCGCGGGGCAGGCAGGAGCCCTCCAGCCCTCTGGCGCCCATGGAGGGGGCGCCCGGCGGGCCCGACGCCGCCGCGCGGGGCGGAGCTGCGGCGCACGATCGCGGAGCAGCTGGGCGTGCTCGAGGAGCCCGCCGGGGTTTGTCACGGGAAGCCGGGGGCGGGTCGGGCGAGACGTGGTGGGGGGTCCCGGCGCTTTTTTTGCAGGGTGGGGGCTTCTTTAGTGCGCAAGAAGGTCCACGAGGCTGGGGGGGTCTTACGCAGTATGGGGTCCTGGAGTTGTTTTGTAGGATGGGGGGTCCCTACAACAGTGCACAAACAGGATCCTCGAGGCTGGGGGTGTCAGTCGTGGTGGGGGGTCCCGGCGCTTTTTTTGTACGGTAGGGGGCTTTTAAAACAGTGCACAAAAAGGGTCCACACGAGAGGATCGGGGAGACTTTGATGCAATACCACGTCGTGGGGGCGGCCGAGGGGCCGAAGAATTCGGCAAGGGAATTCGGCGATGCACGGCTGCCTCCGGCGCTGGCGTGCGCCAGGAAAGACAGTTGCATGCAGTTGGTTCACCAGCACCGCTTTACCATCCGCCCTTTCGTCCGACCCGGCGCGGGCAGGCGGGCAAGTGTTTTCTCGTCAGGTTCGCCATGCGTTTGGCTTTAGAATCTGGTGAGGACGGGGAGTCGGTTGAGGAGGGGAGCGGGAGGACGAAGATGGGAGATGTGACGGAGAGTGAAATCGCGTGCGAAACGCGCGTGTTTCGTTCTTGTTCCGTGTTTGCGAAACGTGCATTGGGATATCGGTAAGCTATCAAATTCAGAAAAGGGGCAAGCGATCCGGTCGATGTATGCCTAGCATGTGCCGCAGGCTGGAACCATTCTTCGGTAGTAGATGGCCAGCGCCTGGAAATTTAGGGCCCATGATATAATCTGAAACGACAAGTGCATGATGCAAGCCATAGTTACCGTCATCACCATGAGGTCGTCATTCGTATCAAGTACGTACTAACGTCATCAGTCATCGGCAACACCAGCGTTCCAAACACTCTCCGGATGATTTTGTGTACGTCAGTTTGGCGGACATCATCTTGGCATAGTAGTGTGCAATGCAAACTTCAGACGTTCTTCACGCGCGCCTATGAAAATCAATGAACACGTACGTCGTCAAGTGTTCCAAAGCTTCAGATCAGAAGTGCTTACCGTCAACATAGCCACATTTTTAAGTTGGCAGCTAAATTCCTTGGCGAGGCGTCAGTGGAGTCTAGCCTCAGTCCTTGGGCTTGTTAACGGCTATGGCAGACACGCAGGGAATGACGCTGCGTTGTTGATTGATGTTTGTGCGCAGCATTCGCACACGCTCGTAATTTTATTTGCTCGCCCATCGATGCAGCAGACTGAGGCGTGTTCGCCATGGTATATCCAGACAAACCCATGCCAGTACAAGGCTCATGCAAGACATGCGCATGTGGCTGCTGCCTACCATGATGCTGCTTCCGGGACTGGTGCGTCAAACTGCATGTCTCCTGCGCTGCATGAGCAAGCCGTTCCGCTTTCGGCGCGGCTGTGTTCGTCCTCGTTATGGGGGGCTGTTCTTGCCGAGGCATGCGCGAGCTTTGTGTGAAAGGACTATCCATTGATCTCATCGGTGGATCGTTGTTTTCAGCCGTGCCCCGTGTGCCGCGCCCCCACGGACGGGCCGCTCGTTTCGGGCGCCGCGGCGGCGGCAGGCTGCCACGGCGCCCGCAGCGCGGGAGGGCGAGCCCCGGGCGAGGCTCGCTGCGGGCCGGGCCAGCCGCAGAGCGGCCAGGAGCGCAGCGGCGGCGAGCCGCTGGAGCAGGCCCACACCGCGCAGCTCGGCGGCGCCGCCCTGCTCAACATGTGGGGGCCCAGAGCATAGACACGACCACCACGTCGATTCCTCCTCTCTCTCCGCTTTCCAGCGAGAGGGGGAGGGGGGGGAGGGAGGTGGTGGTGGTGTACATTTGGGGGCGCCCTGCTCCACAGCCACCACCACCAGCCTCGGCAGCCAGCAGTCGCTCGGCAAAGCGGGGCCCAGCAGGCCCACGGCGGCCCGCAGAGCGCCGCCCCTTCGAGCACCGTCGTCGCCGCAGCGGGGCAGATCGGCACGATCATCCTCGTCGGCAGCACCCTCCTCATCACCAGCATGGCCAGACGTATTTACCATTTTTCTCGTTGCATCGGCCGTCATCAGCGGTGCCGTTGCGCCCGTTGCCGGCATTCCCCTCCATCATTTCCCCCCCCTCCTGTCGTCCTCGTCGGCCTTCTTTCCGCCCCCCTGCGATGTATCTATATATATATATATATATATACATGTATACATATATAGATCGGCACAGTCATCATCGTCGGCAGCACCCTCCTCATCACCAGCTTTATCTCAGACGTGCCATCTTTATCGTTGCATCTACACCCTATAGGCGATGCTTCAGAAAACGTGAGTTTTCGGCCAGAGTCTCGATTCTTCTTACTGTTTCCATGTGAATCCTAATGTTTCAATAAGAATTCTGGGTTTTTCCTCGAATTCTGAGACTCTGAAATTCTCAACCCATGATTTCTGAAGCATTTCGCAGGGTGTACCGCCATCAGCGGTGCCGTTGCGCCCGTTGCCAGCATTTCCCCCCCGTCGTCATTGCCCCCCCCCCCCCGCCGTCCTCGTCGGCCTCCTTTCCGCCCCCCGTGCGATCTGCTGAGGACCTCGTGCTCGGCGCGCGGCCGTCCCGCGGAGCCCCCGGGCCTGCCGCGCGCGCCGCCTCAGCGAGCGCCGGGCGGGCCGACGCGCGGAGGGCAAGCTGGACAGACGCGGGGGCCCCGCGGCGTGGCGCTGCCCGCTCCTCCTCCTCCTCCTCCTCCTCCTCTTCCTCCTCCTCCTCCTCCTCCTCCTCCTCCTCCTCCTCCTCCTCCTCCTCCTCCTCCGCTCCGCTCCTGGGAATCTCCGTGGAGACCTCTTCTGCAGATGGGCGTTGCATCGAGGAGGAAAACATCGTCAGCACCAGTTTTCGGAGGATCGCCTGGATCGCTTGGATCTGCGCCGTTCTCCCCGTTCCCGCAGGGCGCGCAGCGCGCCGGCAGTGGCACTGGAGGCGCAGATCCATGATGCCCGCCGCGCGGACCTCCGACAACATATGTTTACGACCATGTTTGGTCCGTTGCCAAATCCCGATGTTTTGTCCTCGACTGGCGGGAGCCTTCAGTAGCTTCACGAGTAGCCAGGAATCCCCTCAGCGGGGAGTGCATGGCTTCCTGAGAGATTCTGCTGGCTGGGGCTCTTCATCAGGCCCTCCCTGGCAGAAGGGGTCTGGCCGCGGAGCAACCGAGTGAGATCTTGAGCGGCACTCTTTTGTCATGACGGTTTCGATTGGTCTTGAAATCTGCGCGGTTGAAGGAGAGCTTGTATGTCGGCATCTTGCCCGCTCGCTTCCGTGCTTACCCGCATACTTGTCCGCTTGCTTGTCTGCTCACCCGCCTCTGTGCGATTGTGTTGGCGTCAGCGCGCGTGCGTGTGTGCGCGCCGCTGCTCGCGTGCGCGTGTGAATGTGTGTTTGTGTGCGCGCGCGTGCGCTCTTCCCTGCTCGCCATCTGCCCCTCTTCTGCTCGCCCTTCCCGACGGGCCTGCCTCGGGCTGCCCTGGCTCGCGCTCTGCACAGTCGCATACTGCCGGGCCCCGCCCGCAGTGGCCCGCACGTTTTGCCTTGCTCTCAGTACGCCTCCCTGCTGCGCGGCTTCGTTCGGCAACGTTGCGTGCAAAGCTGTATTGTGGTTTGTTCAGTGGCCCCGTTGCGACTGGATTGGCGCTCTATGTGTTCCCGCCCCGGGGGTGTGCCACGTGGCGAAGAGAATGGACGGCTTTTTGTTTTCGCCCCCCCCCCCCCCAAGGCGTTGCCTTGTGATGGTCAGAGTGAGATTGTACATGTTCGGCCCGCGCGGCATCGCCACGTGATGAGTCGAGTGGACGCTCCTCATGCCCCTGCTGCGTGGCGAGTGGAGCGGGATAGTATTTTGTCTACCTGTCAGGCCCTGCCACGTGGCGTTGCCAGGTGGCGAGTAGAGAGGAATAGCATTTGTTTTTTGCCCCGCTTTGGAGCCACGTGCCGAGCAGAGCGGCGTCATTTTGCTTCGCCAAGCAGGCGCTGCCATTTGGTAAGTACAATGGGGGAGTATGTGTTCCCCTCTTCGGGCGTTGCCACCCGGCAAGGAGAGTTGAGCAGTATTTGTTTCGCCCCACCGGTGTTGCCACGTGGCGAGTAGAATGAAGCAACATACGTTTTGATTCGCAGGCGTTGACACGTGGCGAGTCGTGCAGTGGACTAGGTTGCGTTCCGCCCTCCAGCCGCTTCCACCTCGAAATTCGTGTGGAATCGTATTGCAGTGGCCTTCGGCCAGTGCCGCCGATCCGGGTCGCTTGAGGTGCCCCCCATAATGGGCGGCGACACTTCGCCGACAGACACGCACGCACACGCTCGCAGACATTACGCGCACGCACGCACACACACACACAAACACACACACACACAAACACACACAACATACACCCACAGACACACACAAACCACACTCACACATGCGCGCCGCCTTCGCAGGCACATACACACGCACACGCCGGCAACACACACACACACACCACGCACACCGCACAAACACACACACACACACGCCACACAACAGACGCGCATTTCACCGCAATTTGTTCCCCGTTTTCCGCTCTTGTCCCGTTCCATTTCTCTCTCCCTCTTTCCCCGATCCCCTTCTCGCGCACACGGACAAACATTGCCCCGCGCACACGCGCACCCCCCCCCCTTCCCCTCCTTCCCCGGCAGAGCCACCCCGATCACCCCCTCCCCCTTTTAAACTCACACGCCGGATCGGCGGATCGCTTCCACTTCGCAATCCACGTGGAATCGTATTTTGTCCGTCCTGCAGTCGTTGCCACGTCGCGAGAAGAGAAGAGGGGAGTAGCACATTTCTAGCCCCCCCTGGCGTGTCCCACGCGGCTGGGAGATCTGCTCAGTTTGGGTTCGGGGGGCGGTTCGGATTCGGGATGGACGTGTCGTCGTCGTCGGTGTCTCCTCCCCCTCCTTCTTCTCCTTCTCTCCCTCGTCCCCCTCCTCCTCTACCTCCTCTTCGCTGTTTTTGCCCTCTCTGAGGTCGGGCGGCTGTTTCAGCGAGCGCACGGGGCTGGTTCTGGTGAAGGCGATCCGCTGTCTTGGTGGGAGCGGAACGGCTGTGTTGGTTTTGGCGGAGCTGCTGTAGTTTAGGCAAGGTTGTTGTGGTTTGGGTTCGCGGCGCGGTCCTTTCCGTCTCGGGATGGTCGCGGCCGTTCCAGGTACGATTTTCACCCCTTCCAGCGCCTGCAGCTTTGGTGTCGGTCCCCGGGTGTGGTCGTGGTGCCGTCCCGCGTCCACTGTCATGTCACTTCGGCCCTGGCTGGCCCCTCTGGCGCGCTCATCCTGGAATGCTTTCAGCCGTGAGTGCCCTACTCTTCCCTGCCGTCCTCTGCGGCCGCTCCTCCTCCTCGCGCCCGCTCGGGCAGCCGGACAATTCGCGAGTCGCGTGTCCCCGACAACTCACAGCGCCAGTGCGGAGCGCCTCCGCCGTGCTGCAGCGTAAAGACGTGCGCGCGTGGGCCGGCCCCCGCGCTCCTTCTGGTTGCTCCCGCTAGCCTCACTCCACCGCGTTGCTCCGCGCGTGGCCGCGACGCTCGGGCCGGGCGAAAGGGGGGGATTGGGAAAGGGGGGGGGTACGAAATTTGCTGCATGCAGCTGGCTTCGGCCTCACCAAGGGCCCATTCCTCGATACATCGCCGCCTCCGGCGCCGGGAGGCGCCGGGGAAATCAGCTACGTGAGCTGATTCTCAAACCCCCCCTTCGCTATCCCCCCCGTTTCGCCCGACCCCAGACGCGGAAACAAAGTGCGTGCACGTTGTTTCCGATTGCGCGGACGGTAAGCGCGCGGTCGTTCCAAACGAGAATGTCGAGAGTAGGCGTTCATGTGCCAGTGTGTGTGTATTTGTGCGTGTTGGGGTGTCCGTCTGCGTTTGCGTTGGTGTGTACGCGGGCTTGTTTGTCGTTGAAACACGTGTCGTCTTGTCCGCGTTTGTCATTGTTTTTCTGTTTGCCCGCCCAGTCATCTGCATGTTCGTTCGTCCGTCCGCCGACCACCCACGCGCACGTGCGTCCATCCACCATCAAGGATCGATGCGGGTGTATCATTCCAGGGGACGGATAGCAGGGTGAGGAAGGCGGAATTAGATCGCGCCGGTTGCCCGCTGATCGCTTCCCCTTCTAGGAGCAGGAGGGAGTGGATGAGGGCGAGGATGGGCGGGAAGGAGAGTAGCGGGAGGGACGAAGGAGGCAGGAACACGGCAGGAGAAAGACCAGGAGGAAGGGCAGAAAGACGAGGAGGAGGAGGAGGAGGAGGAGAAGGAGGAGGGGCACGACCAGGAGGGATTGGAGGAGGAGGAGGAACCAGAAGAGGAGGAGAAGGAGGAGGAACATTGAGGAACATTACTCCAAGAACGGTCGGCGTGGGCTCGAGAGAACCGGCGCAGATTGTGAAAAGTGGTGCGGGGAATTCTTCCGACACCGTGCTTGGCGCGACCTCTCGTGGCCTGTCTGCAGGGGAGCCAGCACTTGGGCAAACGCCACTGGCACCCCCAGGCAGAAGTCACTTGTCCTCGGGACGTCCACGGCGCATGCGCTGTGTGAGGGCCCCCGAGGGCAGGAAGAGTCGGCAGGTGGTATGCCATAGGCAATTCTTCAGCTGACCCCATCTGCCTGCGGCGAGACGCCAGAACCCTTGTCCAGCGGTTCCCAGCCCAACGGCAACAGCGCAGTGCTTGCCCCCTTTTTCAGAAGGATGGCGGCAGTCAAACAATATTTCATATAATCAAGTGCGTGTAAAGGATGCTCTTACAGTGTTCTTGCACCTTTCACTGTTCGGCACGTCTTTGGGCATATGTTTTGAAACGTCGAAGGGCGTTGCATCCATAGATTTATGCCATAATCGTCTGCAGTTGTTTTAGCCCCGCGGAGTCGCCGCCACGTCCAGTTCTTCGATCTACATGGCCTGAAGAGTTTAGGTCGTTGCGACCCCGCAAAGAGCGAAGCTGGAAGGTGGCCAATGCGCTTCTCCTCGTGCAGTACCACCAAGCGTCTTGAGACCACGCAGGCCGCTAGCGCTGAGGCTCGCCGCAATCAGAGCCATGCCAGAGTAGATCGCACTGCCAAGGCCGCAGCGTACAGGTGCCGCGAGCACGTGCTCTGCATGTTTGTCGCACAGACCTGCAAGCAATGGAGTCTGAGCGTAAGACGCACGAGCGGAATCTGCGCGGCATCTTGATAAACAACGTGAGTGAGAGGGATGGCGCAGCAGGAGGAGGAATATGAGAAGGTAGCAATTAACAGGAAAACGATGGGGACGAGAAGGAAGGATGTCGGCCGGAGGACCCCGATTGGATTCGCCAGAAGATCTCGGCCCAGGGGCACACACGATACGCCGTGCTGCCCGCATCCCACAGGATAACAAGGCGGTGGACGCCCCAGCGAGGTGTGGGGAGCAAGCTCAGGAGGAGGATGGATGGGGTCTGGGCCTTTGGGACTTTGTGTGTCTCCGGACAATCTCTGGAGACATCGACAGGCCATCAGAAAAAGCGCCCCACCGAGGCTCCAGCGCCGCCCACGCACCGCGCCGTGCCCGCGCTGCGCGCACGTGGACATCCCGGCGGCGGTAGCCGTGCACCAGGACGGTTGCCTCTTCCCCCATCAGTCCTGTCCTCGTGCTTAGCCTGCTTCTTCGGGCGACTGTACCCCTCTGGCTCAAGCCGCCCTGGCTCGAGCTTGGCCTGCGCGGCCTGGGGGCTGGATTCTTCCCTGGACTTCGGTTGGCCTGAGCGGCGCCGGGAGGGGCCTCCTCCTCTTGTCGGGCTGGACGAAAGGGGGGGATCAGGAAAGGGGGGGGGTACGAAATCTGCTGCGTGCCGCTGGTTTCGGCCCCACCGAGGGGCCCCTTCGATACATGGGCGCCTCCGGCGCCGGGAGGCGCCGGGAAAATCAGCTACGTGAGCTGATTCTCAAACCCCCCCTTTGCTATCCCCCCCTTTCGCCCGGCCCGATCTTGGCGCCCCTCTCCCCGATGCCATGCCTCGGTCTAATTACTGGCGGCTCGGCGCGGGCGGCCGTGCGGCGCCTCCGGCGCGGCTGCCGCCGGCTCGGGCGCATGGCGCTGCTGCGGCGGCCGCGGGCTGCTGTCCCGCCCGCCGCGGCGGCCGCTCGGGTGGCTGCCGGTTGCTCTGCTGCGGCGGCTGCCGGGTCGGCTGTTGCCGCCGCTGCTGAGGTCGCCGCGGCTGTGGCCGTCTCCGCGGCTGCGGCCGCGGATGCTGCGGCCGCGGCGGCTGCCAGCTCGGCCGCCGCCGTGGGGGCCGCCGCGGGCCGTGCCGTCCCGCGCGGGCCGCGGCCCGCGGGGCCGGCTCTGGCGCAGCCTCGCGGGCACCTCGACGGATTGGAAGGAATTTTCGTCTAGCGTTTGTCCAGAATGCTGCAGCCAGAACTGTCACTTCACTCGGCCAGGATTCGCGCCGGGCGCGCTCGCCACCGTTCCCCGCGCTCGCGGGGAGAATGCTACACTTGTATGTTTCGAATTCGGTGGCATGGAATTGAAGGCTTGCCCCAGAAAAAGACTGGCCTCCTGCCGGGCTGCAAGCGAGCGGTCGACGAGCAACGGGCTGCTAGCATTCCAGCGCGCGTCTCCCTGAAAGAGGGCGGGCGCATTTGCCGAGCCCCTTTTCCGTCGACGTTCGCTCGCCGACGGCCATTCCGCCGCAAATCAAGCAGACCCAAACCCCCGTGAGTCACGAATTGGTCACGACGCTCGTTCTGTATGTTTATCTATGCGATGTCTTGAACTGTGTGTTTCACTGATCATAGTCTTGAATGTTTTTTGATTGTGCTGTTTCTTTCTTATGGACAGCGCGTGAAAAGCCGTGGGAATGCCTTGACAGCCCTCGTTAAGGCTGAGTCACCCTGGACAGCCCGTGGCAAGCCTATGCAGCGCTGCAGCCTGTCAAGGTTCATGGCTACTGTCAAGGGTTGAACGCTGACGCATTGGATTTCCGAGTTGACATTGGTTTGGGCACACGCTCCGACGATGGACAATGCAGGATTTCGGGTGACCCGCGCGGTGGGTGGGTCACCCGCTGCGCGCGCGCGTGGCAGGTTTTGCAAGGTCCACAGTAGGAAAACGGCTATGCTGGCTTGGGAACGAAAGTGGATCCTTAGCGGTGGCGGACTTGATGTTGGAGCTAACATGGGTTTTTGTGTCACAAATCCCCACGCGCGCGCGTGAGGACTTCTGTGTTGGCCGCAATGGAAAAGTCGCCATGCTGGCTTGGGAGCAAAAGTGCACTGTTAGCGGTGGCCGACAGGATTTCGGGTGACCCGCGCGGTGGGTGGGCGCCACCCGCCGCGCGCGCGTGGCGGGTATCGCAATGTCCACAGGAGGCAAGTCGCCATGTTGGCGTGAAAACCAAAGTGCGCCTTTAGCGGTGACTTATTTGATATTAAACTTAACACGCTTGTTTATACAGTTACGAAGATAGGAAACACATCCTCGCTGCGAGAAACCTGAGCGAACCCCTTGCGGTCACCGACCGCGCGCGGGTGACGCGCGTCACGTGCGCGGCGCGGGGGCATTTCGCCTGTGTCCACTAGCAGCTATCTGCAGTGCGCGCGATCCTTGTAACATCAGAGAACTGCCCCCCTCTCTTCCTTCTCCTTCTCCTTTCTTCCTCCTCCTCCTCGTCTTCTTGTGGATTCCAGGTCCTTGGAGTGTAGGGGCTCGCGCCTTGGAGCGTGGGCCACTGAGTCTGGGGGCTCGGGCAGCCCTGGAATCTAGCCCCTTGGGGGAGCGGGGCCCGCTCGGGGCGGGCCGGGGCTGCGCCCGCAGTGCGCGGCGCGCTTGCCCCGTCGTGCCCGGGGGGGTCCCGCTCGAGGACTCGCCCGGCAGCCGTTGGTCGGCGCCCCCCGCGCGGCCCGCCTGTCCGGGGGGGCCCCCGCGCTCGGGAAACGCGCCGGGGGCCCCCTGGCATCGGCTCCCGGCGTGCCCCAGGGGAACTTGCGCCAACAGTTTCGGCATCCGCCGGGCGAAAATACAATTGTCGTGGCCAACAACGAGCCCAACTGTAGCAACCCCAAACCAGGGCAACTGCAATGCCCCCAAAACGACGCCCAGGGCTAGCACAGTGGTCGAAGCCACGAGCCACTTCACTTCTGTAGTACATGAATATGCACGAGCCTTCGAACATAGAGCCCACGTACAGTAACTCAGAAACGGGGCCGGATGTGAAAGTGTAGTAAGTCAAACGAGGTCACTTGTAGCAACCAGAAACGAGGCAAAGTGCACTAATTTCGAATCGAAGTCAACTGTAGCAGCCAAAAACGAGGCCAACGGTAGTAACTCAAAAACGAGGCCAATTGTAGTAACCCAAAAAAGAGGCCAAGTGTAGAAACGAAAAACCACATCCATTTTAGTAGTGAATCAATGATTTCTGGGCGCGCAGCCTCGGGCCACGACGAGGGCTTGCCCGGGGCCATTCCGTCGCCCCCCCCCCTTCCTTCACTTCCCCTCTCCTTCCCCATGTTTTTCCTCGTCGTCGTCATCGGCGTCGTTGTCTTTGTCGTCGTCGTCGTCATGGTCGTCGTCGTCGTCGTCGTCGTCGTCAGTCCGTTCGCCCTCCTCCTCCTTTTCCTCTCTCCTGGGGTGGAGAAGGAGGAGGAGGCGGAAGAGGGGAAGGAAGAGAGACAGCAGTCTTTTGTTTGCAAGAATCGCGCGCGTTGCCAGTAGCCGCTGCTGGACAAGGTCGAAATCCCCCCGCGCCTGGCGGGTGGCGCGCGCAAGCGCTCGCGCTCGGAGACCACGCGGGTTTTGTTTCGACGCTTTTTCGCGAACAGGATGTTTTTTTTTCTATCTTCGGGAACATGTTGAATATGTGATCTTCAAAATCAAGTAGGTCACCGCTGAGAGTCACTTTAAGTTCCCAGGCCAACATGGCGACTGTTCTCTTGTGGACATTACAGAAACCGCCGCGCGCCCGCGGCGGGTGACCCACCCACAGCGCAGGTTTCCCGAAATCCTGTCGGCCACCGCTCGGATTTCACTTGCGTTCCCAAGCCAGTGTGGCGAATCTTCCATGGTGGACATCGCAGAACTCCTCAAGCGCGCGTGGGCAGTTTTGACACAAGAGCTCGTGTCAACTGCAACTTCAAATCCGTCACCGCTAAGGGTTCACCTTAGTTTCCAGGCCAACATGGCGATTGTCCGATCATGGATCATCCAGAATTCGCCACGCGAGCGCACGCGCGTGGCGGGTGGCCCACCCACCGCGCAGGTCACCCCTGCTGGTCACCGCTGAGCGGTAACCTTAGTGTCCAGGATGATATTGCGATTTTCCTACGGTGGACATTTCGGAACTCGCCAGGCGCTAGCGCGCGCGGCCGGTGACCCGCCCGCCGCGCGGGTCACGTGACATCCTGCCAGCCACTGCGAACAGGCCACTTTGAATTTCAGGCCAGCATGGCGACGTTCCGACCTCGGGCATTACAAAACTCTTCACGCGCGCGTGCGTGGGGGATTTTTGCATGGGTTACGCATGGGATCCCGCGCCAGAACCCATGTACATTTCAATATCACTTCTGTTGCCGCTAAAAGCTAATTTGCGTGTCCAGGACACCGTGGCGACTTTCCGATTGTGGAACATACGGGCCTCGCCGCGGGTTCGAGCGCGCGGCGGCTGACCCACCCGCCGCGCGGGTGACCCGAAATCTTGCCGACCACCGCTACGCGCTCACAATAGTTCCCCTACCAACATGGCGACTTCGATTGTGCACGATGCAGAAATCCGCGCGCGCGGGGGGCCATGTGGTGCCCATCGTAGGATATTTACGCTCAAACTAATGTTAGCTTGGAGATCCAATTTGTCAGTGTTCAACACTTGAGAACAGCCGTAAGCTTCGACAGGCCTCGGCGCTGCTTGTGGCCTGCCAGGGGCTGCCAAGGCTTACCAAGGTTTGACAGGGGCTATCAGACGTTGCCAAGGTCTTGCCATGCGCTGCTCATGGGAGAAAGTGCGGACAATTAGCAAACCAACGAGACAATGAACCGTGAAACACAAAAACCGAGACATCGCAGCAGAAGCAACATAACGAACGCCAGGAGCCACTTCGTGACCCCAGGGGGGCTCGGGCCTGCTGGATTGGCGGCAGGTTTGCCGCTGGCGAGCAAGCGTCAACGAGAAAGGGCTCGGCCGATGCGCTCGCCGCTCCCCGTCCAGGAGATGCGCGCAGGAATGCTAGCAGCCAGTTGGCCGTCGACCGCCCGCTTGCTGCCCGACAGGAGGGCAATCGTTTTTTGAGCGAGCCCCCAAATGCATGCAGCCGAAACCCCAAAGTACGATTGCAGTGCTTTTGCGTCCTGCCGCGGGGAACAGGGGCGGGCGCGCCCCGCGCGAATCTGGCCCGAGTGAAGTGGCGCTCTTGTCGGAGCAGGAGTAGAGTCAAGAAAACCTTCCAAACGGCGGACTCCTGCAGCGCGATCGCGAGCAGCAGGACTAATTCCAGCAGCATTTTCGCGAGCAACATGATGGATCCCAAACAGCGCGTCTGCAAGCAGCACGACGGATACCAGCAGCGCGGCCGCGAGCAGCATGCTGAGTTCCTGCAGCAGCAGCATCGGGGGCATCACGTCAGACTCCAGCAGCACTTCCGTGAACGCCAGGACGGACGGACTCAAGCCGCGGTATCGCGAGCAGCCAGCAGCCGCATCGCGAGCAACGCGACGGACCCCAGCAATACTGCGAGCAGCATGCCGGGCCCGGCAGCGCGACCGTGCGCAGCGTGGCGGACTCTCGCGGCACCGCCGCGGGCGCCGCGGCAGACTCAATCGGCGTAGCTTTGAGCAGCAAGACGCGTAGCAGCATGATCATCGCGAGCAGCATGACGGGCGCCAGCAGCATGCTCGCCAGCCGCCCGACGGACTCCAGCAGCGCGCACGCGTACATGACTGACCCCAGCGGCACTATCGCGAGCAGCACGGTGGACCCCAGCAGCGCGTCCGCGAGAAGCACGGCGGACTCCAGCAGCGCGATCGCGAGCAGCATGGCCGTCTCCAGCGGCACCGCCGCGAGCCGCGTGACAGGCTTCCAGCGGCACGATCATGAGCAACATGACGGACTCCAGCTGCGCCATCGCGAGCAGCGCGACGGATTCTAGCAGCGCGACCGTTAGCAGCATAACGTTTCCAGCAGCTCCATCGCGTCGGCTTCGGCGCGATCGTAGGATCGGGCGACGGGGTCGTCGGCGTGGAGGGCGGGCGCCACGAGGGCGTGAACGACGGGCTGGGCGACGGAACCGAGCAGGAGGTGGAGGGCGCGATGGAGAGCATGGCGGAGCTCGTGGACGGCGGCGACGGCAACGACGACATGGACAGGACAAAGGACAGGGTCGACGCCAGGCCCCCGCTGGAGGTGGAGGCGCAAGTCGACGAGGGGATGAAAGAGATCGTCGACGGGGCGTTCACCGAGGGCCCCGCCAGCCAAGGCGCCCCCGAGGCCGGGGGCTAGGTCAATTTGCGCGAGGAGGAGGAGGAGGCCGCAGGAGGCCGACGAGACGTCGGCGAAGTGCGAGGTGGCGTTCCAGGAGGTCGAGGGCACGGTCGAGGTCTTTGCCGCGGACGCTGGCGACGACGATGGAGACCGGGCGGAGGCCTTCGACAACGACGCGACGAGGGGGGCCAGGGTCTGTTTGAGGTCGACTCGCAGTCGCCAGGGGGCGCCGGCGGCAGAGACGACAACGTCGCGGCGAAGGCGACGGAGGTCGAGGGGCCCGGCGGCGACAGAAACCAGCGGGCCTCCGGCCCAGGGGGCTTCCATCGCGGGTTCGCCGCCGTCAGTGGTGCCCTTGCCCTTGCGCCGAGCGGCGATGTCGGGCCCTTCCCAGGCCCCTTCTCCGGTCCCGGGGCGCGCCCACCCCGCGCAATGCCGCCATTTTGCGGCGCGCCCATGGCCAGGGCCTCGTCGCCGCGACGCGGGCCCGCCACGAGAGGAGACGCTTGTCTCTGGGGGGCGCGCGGGCCAGTGCCCCCGGCAGCGGCGCCCCAGCCGCCCCGCCCAAGGCTGCAATGTCAGGGCTGGCATGTCTTTGCCCGCGTTTGCCGCGATCAGCGGCTTTCCTGGCAGCGCTGTCTCGGGCGCGCCCCCCTCCTTCTCGGGGCGCGCCGACCCCCGCCCGGGAGATTGCGCGGGGGGGGGGGGGCGTCGAGGCCACGGGGCGGAAGGCAGAGGTTTCGCCGAGGCGGAGGCGGCCCATGGCGAGGGCGGCCCCTCGAGCTGCCCCCAAGGCCGCGCGCGACTGCGCGCTGAGACCGGGGCCCGACCCCCCCTGGAGTTCGACGACTCCCAGCGTGATGTCCTGATGTTGGCGACCAGGCGAGGCGACTTGCGCGCTGTCCGCCTTGGCTTCGAATGCACCCGCTGGCGCGCGCCCCGGCCCCTCGGCACGATTGCGGTGCGCTGGCGGCCTGGCGCGGTCGCGCTGGCGACGCGCGCCGACGGCCCCCGCGGCCGCCGCAGCGCGGCGACCCTCGGGCTGCTGATGCGCCCTGCGGTTGGCGAGCCAGGCCAGCAGGTCGCGGCGGCGCTGCGCCCGCGGAATAGCAAGACGAACGACACGGGCGAGGCGAACAAGGAGGCGGACATGGAGGCGCCTCGCCGTCTGGCTGAACGGCGTCGCTTCGCTTCGATTTGCCCGCCTTCGTTGGCCAGCGATGAGGGCCTCGCTGGACCGGCCAGGGGCGTGGACGGCATTCTTGATGGGGGCTGACACGCGTCGGCAGAAGTCAATGCGGCGACAGTCCTTGGCGAGGTCGTCGACGAGGCGGACAACGCTTGCGGCGAATACGTGGGCGACGCGGAGGAAAATTGCGGCAGCGTTGGCGTCGTGGGCTGGCGCCGAACCCGATCCCTGCGCCGACGCCCTGCCCGACCTCGTGTCCGACGCCCCGCCCGTCGCGCAACCCGGCGCGTTCCCAGACGCCCTATCTGGCGGCCCCTCCGACGCCCTTCCGGCCCCCGCCGACGCCCGTCTTGAGTTCGACGCCAGCCCGACGGGCCGCGCCGCCAAGGTGGCGCAGGATGCAGGTGCGTCGGCGGCCAGCGGGGCGGGCGACGCTCAGGACGACGCGTCGCTGCGTAATTTCGAGCGCGCCGCCTGGGCTCCGGGCGCGCTGCCCGAGCTCGCGCGGCCTCGAGTAGGCCGATACGCGGCGCCGCGCGTGGGGCGGCAGGCTAGGCCCTCCATTATAGCTGCTGGAGTTGCGCGGCGACCTCCTGGAGGGTCGTCTGTAGCGCAGATCCCTGCCTCGGCCCTTCCGTTTCCCGTTCAGTCGTCGGTCGCCTCGGGTAGCGACGGGCCCCTGTCCTCATCTGGCCGCTAGGAGACCGGCTTTCGCCGACCTGGCGCCAGACTGTGAGACCCCGGCGCCGGGACCTTCGCCCGGCGCCCACGTGGCGTTGCCGGCTTTCCCCGCGCGAGCGCCCCCCCCCAGTGGTCCTGCCCTGCGCGTGGCCGCCCCAAGTGATGCGCGCTGGGCGGTGGGCCCCCGCCCAACGCCCTGCTGCTCCTGCGGCTGAGCCCCTGGTTCCGCCTGGCTATCCTGCGGCTGGGCCCCTGACTCCGCCTGGCAAGTCCTGCGGCCGGGCTGCTGCCCGCCCCGCTTGGCTGCGATGCGCGCGCCGGCCAGGCGGGGCGCTCCTCGCCCCTCTCCGCTCCTTCGCCGCTTCTTGCCCTCCGCCCCGACGCGCCCCTCTCTCGGCTCGCCTTCAGATCTCGCGGCGTTCGTCGGCGCCCTCGCAGACGAGAGCGAGGCCCTCCGCAGCCGGGCGTTCTCTCCCTGCGGGGCCTTGACCTCCCGCGCGCTCCACTCTCGAAGGGGTGAACGCGGCGCTCGCGACCCGTCGCTCACATGCGTGATGTGCACCATGCGCCCGCGGTTTCGCTCACCAGTGTCGACGAGAGATGGCGCTCGACACCGCGCGCGATCGGCGCGGGGAAGTCTTGCGCGCCACATCGGTCGCCGCCTTTCCCCATGGCCCCTGGTTGCCCCGAAAGAGCCCGCGCGCATTATATTCTGACGAAGCGTTCGAACCCGTCGACGAATGCAATGACGGCGTCGCGATAAAGCCCTTGCCCCAACCCCAACCCTCGGCAGTCCGCCTTCAAGCCGCGCCAGCACCGGCGGCCCGAGCCGCCGGCCCGCGGCGCCCCGTTCTCCCCGAGAGCATTATCTTCGGAGCGTCTGCCGCCCGGCCTGCGACGGGCGGGGGCGGCAGATGGGGTCGGGCGCAGAGGAGCGACCCGACAGGGCGGAGAGAGGAAGACAGACCTCGGCATGAAAAGGATCGCAGAGGACGCCACATGCATTGACCCTTGAGCCCCTGCTCCAGCTAGGCAAGTCAAAAAGGAGTGCGGAGGGGGCGGCGTTCGACTGCGCCCCCATGGGCCCCGCCGCCCACGAGGGCGCGAAGACGGGCGAGAGCGGCGCGGAACGCTCCGAGGCGGTGGCGCCCCAGGGCAGGGGGCGCACCTTAGGCCCGCCTCACCCGCGGGCGTTCGGCGGACCCCTCGTTGAACGCATGGGGCGCAAGGGGGCCGCGGGGGCCGCCGACGCGAAAATGCTCGCATGACCGCGCCACAAGCTAGCGCAGATCGAGATGCGCGCCAAGAACGACCTGATCCGATTCTGAACGATGGGCAGCTGCTACGGCCAGAGATGAAGTCCACGTTTCATCTCGACCCTTCGATTCGCTTTTTATCCCGGACATCGCGACACAAGCGCGATGCAAAATACGCGGGGCGCGAACTTCAGGACTGGCCCGAAGTTTTCATGGATCCGTTGACTAATGAGCGTGGTACAGCGCATGGGGTGGATGCTCCCCCCGCCGACAATGAGCGGGCTCAGCGATCACGGTCGCGACGTATTCCGACTTTTCCTACCTGCGCTGCGAGAACCCAGTCTCTGAGTGCCGCGCCAGCTACTGCCTCCACCTCTGCGGATTCGAGACGCCCGACCGGGGCGTCGAGCGCCGCGACCCGCGCCCCCTCGACTCCCTGGGCCAGGGCCCCGGGCGCCGCGCCTCCACGTATTTCCTCGACTCCGAAGACCAGGGCCGCGCTCCAACCCGCGCCCTCGACCGCAGCTGAGTTTCAGTTTTCGGAAGCTAGAAGAGCCGACGCCCCCGATTCCGCGCGCGCAGGGAGCCCGCGCGTGCGTAGATTTTGCGAATAAGAAAAAAACGTGGCATCCGTCCTGGGCACCCGAAATACTAAGCCATGTTTCAGAGCCACCAGATTTTGGTGCTCGCGAGGAAAGAGTTCGAGCATGTCGAGTTTCTCTCGCTTCCCGCGGGTGCCTGGGCTCTCGCGTCGTCGTCGTTCGCCGCCGCCGTTCGGTCGTTGTCGTCTTTCCCCTCTCTTGACCTGCTGGGCCCCGTCTTGGGAATTGCGCCTGCGGCGGTCTCCGCGGCGCAGGGCGCTGGTTTTCGGCGCAAGCGCTGGGGGCGCCTATGAGCCGAGCCTCAGCCTTTTTCCAAGGGGTGTCCTCCAAGCGTGGCTTCATGCTGGCGAGTGACCAAGACAAAAGGGTTCTCTCGGAGCCCCGATCCTGATCTTGATTCCTCCCGTGCCGCCATGGCCCCGCCGTCGCCCGCGCCATGTGCCGGCGCCGCCTCGGTTGGGCGCCAGCATCGCGGCGGCGGTTGCAGACAGGATTTCGCGGCGGCCAACGCGCTTCGGCGCAGCGCCGCGCGGATTTCTTTCAGAGGAGCATGGAATATTGATGTTGCTAGTTTCAAGAGCTCTAGGTTTTCCCGTCCTTCCACGCGGGCTCCAGGGACGAATGGTCGAGCGCGTTCCGTCGCGCGGGTTCTTTGCGCGATGTCCGCGGTGCATTTTCGCGCGCCGGGGCGCCCTCGAAGATTCCACGCTGCATTATGTTTTGTTCTTGAGGAGTCCGCGAGTCGCAGCTGCCGCAGCGCGATTTTCGAGGCAACCCCTTCGAGTGCTGTTCGCGGGCGCGGGGCGCGGCGCGCGCCTCGCCCAATTGCGCGCGGCGCGGCGCGTGAATCCGCCGGTTGCGCCCCTCAGACCGCCGGGGAGTTATTTCCGGCGCGGCCGTTGTTTTTTTGGGCGCGTGCAAGATGAGTTCCGGATTTTTGTCAACAAGGATTCCGGGCACTGCCAAGAAACAGTTTTGAGGGGTGGAATGCGCCCGCCGCGCAGGACATCTGAATACTTCTGCAGGATTCCAGCATTTTTCAAAACCGGTTTCGGAATTTTTCAAGATTGATTCCAGGATTGCAAAATGAGGCCAGACATTTTCATACACGTTCCTGGGTTTTTTCAAATCTACAAGTGTCGCGCGTGATTTGCCTTGCCACGTCTTTGGGAATCCGCCGAGGCGCGGAGTGCGCGGCGGCGGGCGACGGGGCGGTGCGCCTCCCCCCCCCTGCCCCCCCCCCCCGCGCTCGGCAACGAGAAGGGGGATCAGCACGTGCTACGTAACCCCCAGCTGGCGACTACTCGATCTCGCATTAGTGACCGACCAGCGGCGCCAGGCTGAGTAGACAATATTCGACGCAACGTGTACCCCGCGCGAAGGCTGTTAGAAATCTGGGAATCCCTGGAACGCAGCAGTCACATACTGTGTCAATAGATTCTTCTCGTCCTACTCTTGCGTTCGTGTCTCGACCATATGGTCCTGCATCCAGCTTGTGCCAGCCCGTCGCAGCAAAGCCTGGCGTTCCCGGCAACGACGGGCTTCCTAATGCTCCCGCTCTTGCAGTCCTGTGGGCCCTCCGCTTCGTGGGTTGGCTCACCTTTTTTCTTCGCGCTTCTGGCGCGTGCAGCCTTCGCCTCGGTCCCTGGATGTGGTCGTGATGGCGTCCCGAGCCCACTGCCAGGTCCACTGCCAAGTCGCTTCAACCCCGGTTGGCTGCTCTGGCGTGCCTGTCCTGAAGCGCTTTCAGCCGTGAGTGCCCTCCCTTTCCCTGCTGTAGTCAGCGGCCGCCCTGTGTTCCCGCGATTCCTTTTTTGCACCTGGGCACTTAGTCAGCCAGCGTCCCCAACTATTGCGAGCGCCTGTGCGGATCGCCTCCTCCTGGTTGCAACGGAAAACAGATTCTTCGGGCGGGGGAGCATGGAGCAGTTTCTGACGCGACATTGTGCAAGTGGGATTTTGGTCGCGCTGTTTTGGTTAATCGCGATTAAAACCAAGCTCCTTATACTTACTGAGCCCCCCCCGTGTCGTGCCGTCGGACGTGTCCGCAGGGCGTTGTAGGCGATTCGCTGGAAATTCTGTGGCCACTTCTGATCTTGAGGTTTGCTATATCCAATCGGCGTGCGGCAAAATGTTGTTTCTAAAAGAGGCTCTCGCTCCGGTGTTGCTTACTTTGATTTTGCAACGTTGCAACGGCTACAAGATGGACGGCGGGTCTTTCGAAGACTTTTGGGGATTTCGCCCCGCGCGCAGTCGTTTAAAAACATGGCATCCGCTTCAAGGATGGAGCGCGGAACATTTCCAAGAAGATGGCTCTCGCTTCAGCGCCGAGCACGTCTGTTTCAATGTATGGCGGCAGTTGCAAGGATAGAGGGTGGCCGCATGTCTAACGTTGCGGTTGATTAACGCTTTCGTAATGCAGAGACCGAATTTGAGCATGTGTAGTTAGTAGGTCCGCGGATGGGGATCGGCTCCCATACAGTACGTGGTATCGGTTGATCAGTCCTTGCAATTCATGACAACCCACGAAGCTTTTACGCTACATTTGCACGGATGGGGGCGGTTCCGTTTCAAAACCAGGCGATCGTTGGATACACCATTGCGTTTTATTCCCAATTATCTTGCGTCGGGTTCTTTTTTCGAATCGAGCACTGCGGTCTACGTTCTCTCCCGCCCTCTCCTCCTCTTCTCCCTCCTCTTTTCTCTTGCCTTTTACTTCCTCGCTTCTCCGTCCTCCGTCACCTCGCCATCCCTGGGGGGCTGCGATCCGTGAAACTATTCCCACTTTCGAGGGCTTCTGGGGGGTCCAGCCGAGTGAGGCACCAACCAGATTCAGATTTGACCTCGACGTTCTGGGGGTCTGCGATCTGCGAAACTGTCGCCACTTTCGAGGGCTGCTGGGGGGTTTCAGTGGAGTCGGGCACCACCCAGATTCAGAGTTGACTTCGCCATCCCTGGGGGGCTGCGTTCTGCGAAATTGTCGCCAGTGTTGAGGGTTGCTGGGTGGTGCCAGCGAGTTAGGCTCCGCCCAGATTCAGATTAGACCTCGCCATCACTGGGGGGGCGCGATCTGCAAACTGTCGCCACGTTCAGCGGAGTGAGGCACCACCAGGACTCATATTGGACCTAGCCATCTTTGGGGGGCTGCGACCTGTGAAATGTTTACAAATTTCGAGGCTTGCGGGGGGGTCCGGCGGAATGAGGCACAACCCAGACTCAGATTAGATTTCGCCATCCCTGGGGGGCTGCGATCTGCGAAACTGTCGCCACTTTCGAGGGCTGCTGGTGGGGCAGCGGAGTGAGGCACCACACGGATTCAGATTCGACCTCGACACCTTTTGGGGGCTGCGATCTGCGAACTTGTCGCCAGTTTCGAGGGCTGCTGGGTGGTGCCAGCGGAGTGAGGCACCACCCAGATTCAGATTAGACCTCGCCATTCCTGGGGGGTAGCGATCTGCGAAACTGTCGCCACTTTCGAGGGCTGCTGGGGGGTTTCAGTGGAGTCGGGCACCACCCAGATTCAGAGTTGACCTCGACATCCTCGGGGGGCTGCGATCTGCGAAACTGTCGCCACTTTCAAGGGCTGCTGGTGGGTCCAGCGGAGTGAGGCACCACCCAGACTCAGATTAGACCTCGCCATCCCGGGGGGGGCGATCTGCGAAATTGTCGCCACTTTCGAGGGCTGCTGGGGGTCCCGAGGGGCGCAGTCGCGGGCCGCCCTCAGACCTGGCGGCGCGCCTTCGAGTGTTTAGCTCCCGCACTGAAAAGTGCAGAAAGGGAGCAGGGAAATTGGCGGGCGAGCTAGGCCTCGCTCGCTTCTTGCCCTATCTATTCGCAGCTTAATTGTTTTTTCGAGCGCCGCGGCGTCGCAGCGAAGGCGGCGCTGCATCTCGAGCGTACTGCCAGCAATAGCAACACTCTTCGGTCTCCTCCCACCACGTTCGTCGTCGTCCTCTGCCCCCTGCCACCTGCCCTCTGCTGCTGCCGCGCGGACGGCTTCGGCCCCCGAGCGCCCTCCTTCTGCCATGCGTTGCCGCCCCCGTGTCCTCCTCAGGCCTGGGCCCTCGCTGCCTCGTCCTCAATTGCTGTTGTCCTGTGCATTGCGCCGCGTGAACGCACCCCGTGTACACCTTAGGTGATGCTTAAGAAAACTTGAGTTTTCGGCCAGAGTCTCGATTATTCTTAACGTTTCAATGTAAATCCTAAGGTTTTGATATGAATTTTGGGTATGTATTCAAGTTCTGAGACTCTGAATTTCTTAACCCATGATTTCTTAAGCATTTCGCAAGGTGTACATGTACCAGCGCCTGCACTGTCATTGTCCTGGCGAGTTTGGGGTCAAGTCGTCTTGACACCTCATGCACATGGGTCGGGTACGTCGCGGGGTCATGTTTTTGCAGTTTCGCGTCCTCTATAATTAACAAAAAAGGATGCGGGACAGTTTTTCAACGCGGGGCTCTCGCCGGAATGGCTGGCCCAAAGGGCGTTCTGCTTTAACGAGGACGTTCCTCCAAGCCACAGGAGGCTTGTAGGTGCTCATCAGGAAGGGGTTGTCGACGGGCGGGTGTGTTGCAGCATCAATGATAGAAAAGGGATGTATTTGGTCTTCATAACTCCTCGCCTCTTTATACTTCACCTTCCTGCCCCTTCTTCTCGTCATCATCATCATCAGCAGCAGCATCAGTGCCCTCCTGCTGTTTGTGTCATCCTTTCTCGTTCCATCCCCTTCTCCCCTCCCCCATTTCGTCCTGCCCTCTCATTTCCCTCATTCCTCTCCCCCCTCCTGACGCACGCAGATGCCAACGTGAGCTGGGAGGCGTCCGTGGCACGTCGCCTCGGGCGTCCGCAAGAGACTCTGTTGCTCTCCGATGTTGCAATTGCCGTGCGCGTCCTCCGTCCTGCTCGCAGGACGGAGGAGGAGGAGGAGGAGAAGGAGGAGAGGAGGAGGAGGAGGAGAAGGAGGCGGAGGAGGAGGAGGAGGAGGAGGAGGAGGAGGAGGAGGAGGAGAGGCTGGACGAAACGAAAAGACGCCCGCAGGACGGGAGGCCCCGGGCGCGAGGTGCGCGGCGGCCGGGGGCCGCCAACGGCGTGGGGCGCGGCCCCCGGGGCCGGCCCGGGACGCCGCCGCGGGCGCTCGCGGCGAGGCCTGGCCGCCGCCGCCCTCGCTGCCAGTGCGGAGGAGAAGGAGGAGGAGGAGGAGGAGGAGGAGGAGGAGGAGGAGGGGGAGGAGGAGGAGGAGGAGGAGGAGGAGGAGGAGGAGGAGGAGCAGGAGGAGGCCAAAGTCGGAGGAAGGAGAGGCGACACCACCACCACCAGCACCACCACCACCACCACCACCACCACCACCACCACCACCAAAACCACCACCACCGGAGGGGGCCACCTGCAGCGGGGGGGTCCACGATGCGCCCCCGAGATGGGGATATGGGGGAGTCTCGGGCGAGAGGGGGGACCGACGGGCACCACCGGAGGAGGACCCTCCCCGGCTGGCGCCTAGCATGGTTCCCCTGTGCGATGGCATTGTTGTATCGTGGTGGTATGGCCCGAATGATGGAGGTTGTATCGCCACCGCGAAGTCTGCAGACGGTCTGCAGACACCCTGATGGGGACCTCGTACCTCTGCATCGGGGGTCAAGTATAGCCTTGGTCCACTGCGCCATCAGCGGGCCGCCGCGAGGGACGTGTGCGCCCAGAGCCACGCTGACGGCTCCGCTCGGGGACGTCCCAGACGGTGTCGCTCGGGCGGGGGCCGGGCAGCTGCGAGCGTCAGCAGCGGCGGGGCACCGCACGACCACTCGCGGCGGGTGCCCGCCCGCGGGGGCACGTGGACCTGGCGTGCCTCGGAGGTGGTCTTGATGCCCCACCCTCCGGTGGGCGCCCTCGACGGCGGGAGCCCCCTCCCTGCCCGCGGACCCCCTTCCTTCCGCCGCGTGCGGGGGCGGAGGTCCAGGGCGGGGGCGGGGGCCCCAGCCGCAGAGGACCTCATCGAGGATGGGCGAGCCTGGAGACCGCGCCCTCGCTGCCCTCGCGCACGTTCGCGGTGCGGTACCGGCGGAGGCGGTGGTGCCTTGAGAAGCGGGGGGGAAGCACCACTCACCAAACCACCCCGACCCAACCCGAAGGCCTCGATTTGCCCTCCACTTCCAACACATCGAACCCGCCCCCCCCCACACGAATTTCGGGCGCCAAATTCGGGTCTTCGGGTTGGCTTGGGGTGGTCTGGTAGGTAGTCAGAAAATGGGGGTGAGGTGAGGTGGGCCTCGCCCCCCGGCGTGCCCGGCCCCCACTTGCCGCGGCTGCCTGCCTGGGCTGGGCGGCCTGCCCCGCGCGGTTCGGGCAAAGGGGGGGGGGCACCTGGGACCTGGGCCGAGAGTGATGGGCCTGTTTTCCACCACCACTACCAGAAGTTGGAGGGGGAGGCTGGTCCTCCTCCTCCTCCTCCTCCTCCTCCTCCTCCTCCTCTTCGTCCTCCTCCTCCTCCTCTTCGTCCTCCTCCTCGTCCTCCACCTCCTTCCCCCCTCCAACTGATGGTGGTGGTGGAAAACAGGCCCATCAGAGAGAGGGGCCTACGCAAGGGGGACGGCTGGGCTTCCCGGCGCTCGCTGGCAGGGGCCCTGAGCCAGGGCCCCGCGAACCGCCACCAGTAAAAGGGGCATCACCGCCACTTCTCCCCCCCTTTTTGCCGCCATCGCACCGCATGAGTAGAGCTCATCAAGGATACGCCCCCGTGTGCCAACACGTATGTGTATCCTCAATCGGCCGACGCTTGTTGTCATGCGCGCTCAGGTGTTCGGCCGATGTTGGGCCTTCAGTTCCTGGGAGTGGCATGGGCCCTGAGCCAGGGCCACCCAGAACCGCCACCAGTAAAGGGGGCATCTCCGTCACCTCCCTCCCCCTTTCGCCGCCATCGCACCGATATTTTCGTTCATCGAGAATGCTTGTTCGTCACGATGCAAGAACCCACGAGGCATCACCGGTGACTTTGGTGATGAAGCAGGGGGCATCCAAGAGCAAACATCTGACCAAGACGAAGACGCAGCCGCTTCTTCGAAGTCACGGCCATGCAAGATCGACATGATTACAAGTGCGCGCGTGAAGAGGACAACCCAAGGCGGAAGAGGATGTACTCGATGAGGAGGGGGAAGTGATATGGCCGGCTGATTCTGCGTCTTTCCAGTTGCCGCAGTGGCAACCCGATCTGATTTAGCCGTTTTGACAGGTGCCAAAACAAGCGGCGCTTCGAATGCTAGCCTCGCAGGCGGCGGCAGATCCCAGGTTGGCCGACCCAGAGGCAGAGAAGGAACGGTTGAGGCAGCGCGCGGTGCCGCGGCCGTCGCACCCAGGGCAGTTCGCGTTGCAGTGCAGACGGGAAAACCTGCGGCAACGGGGACGGCGAGGGGCGTCTGCGACGCCTCCGCGGGGACTGCTGGCTCGGAACGAGAGGGGACAGGCGCAGGAGAAGACTGTGCAGCGGCACTCGATGGCGTAAGAGACGGCCCAGAACATGCCGAGGGCCGAGGAGAGTGGTGGTGTTGCTGCCTGATGTGGAGTGCCAAGGGGCAAGAAGACATAGAGGCCAGAGGACGCAGGGGTGCCCAGGGGCAAAAGGGGGGGTCCTAAGTCGTTCTCCGAACAGGGTTGCTCCTTGGGAAGCGTCGCTGGCCGCCCGTCTGCGATCTTCCGTTGACGTTTCGCTCAAGCTTTTTCCCACGGGGCATGGTGCCCCCGTGGGCGGTCGGAGCCCTCACCCAGCTGTCGCATGGCGTGGCCTCCTGGTTGAGTCGGGCACCGCCGCCGCCGCCGTGCCCGGCGTTGGAGTGTCCGGACTGCCATTGCGCCTGTCCCGCGGTCCCGCCCTGCCCGGCCTGCCCAGGGGCGCCGGCTCCCCAGTGCCCGCAGCAAGAGCGGGGGCGCGCCTCCACGGCGCCCGCAGCCCCGACGGTGGCGGCGGCCTGGGGGACGACAGTGGCGTCGCTCGTGATCGGCATCGCGCTCGGCGACGTCGGGAGGTGGAGCGATGGCTGCTGCTGCCGCCGACGCCGTGCCCGCGCTGGAAGGAGTGGACCAGGTGGCGTACCTCCTGTATGCGGTGCCGGGGGCACCCCTGTGGCACCAGCGCTGGAACTTGGGTCGGGTGGTGTCCTGTCCGAGTGACGCGATCCTGGTCTCGCCGGACCACCAGCTGCAGTGCGAGGTAGTGGACGGGACGTGGCCCGACATCAGCGCGGTGCGGTGGGCGCCCGCCCTCGCCCCCAGGCCGCCGGGTGTCGTGCGGGCCTACCGCTTCGCGAGCCCCCCGACTGCGGCGGAGGTGGCGGCCTGGCTCCCCGATGCCCAGGCCGAGGCTCGGCGCTGCTTTGCTCGGCGCCACCCGGGCGTGGCCGTGCCGGCGCCCGTCTTCGAGGCGTGGCCCTGGGCTGCGCCGGGGGCGCCGGCTGCCGCCGTCGGGCCCGCCCCTGCCGCGGGGGGCCCCGCCGCCGGGCCGCCGGGCGGAGGCTGGGTCGTTGTGCCAGCGGGGGGCCCGCCGCCCGCCGCGGCGCCCGTCGCCCCGGCACCCGCGCCCCTGCCGGGCGGGGTGTTGCGCCGAGGAGGTGCGGCCGCGGGGGCTGCGCCGGCCGCGGGCGGCGGAGAGGCGGGCGGAGCGCCGGCGCCCGCGGGAGCAGCGCTCGCGGCGGCCGTGGTCGGGGGGGCCCGACCCCTGGTGCTGGCGGGAGGCGCTGGCGACGCCGCCCCCGCCCCTGTTGGGGAACTGGCGCGTCGCCCAGGAGTGGAGGGGGTACCACTACGGCGATGTGATCACCCCTCCAGCGGGCTTCGCTGGGGCGGGCACTCCCGCCCGCGGAGTCGTCCTGCTCGCAGACGGGTCGTCTCTCTTCGTCGAGTGGGTGGCCATCGGTGACGAGTCGGACTTCGCCGACCGGGCGGTGGCGCCCGACTGTCGCCTGCTGCCGGTCCGCCTCGATCGCGCTGGCAGGCCCTTCCGGACGCTCGAGAACCTCGTCGAGAGCTGCCGCCAGGAGCACCTCCCCGACTTCATCGCGCCGAGGACGACCATGTGGTGCCTCGAGCACCTCGCGGGCGAGGGCCGCTCTCTCGAGTCCCACTTCGAGCACTTCAAGAAGCTGTGCGGCCTCCAGGACTCCCAGTGGGGCATGGAGGAGTACGCCAGTGTGATCAGCTACCTGAAGGCGTTGCTCCAGCACGATCAGGTGGACGCGTCCAACATCCTGTCGGTGGAGATGATGTTCCGCCGGCTCCAGACGATCGAGTACTGCTACAGCGACAAGTTGCGCGAGAGGACAGCGGGCTCCTCCGCGGGGAGGCTCACCGCCGACGAGCAGGCCGCCTTCGGGGCGACGGCCCGAGCCGAGTCGAGGCTCATGGTGTCGCCCGCGCTGCTCGAGAGCGCCAAGCAGGAGCTGGAGCGCGACGCCTCGCTGGCCAAGAGCCTCCTGAAGGCGCGCGAGGCTCGGGAGTCGCTGGGCAAGCGGAGGCAGGGCCAGGGGAAGGACCAGGGGTGATGCCCGACCGCCCCCCCCAGACGTCCCTCAGGTCTGGTGGGGGGGATCCTGACATGACTGGGGATGCTCGGCACGCCGTTGCGCCGCCGGGGAATTTTGACAGGAACGTGGGGAGGGATCTGCTACCTTTCCCCACGGAGCTGCTCAACTCGTCGGAGCCACCAGCACCTGGGCTCTCGCGAGTTTGCCGACAGAGAGTCGGCCGTCGGCAGCGTCGCCACGCCGACGTTCTTCGGTGCTTAGAAGGTCTCAACACGATATACGGCCGCCGTGAAGGGGTACCTGTACCTGCTGATCTGAGCCTCGGGCAGCAGCGTATGCTCGATCACGTTGAGTCTTCTGTCTCTTTCCTGGGGCCTCCCCCAGATGATCTTTCGCAGGCGGCAGCCCTCCAGGCGCTGCGCCTCGGCCTCCCCTATGACGCAGGGGGAGGCCCTGTGGGCTACGAAGCCTCCCGCGTGTCCCTCCCGGCGGCTGGGTCGGTTCCGACTCCGCTCGCTCGGCTGTGGGGATCCGGCGGGGAAAGTACTGTTGCACGCTTTGCTGAGTCGCAAGTTTTGCCCATCGACGTGGCACGAATGAGGTTAAAGGACTCGGGGCCCCTTCGACCCTATGGGGACCTTCGCCTCCACTCCCCCTCTTTGTACGGCGAATTCATTCAGCGGTTGGTCGAGGCTGGCGTAGCCGAGCTGACGCTTGAGCGACCTACCGAGGTGGTGGATTGCTTCTTTGTAAAAAAGGGGGGCGGCAAGCAGCGGCTGGTCGTCGACTGTCGGCGGTCTAATCAGCATTTCGAGCCGCCCGCCCCTGTCAGCCTAGTCTCTGGCGACACTCTCTCCCAGGTGCATGGCGACGACTCCCTCGATCAGCCCGTGTTTATTGGCCAGGTCGATATAAAAGACGCTTTCTATCACATGGAGCTCCCAGAGGGGCTCCGCCAGTACTTCGGGCTGCGAAGAATTCGGGCCTCGTGGGCGGGCATCTCTCAAGTCCAGGGAGTCCGTGTGTCCCCGGGGACCTGGGTCACCCCTCGGATGCGAGCCTTGCCCATGGGCTGGTCCTGGGCCCTCTGGTGGTGCCAGGCGATCCACGAGCGGGCTGCCGAGGAGGGAGGATCCCCTGCTGCAGCCCGCCTCGCGGACGGCTCCCCTCCGCCTCCCCTCGCCTCCTCCCCTCGCGCACAGTACGTAGACAACTATGTGGTGATTTCGACGAGCGAGGCGGTTGTTCGCGAGCGCTTGGCAGGAGTGTCCCGGGCCCTCGAGTCTCGGGGGTTGCCGCTGCATAAAGAGTCTGTCTCTTGCGATCAGGCCATCGTGCTGGGGTGGGAGATCGATTGCCTTCGGCGCATCTTCCGCCCGACCCCCGAGCGTGTCTGGAAGGCTCGACTCGCTATTCGGGGTCTTTTAGCACGGGCCTCGGTCTCTGGAGGGGACTTGGAGCGCCTTTTGGGCCATCTGTGCTTCATCGGCCTGTGTAGGCGAGAGTCGCTCAGCGTGTTCAAATACTGCTACAGGTTCTGCGAGGCCGCGCGGAGAGGCCCAGCCCGGGGGCCTCGGGCCCTCTGGGCCTCGGCCAGAAAGGAGCTCGACGTCTGGGACCGTATCGCCCCGCTCATCTGGGTCAACACCTCTGCGGGTACCTGTCCAGACGTCGTCGTGGTGGACGCGTCGCCGTGGGGCCTAGGGGCCGTTCGGGGGCGACCGCCGGTGGCCCTGGTCAAGGAGGCCTGCCGTCACTCGGAGCGTGCTGGGGCTCGGGAGGCGGCCCGGGAAGGGCGGCCTCCCCGCGAGCGCGCCTTCGCCGCGGCCGCTGCGCAGCTGCACGGGGGTGAGGGGGAGGCCGACAGGCGGATCCTGATGGAGCTCGTGCGGCCCCAGTCTCGACACCGCCGTCCCGAAAGCGAGTTCGACCGCCGGCACACGAAGTCGTTCGAGGACGTCCCCCTGGACCTCTTGAGGGCCCCCTGGAGGGTGTGCGGGAGGCAGAGGTGGAAACGGGCCTCGACGTCTATGCCGGCCCTGGAAGCGGAGGCGCTTTTGTACGGGGTGCGCCACCTCCTGAGGTCCGTCGCCAACTTGGGCTCGAGGCTGCTCGTGATTGGGGACTCGATCTCCGCCTCCCTGGCCGCCACGAAGGGACGGTCGTCTTGCGATGGCATGCTCTCGGTGACCCGCCGGCTGGGCGCCCTGCTGCTGGGGACCGGCAGCCTCCTGCGGTCGCGCTGGATCGCGTCGGAGCTCAACCCTGCGGACGGACCCTCGCGCGGCCGGCCGGCGCCGAGCGACCCGCTTGCCGGCCTGCGGCGCGAACTCGCGACCGCCGCCGGCGAGGGCCGCAATGCTGGCGCGCGGCAGGTCCGACAGATCGAGGACCCCCGCGGGCCGCCAGCCGCCGCCGCCCAGTTCGGGGTCGGCCTCCCGCCCGGCCTTGGCCCCCCTGGAGACTGGGGGCCTGCGGGCGGCCGCGGCGCGGGTGCGGGTGGAGCGCGCTGCCAGGCTGGCGGCGGCGCGGGCCCCGCAGGCCCAGATGAGCCTGCTTCGGAGGGCCTCGGTGTCGGCGAAGACGCAGGCCCAGTACTCCCTCTACCTGGCCGCCCTGCAGAGGTTCTGCGACTCCCGCGGGGACCACCCGAACACCGAGGAGGAGTGGGACATCGCCACCGCGGGCCTGATGGAGATCATGTTCATGGAGGGCGGCTCGCTGAGCGCGGGCGAGAAGCTCTTGGCGTCGGTGCAGTGGGCCGAGCCGCGCCTCGGCAGGCTGGGGGGCGGGCGGATGCCCGTCTGTCGGCAGTGTCTGCGAGGCTGGCGCCGCGCTGCCCCAGCAGGGGGCCGCTTGCCCCTGCCCTACGACGTGGTGGCGCTGCTGGCGTGCTGGATGATCTGCCAGGGGCTGAGACCCCACGCGCTGGCCATTCTCATGATGATGGAGTTGTACTTGCGGCCGGGAGAGCCATTCCTGCTACGGGGCCGCGACGTAGTGGCGGGGTCCCTCAGCGGAGCTCGCGAGTGGACCCCCACATCGGTCTTGCTCCACCCGTTCGAGATGCGGACCCCGTCCAAGAGCCAGGAGTTCGACCAGACGATCGTCCTCGACCTCGACCGGCAGGCGGCGCTCGCAGACGCCCTGGTGCAGCTGGGGCTGGAGCGCGGCGTCGGGCCCTTGCTGGATCTGACGCCCAGCGCCCTGCGCCGGGCCCTGGACGAGGCCGCGGCTGCCTGGCGCCTGGGGCCCCTCGGGCCGCTCGACGCCTACCGCTTCCGGCACACGGGGGCGAGCGTCGACTTCGCGACCGGCGCCCGACGTCTGGAGGAGATCCAGCGCCGCGGGCGGTGGCGGTCCGCGCGGAGCCTCCGCCGCTACGAGCACGGGGGGCGACTGGCCGACCTCTTGCGCCGCCTGCCGCCCGACGTGCAGCGGGCGGCCGCGGCGGCCGCTCAGGAGCTCCCCGACGCGCTGCGGGGGAGGCGGATGCCGTCTTTGGGCCGCTGAGGGCGCCGACCGTCGCCGTGTTCCTCGAGCTGTTCGCGGGCTCGGGCCACCTGTCCGAAGCCGTGGAGCGGGGAAATGTCCCCACATTGCGGTGGGACATCCTGTACGGCCCCGCCTACGACCTGCGCGACCCCAGGAGCGCCCGTCTCATTCGAGGCTGGATACGGGCGGGGCTCGTCTGCGGCCTGCATGCTGGCTTTCCTTGCGAGACCTTCTCGCGGGCGCGAGACCGCCCCAACGGGCCTCCGCGGCTCCGGTCCCAGGAGCACGTCTGGGGCCTGCCCAGTCTCCATCCCGAGGGCGCCGATTTCCAGAAGGTGAAGTGGGGCAACCTGTACGCGCGGCTCACGATATCCTTCTGCGTGCTGTGCTGCCAGTGTTTCGTCCCCTGGTCCGTCGAGAACCCCGCGCTGAGCTACGCGCGGCAGCTGCCGCCGATGCTGTCCCTGCTCCAGCGCCGGCAGGTCACGACCCAGGTGATCGAGTACTGCCGGTTCGGGACGCCCTGGAGGAAGAGCACCAGGATTGCTGCGTTTCTCCTCGACTTGGCACCTTTGGCCAAGTTCAGATGTACAGGGCCCGTCTGTGTCCTCACTGGGCAGCGGCATCAAGAGCTGTCCGGCAAAGACGCATCGGGCAGGTTCCGCACTAGATTGGCGGAGGCATATCCTCGCAAGCTCTGCAGCACCCTCGCCAGAGCCTATGCCGACGAGAAAGCCAGGTCCCGGGCTAATCAGTTCTCCGTTTTGATAGGGCGTGCTGCTCGAACGTCTTCCGACGCTTGATTAACAATTGTTGTATTTTCGGCGTTGCCAGTCTAGCTGTGCATTTTGCAGCATTTTGGGTGTGTCCGAAATTTCAGTTGATGTCCGTGGCCGCCTACGGATCGGAGATCCGTGGCGGCAGCCTCTTGCGTCGGCAGCGTCTCGAAGCCTCGCCACCTGGCCTGCCCGAGCTGGAAAAAGGGAGCATAAGTCGTTCTCCGAACAGGGTTGCTCCTTGGGAAGCGTCGCTGGCCGCCCGTCTGCGATCTTCCGTTGACGTTTCGCTCAAGCTCCTTCCCTCCCCCCCTTGCTTTCACTCTATCTTTGCCAAGGTGTGTCCGAAATTTCAGTTGATGTCCGTGGCCGCCTACGGATCGGAGATCCGTGGCGGCAGCCTCTTGCGTCGGCAGCGTCTCGAAGCCTCGCCACCTGGCCTGCCCGAGCTGGAAAAAGGGAGCATGTGCATGCTCATGTGCTTGGCTTTCGTCAGGTCTACTATGTATGCCCTTTCCCTCCGGGCTGAGCCTCTCATCTCCAGCAGGGCCCACCCCTCTGCCACCGCCACCAGTGGCACCAGCTGCAGAAGCATGATCGTCTGGTTAGCGCGAGGACCACCAAATCAATATCTTCTGCTTCCCATCTGGCTGCCTACGCCCACGATCCACCGCTGCAAGCGTTCCTAGCATGCCAGGGAAACCTCAAGCGTGTTGAGGAGCAGAGCACGTGTCGCAGGCGAGGTTGGTGCAGCCGTAGGGTTGAGCACGACCTTGGCCTTGGACTTGCGTGGGTCGGCAGCCGAGGAGACCGAGCTCTGCGCCAGAACCCCGGCGAGCACCCGTTCACGAAGTCGGCGACGGCGCGCCGCGACGCACGCCGTGCTGGCCGCGGAGGGGCAGTGGAGGGGACAGGGGGCGCACACGCGCGCCCCAGCAGCTGCGGGGGCGGGCGAGCGCCGGAGCCGGAGCAGCTGCACGAGCGGAGGCGCGGAGAGAGAAGAGGGGCCGACGGGGAGCGCGATGCGGGCAGGGAGGGCGGCCCTCCCGCCGAGGGCCCGCCCCTCGAGCGGAGCGGGCGGGGGCACCCCGAGGCGGGGCGTCCTCCGAACCCTTCCGCCGGGGGGCGGGAGGTCCCCCCCTCGGCCCCCCCCCCTCGGGGCCCCGGCGAGCCCGGAGGCCCCCCTGGCGGCGAGCTGCAGCGCGCGGCGGCGAGCTGCTGCGCGCGAGGAGCGCGCCGCCCCCGCGGCCGGCGGCGCCGCGGGCGGCCAGCGGCTCGCGCTGCCCAGACGGGCCCAGGTCGGCCCCCGCCCCCCGCCTCTTTCGGGCCGAGCGAAACGCGGGGGATGGGGACAGGGGGGGGTCACGAGAGCTGCCGCGTGCAGCTGGTTTCAGCCCCACCGAGGGGCCCATTCCTCGACATCATGGGCGCCTCCCGGCGCCGGGAGGCGCCGGGAAGATCAGCTACGCGGGCCGATTCTCACCCCCCCTCTTTGCTATCCTATCCCCCCCTGTCGCCCGGCCCGACCCTTCTCTGTGACCCAGGTCTCCGGCGGCAAACACAGTCAAGACGCTGAAATGAGGACCAGCTTGGGCTCAGGAGTGGCTCTGGTATCCCCGTCGATGTGGTGGAAGCCAACGCATCTTCTTCGCAGAACAGGGTGGCAAGGCAAACGTCAAGGGGGGGGGCGCAGGAGGAGGAGGAGGAGGGGGAGGCGGAGCGACACGGAACGGAGGACTGGCGGCGGTTCGTATTCGTACAACAGTTTTTGCTTGTGTTCCGAAGCAGGACACGCTCGCCTTTTCTCAAACATGGTTTTCGGCGGGCTGGGGCCAGGCAAAGCAGGGGGACGGAGGAGTGGCGGCGGAGTTCGCATCGGCCAAACTCGTGCGCTCTTTGAGTGACGGATGCGCTGCCTGGCGATCTGCGGCGGGGGCGTGGTAGGGCGTGGAGGAGGGGCCACCGGGCGCCGATCCGATGCAGCTCTTGCGCAGGGCGTTCGAGGGGGGGATGCTCCTCCACCTCCTCCTTCTACTCCTCCTCCTCCTCCTCCTCCTCCTCCTCCTCCTCCTCCTTCTCCTCTTCCTGGGGGGCGGGGGGGGGCGCGGAGAGGGGGGGGGGAGGAGGGGGAGGGATGGGGCCGAGGAGGGCGGGGAGAGGCAGGGGGAATGCCAGTGGAGGGGCTGCTCCGGGAGCCGGGGGGGTGGAGGACGGAGGGGGGGGAAGCAGTTGGGAGGAGTTGGGGGGTGTGGGAGGAGGATGCTGGGGCGAGAAGGCTCCAAGCGGGAGGGAGGAACGACCAGCACACGTGGGCGAACAACGCTGGGCCAGGAAAGAAAAACCTTGCATGGATTCCCGCGAGATTCTGTATGCATTGTTCTACGCTGGGAAGTATCTGGGTTCAGGGGGGGGCAACGGGGGTAAACCCATGCGGAATCCGGGCGGAATTCAGACGAGAATCCATGCTGGGGGGTCGGGCGTCTTCTTTGGTGGCTTTTGGCCGCGCGCGCTCGCATAACAGGGGACCCGTGCGCTGTGCAGGTCTGCGCGCTTGGGTCTTGAAAAAGATCTTCCTACAGGCTGGCTTCCACGAGGAACGCGGGGATGGGGAGGGGGGAGAAAGGAATGACGCATGGAGTCTGAACCACACCCGCGCGCTGCCAGCTGGCGTTCCAACAGATCTTCTGGGAACCTCATGGGGGGGCTTCTGGGGGACACTGTGGGGCCTTCATGGGGCCGCTGCTATGGGCCCCCGAGGCCCCAGAGCCGACAGAAGATTCACGCAGCTGGTCCCCGACAAACGGCGCCATTTTTGGGCAGCTTTCCCTCACCCGCTGGAGCCCACAGCGCCCCCCTCCTGGGGCCTTCCCCGCCCCTCCGTTGGGGGCATCCCGTAGGTTCACCGCCGCCGTTCTCACGGGCTTCTGGGGCCCCGTGGCTCGGGCGCAGCCGGGGTCATCTTCCTCTGCCCACGAGGGTTCCCAAACTGCCTCAAGGGTGCTCGCAGAGGCTCCAAGAGCGCACCCAGAAAAGACTCGGGCGACGAGAACTATGCACATGCACTGATCCTGGCAAGGCCGATCCTTGACCCAGGATCGGTGCATATGCCTTCCTGGCCAAGGTAGGAGGGCGTATGCACCGATCCTGGGCTCAGGATGGGCCTGGCCAGAATCGGTGCATGTGCGTAGTTCTTTTTCCTCTATCTTCCTCTGTCCACGAGGGTTCCCAAACTGCCTCCAGGGTGCTCGCAGAGGCTCCAAGAGCCCCCCCCCCAACAAAAAAAACACAAAGGAGAAGCACGATGATCCCACGGCCGTAAGAGGAGCCCCAAGAGAGCCCAACAACCCGTCACGAACAAGGCCTTCTTCGTGACAGGTTGCCGACCGTTTCCGGGCCCCTCTCGAGGCACTCCGGGCCCCACTCGGGGCACCTCGGGCCCCCCCTCGGAGCCCTGTCGGACCGAAGCCACCCCCGGGCCCTGTTGAGGGCCCAAGCGGGCTCCAAGCGGCTTGCAAGGGGGCTCCAAGGGGGCTCCAAGAGGGCCCACCAAACCGTCACGAAAGAGGGCCTTCTTCGCGACAGGTTGCTGGCCTTTTCTGGAGCCCCCTTGAGGCCCTCCGAGGCCCTCTTGGGCCCCCCTTCGAGCCCCGTCGGGCCCCTTCCAAAGCCCCCACCGGGACCAATAAGACCCCCCCGAGAGGGCCATTCCAAAAACCCAGCAGACGCCCACGAGGGGCTTGATGCGTATCGTCCAAGGTGTGGTTCCCGGGTCGCGAGCTGCACTTTCCTTGTACCCCCCAGGAAGCTCCCGTCGGCCCCCAGAACGGTCTCGAGGCAGCCCGCAGAGGACCCCCCGAGAGGCCAGAGACGCACGCTTCAAGACGTGGCCTCTCCTGTACGGAGCACTTCCTTTCCGCCCCGCGCTCGCGGGGGCCCCGCGAGGGAGCCCGAGCAGGGCCCCGAGGAGTCCCCAGGGGGAGGCGATGCGCAGAGTTCAAAGCACGGTGCCCAGGGTTACAGACCGCGCTTCCACTCCTACGCCGAATGAGGTTCCAAGCGCCTCCGAGCAAGGTCCCGGGAGGTACCCGAAGGCCCTGGGACGGGGCCCGACGAGCACTGTTGCACGTGTGGCCTCCGTGAGCTTTGCTCTCGATTGTTCCTTGACAGGCCCCGAGACGCCGCACTTGTCGTTGGGTGTTCTGCTCGAGCAGATGATTGGGTTTTCGCCAGCGTGCAATGTTTGCGTTGCGATGTCGGCGTGGCCCGTGCGGGCGCGCGACGTGCTCCGCCGCTGCATGAACTGCAAGTGAATCTAACATGCCACAACAAGAAAGCAAGCAACACGACATCCATGCATCACGCCTGCACGCCTGCTCTGCCGACATTGTCTTGGAGTCGCTCCCAGAGAGCGTCAACACGGCCCAACGGAGCTCCGAAGGCCCCCCAGGGGGGGCCCCAGTGAGGCGCCCCGGCACCCGGAGGCACCCGGGAGCGCCCGAAGAGGCCCTGCGACGGCCCAAGAGGGCCCCACAGACAGCTCCAGGATGTCCCCCAACGGCCCAAGACAGCCCAAGATGGCGCCACGACGGCCTGAGAGAGCCCCGCCAGACCCCGAAGGCACGCCCAGATTGCCCAAGAGGACGCCAGTAGTTCCCACGAGGACCCCGACGGGCCCCCAAGCGATCCCCAGGATGCCCCCAGCTTCAAACGATCCCCCTTCCTCGACGTCCTTTTCCTCAGGCTCCTTACCGTCCTCCTTCGTCGTCGTCCTCCTCCTCCTCCTCCTCCTCCTCCTCCTCTTCGTTCGTCCTCGTACTCGGCTTCCTCCATCTCTTCCTCCTCGTCCTCGCGCTTGTTTTCCTAATCGTTGTCCTCCTGCTCCCCTCGCTGCCCTCCCCGTCATCCACGCTGTCATCCTCGTCATCCGCCGCCCTGTCGTCGCCACTTCCCTTTCCCCCCCCCTCCCCCTGCGGGCCCAATGGACGAAGTCGGCGCTGCCCGTTCTTGTCCAGTCAGGTTTCTATCGCTGAGTTTCTTTTATGATCTTCCCCTTTTTGTCCGTCCTGCCCCTTACCCTGATGGGTGTGTTTTCCACCACCACCACCATAGGTTGGAGGGGGAGGGGGTCCTCCTCCTCCTCCTCCTGCTCCTCCTCTTCGTCTTCCTCCTCCTCCTCCTCCTCCTCCTCCTCGTCCTCCTCCTCCCCCCCTCTAACTTATGGTGGTGGTGGTGGTGGAAAACATGCCCATCATACCCGTCCTCTCCCTTTTCCCTCCCCCCCTCCCCCTTCCTCTTCCCCGCGCTCCTCCTCGTAGCCCCTCCGCCGCGAGGCGGCAAGCGCGCCCCGGCCGCTGGGCGCCGCCCTCGGACGAGGACGGCAGTGGGATCCTCGTCTCCTTGCTCCGTCCGCACTCCTCCCCCCCGTCCTCCTCCTGCTCCTCCTCCTCCTCCTCCTCCTCCTCCTCCTCCTCCTCCTCCTCCTCCTCCTCCACGTCCTCCTCCTCCTCCTCCTCCACGTCCTCCTCCTCCTCCTCCTCTTTCTCCTCCTTCTCCTCCTCCACCTCCTCCTTCTCCTTACTCCATCCGCACTCCTCCCCCCCGTCCTCTTCCTGCTCTTCCTTCCTGCCCTCCCCCCGGGGAGGGAAACGGAAGCAAGAGCAGGACACCTTCCACCCGCTACTCTCTCAGTCTCCTCCCCCAAGGCCGCGGAGACGAGGCCGACAGGGGCGGTCGGCTTCACAGAAGCGTGCGGCCGCGCCGCCTGGCCGCAGCTCCGCCCAGGGCCGCCCCCTGGCGAGGCGGCCGCAGGCGTCGGGTTGGGGCGGCGTCCGGCCTGCTTGCCTCCGCCCTTGCTTGCTTGTCCAGCCTGGTCTTAGCCTTGATGTTTTGTTGCCACGCAGCCTGAACGCTGCGTCGATAAAGCCGCGCCGTTCACCACCATGTGTCCTCGCTCGCTCGCATGTGCGCTACGCCACCCGCCCACGATAAGTGTCATTTCGTCAGCGAAGCGGCAGAGTGGCATCCCGATTATCACCTCTTTCGTTCTCTGGGGAGGGGTGAGGGAGTGGGCGCGTGCATGCGATGATCATCATGCCTCGCGAGACGAAGCGATGATTTTCATGTTGTCTAAGGAGGGGGAGGAGGAGGAGCAACAGCAGAATGCGGAGGAGGAGGAGGAGGAAGAGGTGGAGGAGAAGGAGTTGGCCGTCTGAACCGGACCGCTGGGGCGCCGACCAGGGTAGGCGGGAGGCCGTCCTGAGGCTGACCTGAAGTCATTCATGTGAAAGTTGTCCGGGGTGGCCAGCCCAGAAAGATCGAACAACCAAGGGCACAGGGGGGACGCGCATCAAAAGGCCGCATGTGTTCCGTCAGGGCGCCCTGGGCTTGTTTTTGCTGATCATGCTGCGCGATGACGTCCCGCGGGCGTTCAACAAGCTGCTTCATTCAGGGTGCCTTGGGTTTTCCCCAATCGCCCCTCGCGTGCGGAGTTTCAGGGTCGGGTTTCTTGTGAGGGTCTCTTGCGGCCGCGACCGCTTGTGTTCTTTAGGGCCTGTTGGGGGCGCCTTGGGTCTCGCTTGGGTGCCGTCCGGGGTCGCGGGGTCCTCCTGGAAGGCCGTGATGCCGTCAGGGGAGGCATTCGTATTGTAGCCGTCGGGGGAGGAAGACGAGGAAGCCGTGAGGCCAATTCGGCCCTTCTAAGGCACGTTTGGGACAGGTATTGGGCTGTCGTGGGTCCAGCCACTTGTGGGCGGAGGAGCTGTCGGGCTTTCCATCCCTGGTGATGTGTATTGAACAAATTGTGGTTGGACATATCCCAAATTGGTTTGAGGGAGTTTCTGTGGAACTCACGTCATCCTCACCCCCGGCGCGAAGAGCACGAGCCCAGAGCGGCCTCCGGCACCGTTTCCTGACGGATCCGCTGGATCCGCTGGATCCGCTGGATCCGGTGACGAATCCCAAACCGGCGCCCTCGCCTGAGACATCCTCACAAAACGGGCCCCGGGGGGGATGCCCAGAGGAGCCCAGAGCGGCCTCCGGCACCGTTTCCGGACGGATCCGCTGGATCCGCTGGATCCGGTGACGAATCCCAAACCGGCGCCCTCGCCTGAGACATCCTCACAAAACGGGCCCCGGGGGGGATGCCCAGAGGAGCCCAGAGCGGCCTCCGGCACCGTTTCCGGACGGATCCGCTGGATCCGCTGGATCCGCTGGATCCGGTGACGAATCCCAAACCGGCGCCCTCGCCTGAGACATCCTCACAAAACGGGCCCCGGGGGGGATGCCCAGAGGAGCCCAGAGCGGCCTCCGGCACCGTTTCCGGACGGATCCGCTGGATCCGCTGGATCCGCTGGATCCGGTGACGAATCCCAAACCGGCGCCCTCGCCTGAGACATCCTCACAAAACGGGCCCCGGGGGGGATGCCCAGAGGAGCCCAGAGCGGCCTCCGGCACCGTTTCCGGACGGATCCGCTGGATCCGCTGGATCCGGTGACGAATCCCAAACCGGCGCCCTCGCCTGAGACATCCTCACAAAACGGGCCCCGGGGGGGATGCCCAGAGGAGCCCAGAGCGGCCTCCGGCACCGTTTCCGGACGGATCCGCTGGATCCGCTGGATCCGGTGACGAATCCCAAACCGGCGCCCTCGCCTGAGACATCCTCACAAAACGGGCCCCGGGGGGGATGCCCAGAGGAGCCCAGAGCGGCCTCCGGCACCGTTTCCGGACGGATCCGCTGGATCCGCTGGATCCGCTGGATCCGGTGACGAATCCCAAACCGGCGCCCTCGCCTGAGACATCCTCACAAAACGGGCCCCGGGGGGGATGCCCAGAGGAGCCCAGAGCGGCCTCCGGCACCGTTTCCGGACGGATCCGCTGGATCCGCTGGATCCGGTGACGAATCCCAAACCGGCGCCCTCGCCTGAGACATCCTCACAAAACGGGCCCCGGGGAGGATGCCCAGAGGAGCCCAGAGCGGCCTCCGGCACCGTTTCCGGACGGATCCGCTGGATCCGCTGGATCCGGTGACGAATCCCAAACCGGCGCCCTCGCTGAGACATCCTCACAAAACGGGCCCCGGGGGGGATGCCCAGAGGGCCCAGAGCGCTCCGGCACCGTTTCCGGACGGATCCGCTGGATCCGCTGGATCCGCTGGATCCGGTGACGAATCCCAAACCGGCGCCCTCGCCTGAGACATCCTCACAAAACGGGCCCCGGGGGGGATGCCCAGAGGAGCCCAGAGCGGCCTCCGGCACCGTTTCCCGGATCCGCGGATCCGCTGGATCCGCTGGATCCGGTGACGAATCCCAAACCGGCGCCCTCGCCTGAGACATCCTCACAAAACGGGCCCCGGGGGGGATGCCAGAGGAGCCCAGAGCGGCCTCCGGCACCGTTTCCGGACGGATCCGCTGGATCCGCTGGATCCGGTGACGAATCCCAAACCGGCGCCCTCGCCTGAGACATCCTCACAAAACGGGCCCCGGGGGGGATGCCCAGAGGAGCCCAGAGCGGCCTCCGGCACCGTTTCCGGACGGATCCGCTGGATCCGCTGGATCCGGTGACGAATCCCAAACCGGCGCCCTCGCCTGAGACATCCTCACAAAACGGGCCCCGGGGGGGATGCCCAGAGGAGCCCAGAGCGGCCTCCGGCACCGTTTCCGGACGGATCCGCTGGATCCGCTGGATCCGCTGGATCCGGTGACGAATCCCAAACCGGCGCCCTCGCCTGAGACATCCTCACAAAACGGGCCCCGGGGGGGATGCCCAGAGGAGCCCAGAGCGGCCTCCGGCACCGTTTCCGGACGGATCCGCTGGATCCGCTGGATCCGGTGACGAATCCCAAACCGGCGCCCTCGCCTGAGACATCCTCACAAAACGGGCCCCGGGGGGGATGCCCAGAGGAGCCCAGAGCGGCCTCCGGCACCGCCCAGAGGAGCCCAGAGCGGCCTCCGGCACCGTTTCCGGACTGGATCCGCTGGATCCGCTGGATCCGGTGACGAATCCCAAACCGGCGCCCTCGCCTGAGACATCCTCACAAAACGGGCCCCGGGGGGGATGCCCAGAGGAGCCCAGAGCGGCCTCCGGCACCGTTTCCGGACGGATCCGCTGGATCCGCTGGATCCGGTGACGAATCCCAAACCGGCGCCCTCGCCTGAGACATCCTCACAAAACGGGCCCCGGGGGGGATGCCCAGAGGAGCCCAGAGCGGCCTCCGGCACCGTTTCCGGACGGATCCGGTGGATGGATCCGCTGGATCCGGTGACGAATCCCAAACCGGCGCCCTCGCCTGAGACATCCTCACAAAACGGGCCCCGGGGGGGATGCCCAGAGGAGCCCAGAGCGGCCTCCGGCACCGTTTCCGGACGGATCCGCTGGATCCGCTGGATCCGGTGACGAATCCCAAACCGGCGCCCTCGCCTGAGACATCCTCACAAAACGGGCCCCGGGGGGGATGCCCAGAGGAGCCCAGAGCGGCCTCCGGCACCGTTTCCGGACGGATCCGCTGGATCCGCTGGATCCGCCGACGAATCCCAAACCGGCGCCCTCGCCTGAGACATCCTCACACAACCGGCCCCGGGGGAGGTGCCCAGAGGAGCCCAGAGCGGCCTCCGGCACCGTCCCCGACAGATCCGGTGGATCCGGTGGATCCGCCGACGAATCCCAAACCGGCGCCCTCGCTTGAGACATCCTCACAAAACCGGCCCCGGGGGAGGTGCCCAGAGGAGCCCAGAGCGGCCTCCGGCACCGTTTCCGGACAGATCCGTGGATCCGCTGGATCCGCTGGATCCGGTGACGAATCCCAAACCGGCGCCCTCGCTTGAGACATCCTCACAAAACCGGCCCCGGGGGAGGTGCCCAGAGGAGCCCAGAGCGGCCTCCGGCACCGTTTCCGGACAGATCCGGTGGATCCGCCGACGAATCCCAAACCGGCGCCCTCGCTTGAGACATCCTCACAAAACCGGCCCCGGGGGAGGTGCCCAGAGGAGCCCAGAGCGGCCTCCGGCACCGTTTCCGGACAGATCCGGTGGATCCGGTGACGAATCCCAAACCGGCGCCCTCGCTTGAGACATCCTCACAAAACCGGCCCCGGGGGAGGTGCCCAGAGGAGCCCAGAGCGGCCTCCGGCACCGTTTCCGGACAGATCCGCTGGATCCGGTGGATCCGCCGACGAACCCCAAACCGGCGCCCTCGCTTGAGACATCCTCACAAAACCGGCCCCGGGGGAGGTGCCCAGAGGAGCCCAGAGCGGCCTCCGGCATCGTTTCCGGACAGATCCGCTGGATCCGGTGGATCCGCCGACGAATCCCAAACCGGCGCCCTCGCTTGAGACATCCTCACAAAACCGGCCCCGGGGGAGGTGCCCAGAGGAGCCCAGAGCGGCCTCCGGCACCGTTTCCGGACAGATCCGGACAGATCCGGTGGATCCGCGCCCTGGGGGAGGTGCCCAGAGAGGAATGAGGAGGAGGAGGAGGAGGAGGAGGAGGAGGAGGAGGAGGAGGAGGAGGAGGAGAGGGAGGAGGGAGGAGGAGGAGGAGGAGGAGGAGAAGATGATGGAGCTGCGGGGGGGGTGGAGGACAGACGGAGGCAAGAGAAGGATGGAGGAGGAGGAGGAGGAGGAGGAGGAGGAGGAGGAGGAGGCTTCTCATCCTCACCCTCGCCAACAGGCGCACGCACCTTCTTCTATATACAGAAACTCCCGATCAACCGCAGAGCGGCCGGCTAGTAAACCTACTGGGGGGCCGATCGTTGCTTCGCAAGAGGCGACGGCCGCTCACAAGAACAACAGGGGGGCCGAGGTACGCGTACAGCCACAAGCGCGGTGGTGGAATTGAAAGGGCACCGCAGGTTCTCCCTCGCTTCAAGGAGTCCCTTGGCGCGACCTCGTGCAATTTGCGAGGGTGCGCGCGATGGTTTCGGGGCACGTGCCTTGCGCGAATGCCGCGGGCACGAGGCGAAAAAAACGACGATCCTGCCACTCTCTGTTTTCTTCGCCCCTCGCCCCGTCGCTCTCCCTTCCCCCCCCCTTCACAGCTCTCGGCGCTCCCTTCACGGCTGGAGCAGCCGCAGGCGTGCCGCGCAGGGTCGGACCTAAACGGCGTTTTGGCGATTCCGTGGGCCGTTTTCGTTTCGGCTTCGTCTTTCGGTAAAGGCGGATTGGAGACAAAACGAGGGAAAACGACAACACAACGAGAGCGAACAACACCGTTTAGGTTCAGCCCGGGTGTCGCGCATGCATGCGTGCTGTCCGTTTCGGAGGCCGCTTCTGCGGAGCACCATTGTGTTCCTGCTGCTCCTCCCGACTGTACCCCTTGCGCGAGCAAGGCAATGCAGCAGGGCAATACAGCGGGCACGGGAGGGGCTTGCAAAGCCCCTCCGCCTGAGGAGGATGGGCACGAGCACGCTCCTGCCAAACGTGCTGCGGCCCGCGCAGAGCGCTTCGCTTCTTCTGCTGACAGCTCCGGGGGCAGGAGCGAGGGCAGGGCCAAACACCCGAGTGCTGAGACTTGACGCTGACCCGCGTCCAAATCAAACCACTCCCCTCTCCCTCCTCTCCCTTCACCGTCACAATGCAACAACATGAAGACTACTATCCTCTCTCCCCCGATTCCACCCAGAAGATGGCGGGCCTTTCCCGCGGGCTATCTGTTGTCGGATTTCAAAGCGTGATGCTTCTTATGTTGCTTTTGTAATCCCATTGCGTTCGGTACTTCAAGATGGTGCTGCCGCTTCAGCGTGGGCCTCCTTTTCGGATCGGCGCGTTGTTCGCGTCGTTCAGAATGGCGCTCTCGCCCCAGCGCGGGCCATTTTCTGGATCGGAGTCTCTCTTTCATCGTTGCCCCTCCCTCAACTCCCCTCCTCCGCATCTTCCCCTGACCCTCCTGCTCCTCCCGCTCCTTCCACTGCGATTCCTGCTCCTTCCGGTCGTCCTCGTCGTTGTCCTCCCGCCCATCAGCCTGCTCGCCCGCCACCTTCTCTTCCTGTGCACGCAGCTCCCCTCTTCCGATGTTGCATGACACGATTTGGTCAAGTTGTTGGAGTTGCAGGGCGGCTATTTCTGTTAGCCCGCGGCCGCGAGAAGTCCAAGCAGCTTTCGGTAATGCACCTGGGGTGTAGGCAGACGAACTGCGCACAGGGCGGAGGAGCGCAGGGGAATGGTTGGCCAGAGGGCGGCCCGGGGGGCGGGGGAGGCCACGCTCAGGCCATTCAAACCTTGCGCGCGTGTGCCGGCGTGCAGGAATAGTACGAGGTCGAAGACCTTGAACGTGTCGGCCATGACACGCGTCCGCGGAGGGAGAGAAGCAGTCGGCGCAGCGGGAAGGGATGGGAGGGAGGGACAGGATGTCAAGTGAGGCGCGAGCGCTCTCCCTCCTCTCCCCCCTCTCCACCGTCCTTCGTCCTCTTCCTTGCCCACCTCCTCCCGCGGGCCCAAGTCTGCGTCCCGATGAGGCGCCTGCGGCCCCGCTGCGCCAGCAGCGCCCGTGGGCGCCCCGCAGGATCGCGGGGCACCGGCGGCGAGTCGCCCGCGCCCCGCGGCGCGCCCGGGCCGGCACGGCAGCACACCTCTCTGCAGCCCTCTCCCTCTCCTCCTCCTCCTCCTCCTTATTCTTCTCCTCATCCTCCTCCTCCTCCTCTTTCTGCTCATCCTCCTCCTCCTCCTCCTCCGCCTCCTCCTCCTCCTTCTGCTCCTCCTCCTCCTGCTCCTCCTCGTCGTCGTCCTCCTCCTCCTCCTCCTCCTCCTCCTCCTCCTTTCCCCCTACCCAGGTCGTGGTCGCCAGATCCAAGAGGAGGGGGGGGGTCCTGGAGGTGTTCCGTCGTCCTCGGGCGCCCGGGGCTCTGCCAGGGCCTCGGGGTCGTCGCAGAGCGAGCCAGAGGAGCCAGTTCCACGGAAGGGCCCGTGTCCAGGACCCTCGAGGACCAGTGTTTTGTAGTGTCTATCTCTGTTTTGGGTGGAAGCGGGCACGGGCGATCTCGGAACAGCTCTTGCTGGTTGTTGGTCGCACGGCCACGGTTTCGGTGGCGTGTTATTGCCACGCGTTGGTACGAGCTTCTCTTCCCGTTGCTCCCGTTCCTCCTTCCTTTTTTCCGTTTCCCCTTCCCCCCCTGCCCGCCTCAACCGCTGTCCCTGACTCCTCTCCCCCCTCCCTTCCTGTCGGACCACTTCTTTCCGTTGCGACGAGCTGCGGAGATGGGAAGGGATGTCGGGGAGCTCCCAGTCAGGGTGGAGAAGGCGCCACAGGCTTATTGCAAGAGGACAGATAGACACTGACACAAATGATCGTCGACGCGCAGGAATTATGGGAAGTGGGGTAGGGGAAGATGGACATGCGAGAAATATTGTAACACATCGGGAATCCTGGGGGTGCGTGTGTCTAGTTATTTGTGTGCGTGTTTGTCCTTGGGCCCCGTCAGTGTTGTTGACCCAGATCCTGTTGGACGTTTTTTGTTGTCCAGGCCGGGAGCGGATACCCGCCAAGGCCTGTGCCCTGGGCCCACACACAGGGCGTGCGGAGGCGTTGTGGTGTCGGACGTTGATCCCGCCTACCCCTCTCGCTTTCTCTCTCTCTCTCTCTCTATATATATATTTCCCTTTCCTTCTCTTCATGGGCGAAAGTGTGACGTACACGTACACAGTAGATTTCTGGCGATATTTGTGCGCCCTGCCTTCTTTTTCAACCTTCCATATGCCCCGTGCCCTCTCATCCATAGCCTTTGAGCCCGTGTTGACTGACCCCGTTTCCTTCCAGATCCCTGCAGAACACCAGTGGTCAACCCATGATTATATTCTTCTTCGACATCCCACGTTCTTTCGTGCGAGTGCGTACGAGTCATCACCATCGTCATCGCTGTGAGAGGTAGCGGAGCGAATCACGAGTCCACGGACCAAGTAAATGCCGTCCAACCACGTGCCGGGTGAAGAGGGACGTAGAGGGTGAAGAGCCAAGCGGTAGCGGCTGCCGAGATCGTGATATTCCACCAGGTTTGGATGGCCGTAGCCCAGAATGCACATACCGTCGTTGGAAGAAGGAACTCACGTTGTGGTGCAGTAAGACCGACATTCAAAAAAAATGAGATGATAACGAAAGTACCGCGGAAGTTGTCAGGCACGGCCACGGAGGCGATCTCAGGCATGGGGCGAGAGGACATCATCGAACAAAAACGTTTGCAACACATACTACGTATTCTCGATGAGGCTTTCGCGCCGCACCTCGAACAGACGATGCCCTGAGCTTTCGAGAATGCTGGGTTACAAAGTTGTAGCAGCGACCTGGTTCAATGAGCGGAAGCACGAGGGAGTTCAGCTGCACGCGGAGGCGCGGAGCTGCATCATGGTGCGACACGAGAAGGGCGAAACCATGATCAAAACGTGGGCGGCGGGCAGCTTCGCCGAGTCCGAGCTGATTTAGGCCCTGCGGCGCAAGGTCGACAAAATCATGGTGGACAGGATCGACCGACAGTTTTTCGGCAACGACGAATCAGTGAGTTCCCCGGCCGTGGATTCCGAGTAGGACGATGACGACCCCATTCTCGCTTATATCATGCAGGGCGACCTGTTGGAGGTGCACGATGGGGCTGGTGTACTCACAGCTTAGGAGTCGTACCCAGCGGCAAGGCAGTCGCTGAAATCGGATATGAGCAGGCGTGGATCCCACAAGGGCGGAAGCAAGGGCGGCAAGGACGATGGAGCAGGCAAGGACGGTTTCCCACCACCTCCCTAGTGGCTCGCTGTGGAGCCAGCAAGCGTTGCAAGGACGGTCATGGGCGCACATCGAGGACACGCGTCGACTTGATCAAGCCGCGGACCAAGTGCGCTCGTTGTGCCCAGATGAGCCACTGGGCCAAGGAGTCCACAAACTCGCCCGATGCACGCGGCGCAGCAGCCGCCGCGTCCAGGTTGACCAGAACACGAATGCGAGCGAGGGGGTGCACGAGCGAGCGGCAGCAGCGAGATGTCTCAATCTTGGCGTGGGCTTGCCCCGGGGGGTGGGGGGGGGCCTCGGTGGGCCAGTCGGGCCCGATGCGACGGCGCCGCGACGGCTGGAGGGTGCCCTTCGTGCAAGGGGATTGCGGGCGCAGCGGTTCAAACAGGCCAGCCTGGGCCCTGTGGGTCATTTGGCGAGCGTGGGCGGTGGGGGCCATGCTTGTCCCATTCGGCCCAAGTGAATCGCATGGCCTCTTGAAGCTCACTGCGGTGGAATGGGTGCGTTCCAATGTTGCTCCCAGCCAAGAATCTTCGGATCGAGCTCCCGTAGATCTGGACTGGTTCATGTGAAGTTGGCGCGATCTGTGCGAAGTCAGAGACTCCCACGGGAAAGGTGGACGAGTGTCGCGCGGCAGAATCAGTTGTAGACTTCCGCCCCGATGGTCGGGCTGCGCCTCCGGTGGGTCGATGGTTCAGAACGGCGGACTTCAGCATCGTCGGCAGCGGTTCGAGTCGAGGCGACCCCGTCGCTCGCCAGGACAACCAGTTTTCCAGCGCTTCCATATCTACGCGAAGTGCAGACATCCCTGGGCCGAGCGCAGACCCCGGGGCGGCGGGCGCGGGCGCGCGTCGCCTCGGCGGCGGTGCTCTCGGCGCCCGCGCGGCCGCTTGCGGGGCAGTTCTGCGCGCCCCGCCCTGGGGCCCGCGTCGGGCGGGGGGGGGCGGCGAGGAGGGCGGCGAGAGGGGGGTCTACGCGGACCCGGGGTGGCCGCGGCAGCAGATGCGGTCGCGGGCAGTGGCGTCGGCAGCAGGGGCGCTTGGCGCAGCGAGTCTGGAGACCAAGCCGACGTGCGGCTCATCGAGTCCAGTGGTCTTTCCAGAATGGCAGGCAGTCGGGCGCCAATACAAGGGATCCAACTGGAATGAGATAAGTGCTCAGCGGCGCTGCGCGACGGACCCAGACATTCAGAGATACGGCGAGCATTGCCGCGGGTGCCTGACCGGCGCGCGCAAGTGCACGGGGTGGAGGGCGCCCCCCGAGATTTGCAAGCGTTGGCAGTGGATCCGCGGCCGCCCCGCGAATCGGACGAGCGGCCAGTTCCTGCGTTTCGTGATCGAACGTCGTCATCTTCTGCATGCAGTGGAGGGCATGGGCGGCGCAGCTGTTGCCATGCCATGCGCCCGCCTTGCGCGGAGACCGCTTGAGGAAGGGGCCCGTGGCCGAGATGCCCTTGGCCAAGGAGCAGGTTCGCGCGCTGAAGAGGCCGGGTGGTGAGCGCGGAGGGAGCGTTCGGAGCGCTCGACTCGAGGCCGACCACGAGCGTTCCACGACCGCCCAGTGCGACGCCATGGGCGGCAGGCGCGAGCGAGCGCCAACGCGTCGCGGAGACGGCGCCGGCGCCAGAGAGGCAGCGCGGCCGCGACAAGGAAGAGGACGCGATGGAGCGCGACCAAGCGGGCGGCTGATGGTCCGGCGGCGAGGCGCGATTGACCATCGCCCTCAGGAGCCATGCCGAATGCTGAAGTGGAGGCAGCGGGAGGCGGCTGAGCGCCAAATGCTTGGAAACGGGGCAGCGCGGATCACCCGCGAGAAGCTCAAGTAGGCGATGGCGACGCAGCAGGACCGCATCTACACGGTCGGGTCAAAGTGGCGGGAGCTGCGCAGCCAGCCGCGCGTTCCAGGAGCGGGGCGAGCGCCTTTCGGACGAGCTGAACGGAATGGTGATTTTGGCGACTTGGGATGTCGAAGATGAGAGTGAGGGGGCCGAGCGGCCATTCATTGTTCTTGGGTGCGTGTCTGAATTGAGAATCCATGCGGGGCGGGGCGGGGGGGGGGATGGGGATTTTTCCTTGCGTTGTTGTTGCTTTTGTTGTTGATGTTGTTGTTGTTTGTCGTCGTCCCTCCCCGCGACCCACCCGCGACCCACCCCGCGATCCGCCGCGCGACCCGGCCCGCGACCCGCCCGCGACCCACCCGCGACCCAACCCGCGACCCACCCGCGACCCACCCCGCGACGCACTCGCGACCCACCCGCGACCCACCCGCGACCCACCCCGCGACCCGCCCGCGACCCACCCCGCGACCCATCCGCGACCCACCCGCGTCCCAGTTGCGACCCACTTGCGACCCGCCCGCGGCCCACCGCGACCCATCCGCGACCCGCCCGCGACGCCCGCGATCGATCCACATTGGTTTGAAGAAAAATCGGCGCCTGCGGCGGGTTCGTTGCACATTTCGGTGGAACTTTGGCCCCTGCGGCGGGCTTCTCCAGAGCCTCGCAGACTGCCGCCGCCCCCGCCGCCCCATCACTCTTATCCGCATCTGCGGGGTGCTACGTAATTTCGATTTTTTTTTTCGACGGGGGGGCAAGGCGCGCGATTCGGCGCGCCATGCGCCGGGCGTCAAGGTCGCAGAGGAATTCTTTATGCCTCGAGCGCTGGAAGCACTGCAGCGGCATGGATTTGTTGGCGGAATGGCGTTTAACATTCAGACTTCAGACGGGCTGGAGCTATGGTCGAGTTCAGGACAGCGCAGACTGCGCTGCCCCGTTCTCGGCCTCATGGGCGGGAGCTATCTCTTCGTGGATCAAATCAAAGGCATTCTTGAGCGGCGGGCTGCAGCGCCTTCGGCGCACGATCAAGCTGCTGGCTGAGCGACGCGGCGTCGGGGGGCGCGTTTCATCGTTCCGAGCGTCTGGGGGCCGCGGGCATCTTGCATTAACCAGAAGTGAAGGCCCGGGCAAAATCGATGGCTGGGCGCCAGCGTGTCCCACGCCGGCCAGCGTCGATTCGGGCTCGCGGGGGCCGAGGGGGGGGCGTGGAAGAAGCCGGCGGCTTTCATCGCGAACTCGAGCTACAATGCCAGGGAGCTCGAGAAGCGGCCCCGAGGCGCTCACGAACGCAAGGTGCTGACCAACGTGAAGGCGCACTTCGCCGAGGGATCCCCGCCCGGGCTGCGCTGGGGAAGTTCTAGAGGACTGCGCCGCCAGCCTCGCGGGGGCGGCGGCCGCCGCCTCGAGTTCGAGGAAGCCCGCGCGGCAGATGACCACGAGGGGGGCCCGCGACAGGGCCCATAGCTGAGGAGGGCGCTGAAGCGCCAGAAGTTGAGCCGTTGGATGAGGACGAGCCAGCGGAGATCGCAGAGCCCACCGAGGCTGGGAAGAAGCTGATTCGCGGTCTTCACGAGAAGTGGGCTCGCCCGAGCTTGGTCGATTTCAGTCGAGCGCTGCGTCTGGGCCGAGTGCGTCGCCGGCAGATTCGCCCGGCGAAGGCCACGTCCGCGCGAGACGCGTGCAAGGCCAGGTTCGGGCCCGCGCCCCAGCGGGGGGGGGCTTCCCGGGTCGTGCCAGATGAACCACGTCGCCGGAGTAAATTTTCATCCTAGTCAAGGAAAGCAATCGCGGGGGCGCGCCGTGCCTGAAGGTCGCGGGCCGGGGCGCGCGCTACTCGATGACCCATCGAGTTCGAAAGTCAACGAAAACACCGCGCAATGCGTCGTTAACCTTCTGCAGGTGCTGGCCGGGGGCGTTCTGGCCTCCAGAGTCCCCGCTCGCGGGCGAGTCGGAGGAGTTCGCGGGCGTTTTCGCCGGCAGAGGCGCCGAGGAAGGTGGCCTGGCATCCGCGATCGACGCTCGGGCACCGTGGAAGCATGCGAAGACGGAAAGAGCGGGGGGGGATGTCGAGGCAATCTGTTCAAAGGCCCGCGAACTGGGCCCCCCCGAAAGTCGGGGGGGAGCAGCGGTGTTGGCGATGTCGCGCGATGCGGCCAAGGACCGATGCACCAACATATCAGGAGCCACTCCAGTGCAACGTGGATTGGGGCAACTTCTGCGTCCACCCGTGAGTCTAATATCCGATGTCTGCATGGATGGGCGGCTGCAGACCCAGGGTCCCGACGCGGAGCAGCAGGGGGCACGCGGCCTACGACTGGCTGCGCGTCGGGGTCGATGGGGGCGGACGCGCACCAGTCGATCATGCGAGTGCTCGCCAGCAGAACAAGACCGCGAGCGCTGGCGCAGCAGGGAGATTGATTTCGAGCGTGGAGGAAGTTCTCGAAGGACCCGTGGCGTCCTGACCACAAGGGGCAGCGACGGGGTGGCCCGCGCGTGATGCTGATCGCGAATGGCGAAAACGCGTGGGTGAACAACAAAGGCAAGTTGTGGCGGCGCAGCCCTCACCAGGCACGGTTGGCCATCAGCGACGAGCGCAGGGCGGGCGAGCTGCTGAGCGCTCGCAACGACGGTATACGGGGGAAGCTGGGTCGACGTGGAAAGAGTCAGGGCTTCGCGGACATTTCAGCTGTAGGCCCTCCACTGGAGCGGGCCCGGGGCGGCGGCCAGGAGCTCCCTCGACGCGAGGGCCCTGCTCCAGTCCTGGGAGCGCGCCGCCTCCCTTGCCGGGGCCCCCGAGGGGCCTGCCGCGGATGCGGCGCGGCCCCGAGCGCAGCCTGCGTCGCCATTGCCTCGCGAGGGGCACAAGGAGGGGGGATCTCTTGCTTTCCGCAGCCCGCCAGCAAAGCCCGCGAGGATACTGGAGCGGGTGGCCCGCCTAAGGACAGGGGGGGGCGCCAGGATGCGAGGGAGCTTTGCTCGGGAAATCAAGGCAGCGCTGGAGGGGCATCCTGAGCGCCGCGCGAAAGTTCGCAAAGGTCTTCCACCGCAGGATGAGGAGATGACGAAGGAGATGGCCGCCGCGGCTCGACAGAGCATGGAGGCAGTATTCGGTCCACCAGGAATGGAGCTGGACGCCACGGGCCTGCGCAAAGGATCGGCGCGCAAGGTGGTGGAAGGCAGCCCCGACGTCGAATCCAATCCGAGGGGGGGTCGATGCGGCGGCGGAGCAAGCGGCGGAGCAGAAACGGCGCCAAAACCTCGGCGCCCGTGCCGAGAGCAGCGGTGACCAAGTGATGACGACAGCTTGAGAGGAGGAGCTCGGGAAAGACGTCTTCTTCTTTCAGGCCACGCCCGAGTGCGACGAGCGCGACGGCACCCATGTCACGATGGCGCGGCGGCGACGAGACGCAGGAGAGCCGCATCTCAGCGGAGGAGTGGCCGGATGCCGCGGAGTGGGAATGCGCGCCGCCCGGTGGAGGTGCGCGAGCGTTTAGTTCAGGCGAGAGTCCGAAGGTACGAACGGCGCCGCGCAGGCAGGGCATCGAAGATCGCATCGCCCCGTCGCGGCTTGCCCGGAGAAAGATGCCCTGAGCTGCCGGGCGCGCCGGCGAGCCTCAAGCGCCATTGGTGCGCGCGTGGGGATGCAGATCATGGCTGCTTATCACTGGCGCTGCAAGCCCTTGCTGCGTCGACCGGCATTCGGACAAGCTGGCGCGGGATAATTGGCGAATGTGCGCTGAACAGCCGCGCGCAGGACTGTCCAACATTGGGCCTGGCCAGCTCATTGAGCAGGTGCCCGGGGCGCGCGGGCCAGGACATGCACTTCTGCGCGTCGGCGAGGGCCTGAAGCGTGACTTCGCGGAGCTGGGGCGCCGTCGAAGCGCGCTTGACCCGAAAGTATTTTTTTGTATCCGGAAGGTGCGCCGATGACGCCGCTGATCCGTCTGGCCGACCTCGGAGGCCAGCGTGGAGTCGCTGGGCCCAGCATTCAGGCTCTGCCAGAAGCGGGGGGCGCAGCGGCAGCGAAGGTGGGCGACGTCTTCGACGTCGGCGCCCCCCGCCACCAGCAGCAGATGGGCGGGCCGCGCAGCCGGCGGAGGTTCGGCAAGGCCAAGGCGTCGACGAAGAGAAGGAGGGGGCCATGTTCAATGGGAGGCGCTACGCCCAGGACGCAGGGCTCATCCATCGCGCGCCCATGATGAATGTCATCGGGGAGCGGCCATCACCAGCGCGAGCGCCGAGCGGGGAAGCCGGGAGGGAAGCGCGCGGCCCGGGACAGCGAGGCCGAGCTCTGGATTGGCTCGCGCAAAATTTTCGGGCGGACGGCAGTGGTCGGCGCAGTCAGCTCCGGCGGGTGCTGCGCGAGACGACGACGTCGAGGAGACGAACGAGCTGGCTATGCACGTGAAGAACACTGGTGGTCTGGGCATCGCGGCGAGATCAATTCCGTTCGAGAATTGGAGGGCGGGCTCCTGTGTCAGGCGCGAGATTGCATGGCAGCAGCGAGGGGGAATCTCGCGGAGCATTCGCTGCACTGGCCACTGGCGCGCGAGGTTGCCAGTGGAGAGCGACGGCCTGCTAGCCTGCAGGCTTGGGGCAGTGCGTTATCTAGCCGGCAGGCTCGACGCCGCACGCGGCGACGCTGATGCTCAACGCCGGTTTGGGCGGAGTTTGGGTGGATGGCGACCTTCTGCCGCGAGTTCGCGTTCTCGGGCTTCCGAGCTGGCGAACGGGAGCGATGGCGCGAGCGGCGGCGACTCTGCCCCCCGCCGGGCGCAACGACGAGGCAAGATAGGCCGAGGTCCTACGGGAGGGGCTCTGCGCGGTGGGTGCCAAGTCCTTGCGCGAACACCTCCAGCGGGAGATCGTTGGCGGGCGTGGCCGCAGGTGGTCCACGCAGATTCAGATCACACGCCGCGCCTTTGACCCCGCGGGGCGCGAGATTTGTTTGGTGGATCACCCAGCGATGATACTGGATGGCATGACGAAGCGCAGGGCCAATATGGATATCATAGCGAAGCTGGTGAGGGGTGGGTCGTTACTGATGCATCGTGAATGAGGAAGAGACCATGGAGGTTCATCGACAGCGAAGGGATGATGGACAGTTGCCTCACCGCTGAGCCGCATGATATGATGCAGCCGCGGCTTCCATTTCCCGCCCATCGGCTTTTTTGGGGGGGCGGTTCGATTGCAGTGGTGCAACACGTGTTGTATAAATGCCAGCAGGGAAACTAATGTTTGGGAGCTCTAGATTTCTTGCGATCTGTGTGCTCCTTGCCCTTCCATGTCGCCCTCCATATGCCTTGCGCCCTCCGAGCTATATCCTTTTTGGCTTGGATTGGCTTACCCGGTTCCCAACCTGATCCCTCCAGAGCACTTGTACCCAGTCGTCCCTATATCCCTCTCCCACGTCTCGCGTTCGTTCGCGCGATATACCTGTACTGTCTGACGCACGTGCATCGGGTGCATAGGAGACATCACCATCATCACCGATGTCATACATGATTCCCCATTGGTTTCGAAAGTACGCCTTGCGCGAACGTTTGTATCGCGAGGCTGGTCTCGCGGCGCTGGGGGGCCGCATTCACGTGCGTGGTTGGGTGCGCACGTTTTTTGTGGGCTGGACATTTGACCGTGTTTCTGCCCGCTGCCACACTCCCCCATTTGTTTCCCTTGTTACATATCTATGTTTTTTTGTTTTTTTTCTCTCTCTCTCTCTCTCTCTCTTCTTCTCTCTTTCTGTTGTATATCGATATCGCTCTCTCTCTCTCTCTCTCGCTCTCTGTTTCTTTCTTGCTACGCTGGCGAAGTCAAGTTCTCGGGGCAGATTCTGAGTGCGAGTTCACGTGCGGTTTTGGGGGAAACTTATTTGCTGGCGCATTCTTTCTTCACGAACCGCAGAGGAACAGTGTCCGTGTTCTGGGTGTGAAGTCTGCGCCAAAGCAACTGTTTCGGGTGCCGTCCAGTTACGGTTTCAAGATTGGGTTTCTTTGGGTTCTTGTGTTGGATGATCCGTCCTTCCTTCTCGCCCCCTGCTTGTCAAACCCGCCTTGTTTTTCCGTTCAGTCTTACTTTGTTTGTTTCGCCCGCGCCTCTCTCTCTCTCTCTCTGCCTTCGCCCTCGTGCTTGTTGCTGCGTTTTACTTGTGCGTTCCTCGCAAAACAACAGTCGCACTTGTGAAGTTGCTGGCGGGAGGGCTGCCAATTGCGCAGCTCACGCCGCTCTCTCGAACTCGTGGGAGGCGCAGCGAGCCACGTCTTATGCGCACCCACAGGGGGATATCTCGCATCCTGGGGTGTGCCAACTGCGCAACCGTCGCCACTTTCGTGGATTTCCGGAAGGCGCAGCGAAGCGACGTCCTACGCGCACCCAGACGGGACTTCACGCTTTCTTGAGGAGGCTGCCAACTACGCAACGGTCGCCATTTTCGCGGGCCACTTGGAGGCCCGGCGGAGCGACTTCTTGGGCTTGATCTTCCAGTGCCATAGCCAGTTTTTGTTTAGGAAAGGGGTCCGTCCCTGAGTACTTTGGTCAAGGAAGGGGACGAACTCTCGCACGCTCGAAATATGATGTTGCATTCCCCCCCCCCACTATATTTCTTCTCCCGCCAGAAATCCTTTGCCTCCCCCCCGTTCCAGAAGCAGTCTTATGTATTTCCTTGAGTCCGCTGAGCTTCCCCACAGGAGCCCGTCCAGAAGCACCCGCTGGGGTCCGCCGAGAGCCTTGAGATCGCCCCGTCGCGGCAGGAGCCCTGGCGCGCACATTCGGGGCAGCCCGGTCTGCCCCAGTGCTCTGGGGAAGGGGCCGTGCGTCGGCGCTGTTGTGTCCGCGGGAGGCAGGGGCGCAGGCGGGAGCAACAGCACGATCAGGAGCAGGACAGGGAAGATGAGGACGAGGGGGAGGGCGGCAGGATCTGGGCTTTTGCCGTATCGTTTGAGATGTCTGTGGGCCACGTGATGCCTGGGCGGCGTGACGCCATCAGGACTCCATACCAGCAGGGTGGAGTTCCCGTTCCCCGTATCATAAGAATGGGGGTTTTGTTCCCCATATCCCGAAGACGGGGCTTCTGGTTCCCATTATAAGGATGGGGCTCTTGTTCCCCCATATCCAGACACATTGTTATTGTTAGTACTCCGACCGCGCCGGCTCCTTCCACCTCCTCCTTCTCCTCGTCTCCTTCACCCAAAGTTTCACTCAGGGTCACTGCTCAGGTTATGTAATGATGATGATGGTCAGTTCTCGAGCAACAGCCGCGATGGCGTTGAGCGCCGCGCGCCATCTGACAGAATTTTCTCCGCCGGCGCCCTGAGCGCCCGATGATAAGAGTATCTTCGGCTCCCCGCGCGCCTGCCGACAACACTATCTCTGCTGGCGCCTTGGCTCAAACCTTTCCTGTGAAGGGCCTCGGGCGGCCTCGCGCGCCCCGCTTGGCCGCGCCCCGCCGGCGCCCGCGGCTGCGCCCTGGCCGGAGCCGGCGGCGGCGGCGGCGGCCCCGGCTCCCGCTTCGCAGGCGCGGAGCTGCTTGGCTCAGGCAGTGCCAAGGGGGGTCACCACTGGGGGGGTCGCCAGCTTCTCCTGGAAATCGAGGTTCCAGGATGGAGAGTCGAGGGGTCGAGGATGTTCTTGGACGTTTCTTTGCGTTTTCGGGGCTCTGGGGGGCCCAGTTCCTCGAGGACGTCTCGAGGAAGTGGCGTTTCCCCGAGGAAGTGGCGACCCCCCTGGTGGTGACCCCCCTTGGCACTGCCCCATTGGCGGCCTCGCCCCCCGTGCTCGCGCGAGTCCCGGACTTGCGCGAGGAGCTCGAGCGGCGCGTGTCGGCGCCCCCCTTCCAAGCTGGACGATCTGTCTGGACCCCTGGCCGGCATGCCCCGAGCCGGAGAAGGGATCCTTCGGCTGGGGTGTCGGGCTCGGCTTCGGGCCCTGCACGATCCTGCTGTGGGAGGCCTCTTTCCCCCTGCTTGGCAGCCGTGCGCGGCTGGCTCTTGCGCCGGCTCTTGGGCACCCAGGCGGTGGAGGCCGCCGCGGCGCTTTTGGCCGAGAGGTGGCCGGCAACTACCGCAGGCTCCTGCGAGGAGATGTCTCAGGCGGTTTGTTGCGTGCTCAACATCCTCCGCTTTCGGAGCAGATTTTGAGTATGTCTTGGGCTAATCGCTGGTTTTGGCACCTCAGAGAGGCCCAGATTGAGAGGATGCTTCGGACGGTCTGCTTGTTTTGGTGGCCAGTCTCGTTTGCGTTCAGAGCAGGATCAGAGGATGTCTCGAGCGAGGCGCTGGTTTCAGCATTCTCAACGGAGAGCCGCTAGGGTGTTCTCATTGGCCCGTTCGCGCTCAGATTGTGGGGTTGTCTCCAGCGGATTGCGCGTTTGGGTGCCCAGCATGCCTTGTTTTCAGCGCAGATGGTGAGGATGTCTCGAGCGAGGCGCTGCCCAGGGGGAGCCGTCAAGGTATATTACTTTTCCCCGTTCGCGGCCAGTGTGGGGATGTCTTAGTCGTCTTGCTTGTTTGGTGGCCCAGTCCTTCTTCTTTTTACCTAACAGCGAAGACTGATAGGTTCCTAGTGGGGTCAAAAGAGAGCATCCTGATTCCCCAGGGGGGTGTGGCAGATGCCGGACGGGTGCCGGGGAAAACCGGGGACTCCCCAGGACTCCTATAGTTTCCTATAGTTTCCTATGGATTCCTATTCTTCGCGTTCCCAGAACACTATTCCCAGGCCACATTTTGAATGCCCGGAGCCAACTGTAGGCCACTTCGTGTTCTTCGTCTTCCCAGAACACCATTCCCAGGCCACATTTTGAATGCCCAGAGCTAACTGTAGGCCACTTCGTGTCCTTCGTGCTCCCAGAACACCATTCCCAAGCCAAATGTTGATTGCCCGGAGGCAGCTGTGGGCCATTTCGTGATCTTCGTGTTCCCAGAACACCAGTCTTGTGCCATATTTGGAATGCCCGAGCTGATGCAGGCTGAGGCCGAGGCAGGCTGAGGCCGAGGCAGGCTGAGGCTGAGGCTGAGGCACGCCGAGGCAGGCTGAGGCTGAGGCTGAGGAGGCAGGCTGAGGCAGGCTGAGGCTGCAGGCTGAGGCGCAGGCTGAGGCCGAGGCAGGCTGAAGATGTCTGAGGCTGATGCAGGCTGAGGCCAGGCTGAGGCTGAGGCCGAGGCAGGCTGAAGCTGAGGCTGATGCAAGCCGAGGCAGGCCCGTAGGCTGAGCTGAAGCTGAGCAGGCTGAGGCTGAGGCTGAGGCCGGGCAGGCTGAGGCTGCGGCAGCTGAAGCTGAGGCAGGCTGATGCTGAGGCTGAGGCTGATGCTGAGGCAGGCTGAGGCTGAGCCAGCTTAGGGCTGAGGCTGATGCAGGCTGAAGTCTGAGGCAGGCTGAGGCTGAGGCGCAGAGGCTCATGCCAGGCAGGCCGAGGCTGATGGCTGAGGCTGAGGCGAGGCAGGCGAGCTGAGACAAGGTGATGCTGAATGGCTGAATGGTGGGGGGGAAGGGGGGGGTGGGGAGGAAGGGAGGCTGATGCAGGCTGAGGCTGAGGCAGGCTGAGGCTGAGGCTGAGGCAGGCTGAGGCTGAGGCTGAGGCCGAGTCAGGCTGAGGCTGAGGCCGAGGCAAGCCGAGGCAGGCTGAGGCTGAGGCTGAGGCTGTTGCTGAGGCAGGCTGAGGCTGAGACAGGCTGAGGCTGAGGCTGAGGCAGGCTGAGGCTGAGGCAGGCTGAGGCTGAGGCCGTGGCAGGCTCAGGCCGAGACAGGCTGAGGCTGAGACTGAGGCTGAGGCTGAGGATGAGGCCGAGGCAGGCCGAAGCTGAGACAAGGTGAGGCTGAATGGGGGGGGGGGGAAGGGAGGGGGGGGGAGGAGGGGAGGCTGAGGCAGGCTGAGGCCGAGGCAGGCTGAGGCCGAGGCAGGCTGAGGCTGAGGCTGAGGCAAGCCGAAGCAGACTGAGGCTGAGGCAGGCTGAGGCTGAGGCTGACGCAGGCTGAGGCCGAGGCAGGCTGAGGCTGAGGCTGAGGCTGAGGCTGAGGCAGGCTGAGGCTGAGGCCGAGGCAGGCTGAGGCTGAGGCTGAGGCAAGCCGAGGCAGGCTGAGGCTGAGGCTGAAACTGGGGCAGGCTGAGGCATCCGTAGGAATCCATAGGAATCCTTAGGAATCCCTAGAAATCCTTAGAATCCGTAGGCATAGTTAAGCATCCTCAGGAATCCTTAGGAATCCTTAGGATTCCCTAGGAATCCTTAAGAATCCCTAGGAATCAGGATTTCTAATGATTCCTCAGGTTTCCCAAGGATTCTTATGGATTCCTAAGGATGCCTAAGGATGCCTAAGGAAGCCTTAGGAATCCCTAGGAATCCTTAGGATTCCATTGGATCCTAAGGCCGTTGCCACTGCGACTGTCATTTCGAATGCGACTGCGACTGCGAGAACAGCAGAATTCTACAACTGGATTCTCACCTGAATATTAAGGGGAATGCTTCCAGGTATGCTTATACACATCGCTGCTAGGTTGCTTTGCCGGGATAATCAGGACCTCACGGTCGCCGCGATATAGCAGTCGTATCATGCATGTGGTGGGCACCCAAAGGAAGAACCGCCTGGGAGGGGGACATTTGCCAGGGCGGAGGAGGGAGGAAGGATGACGGATGAGGAGGTAGGAGTTGAAAGAGGCGGAGCAGGATGAGGACGCAAGTGGGATGGGGGGGAAGGATGGCCGCCAGAGAAGAAGATGAGGAGGAGGCGGTGGAGGAGGAGGAGACTCCTCCTCTGTTATCACGCTTGCTCCCTCTTAGGTTAGTCATACAGTATGACTCATACTCATGCTCAGACCACTCGGGCTCATTCACACCTGCACATGTCACGTTAAGCTGTGCCATTGTAAAACTCATACCCATCGGCTCACTCACATCAAGACTCGCTCACATTCGTTCAGACTCGCAGGCGCTCAGGCTCACCCGCATGCATAACCTCACACTCGGCCCACTCCTGCCCAGACTCATCTCGTACCCAGACGCTCGCAGCGTAAAAGTGCCAGTGATCTAGACGCACACTGCTCGATGCCCGCGTCGAGTCATATCTGCGCCGCGGTACGCAGCGTGGTTACCCTCCAAGGGCCTGGCGGCCGAAGTAACCCCCACCTCCGGATAGTCATCATGCCCTCCCCGTATCTCGGGGGCTCCCAAACTCAAACGACGCGAAGATCGGGACAAAATCGGATCGGGATAACTCGAAATCTCTGAAAGTCGGTGGGTTTGGAGGATGTATTGGGCGCCGCGGCCGCTCCAGAGCGTTCCGGAACGCTCTGAGAGCGCTCCGGAACGCTCTGGAGCGATTTATCCCGATCCTAGCCCTGTTTTACAGGGTGGTGACCACACCGTGTGGTGAGTCGGTGGGGATTCGGGGTCACCGCACGGTTTTGGGGACTTGGGTCGTTCTCCGAGGATGTCTCGGGCGACCGGAGCCTCCAGGGTCACATGAACCGTGTGGTGACGGACCGTGCGGTGAGGTCTTTGCGGATTTCGAGGTCACCGCCAGGTCTGTCACCACACGGTTTTGGGACACCCAAGTATCACGACTGAGCGTTGACTATCCCGGGCCGGTACATGTTTGGTCAGGGAAGAGAGGCGGCAGGACCGAACTTGATCATCGCGGGGGAAGTTGCGAATCGAAGTTGCTCTCTTCTTCTGTTGGGTAGCCAGGATTGCTAAGGAGTCCGTTCAATGTCTTTTGGAATCCTATGGATGTCTGGGGGATCTTTTGGATTTCCTATGGATCCCGATGGCTGTTCGAAGGAGTTTCTACGGAAATCCGAGGGAACCCCATGAATTTCCCACGGGGTCCTAAGACAATGTTACGGAATTCGTTGGGAATCCTGCGCGTCTGCTGAGGAGCACTACGGCTTTTCCAAGGATATATATATATATATATATATGTATATATAGTTGCCTTAGGACACCCATCGGGTTCCTGAAGACATGTATAGGAATCCTTCTTGGAAATGCGTATGATTCTGGAGGAAGTCTACGTGAATCCATGGCACATCGATAGGAGTCTTGGGGCATCCATCAGATGCCTGGGGAAAGCCATCGGATCCCTTAGGACATCTATAGGAAACTTTGGGACATCCATCGGATTACTTGAGACATCCACTGGGGTCTTCAAGAAATTAAAACGATGCCCAAGGGAATACATGGGATTTCCTAAGGAATCCTTTAGACTCTTTAGGAACACCACAGGATCCTTGTTTAGGAACTCCGTGTGATTCCAAGGGCAATCCATAGGATCCCTGAGGTCATATGTAGGATCCCACAGGACACCCACCGGATTCTTTCGGACATCTATAGGGAGCTCAGGGACATCCATTGGATTCGTCCGGGAATCCAAAGGACATCCACGGGACATCCATAGGACATCCATATGATCCCTTTGGCAATCCATAACATCCCTTCTGGCATACATCGGATCCCTTTGGGCATCCATTGGATTTCTCAGGGCATCCATAGGATTCCTTTGGCAATCCATTGGAAGCCTGCAACGCATCAATCTGTTTCCAGGGGAAAATCATAGGATTCTTCTGTTCGGACACCCATAGGGCCCCGAATGAATTCTACACGTTGCCTTCGTTGCCTTAGGAACTCGGTCGGATTCTTTCGGAAATAATCCGGATACTTGAGGAAATCCATCGGGTCCTTCTTAGGCGATCCATCGGATTCCTTGAGGCATCCGAGGGAGTCCATCGTGAATGTATAGGGTTTTTTTCTGACATCCATAAGATTCCGCCAGAAGCCAGATGCAATCCATGCGAGTTTTCCGGCAATCCATCGTTTTCCTAAGGACACCCATAAGATTCGTTCGGAAATGCATAAGATCCCCTTGGGCATCAAATTTAATCCTTAGGACATCCTTAAGACGTCCTTAGAAAGTCTCTCTAGGCAATCCATGCGGTTCCATAACAAATCCGCCGGCTTCGTTCGGACATCGATATGCATCCGCGGAAAAGCCATCCGACTCCTTAGGACATCTTCCGGGGTTTTCAGGAAATCCGTAGGGGTCACCCGGAAATCATTATGTTTTCTCAGGCAACACATAAGAATCCTTAGAACTTCCACCCGGTTCCTTCGGACATCCGTAGGACTCCTGTAGGGAACCCATATGTCCCTGAGGAAGTCCATTGGATCCCTTTCGGCAATTCTTAGTTTCCCTTAGGAGCTGTCTAAGATCCCGTTGGAAACGCAGAGGATTCGTGAAGAAACGCATAGAATTTTTTAGGATATCGATTTGGTAATTCGTTGGGCATATGACGTATGTTTTTTGTTATAAACAACGTTAAAAAAACGCATGACAAATTCAGAATCCAATGTGTCACCGTTCAGGGTTCACTTTTAGCTGCCAGGCCAGCATGTCGACTTTTTTTTTTTTGAAAACCATCGGCACACGCATGTTAAGTTCAAGGTCGAATCTACCAGCATTAAGAATACATTTCTTTCCAAGGCCAACATGGCGACTTCTTTATTGCGGGCAATACAGATATCGCCACCCGCGCGCGCGAACGCGCTCGCGGCAAGGTTTGCGTTGTCCACAACAAGTTTCCACGTTGACCTGGCAGCTGAAGCGAACCCTTAACGGTGACCAACGGGATTTCCGGGTGACCCGCCCGCTCGTGCGTCACTCGATCGCGCGCGCGCGTTGCGAACTTCCCATTGCCCGCAATGGAGAAGCTGCCATATTCGTTTGGAAATCGAAGTGAACCCTCAACGGTGACCGATTAGATGTTGAAATTAATATGTGTTTCTCTAGTTCCACAGAATCCACCAGATCCCTTCGGAGTAATCATATGGATGTCCTAAGGATGCCGGTGAATTTCCGAACGAATCATATGGATTGACAGCGGAATCTTATGGACATGTTATGGAATACTATGGATTGCCCAAGGATGCCCATGAGCCCCCCCGAAAATCTCATGGATTTCTCCAGGTGCCCGATGGATGTCCGAAGGAATCCAATGGATGTCCTGAGGGGCCGCATGGATTTCTAAAAGATTATGGTGTATTTTCTTAGGACTCCAATCGATTTCTTCCGGGCCCTGATGGGCCACGCAGGAGACCTATGGGCGCCCTAAGGATTCCGCAAGATTTTCTAGGGAACGCGATAAATTTCTGGAGGAATCCTGTGGCTGTTTGAAGGAATCCAATGGAATTCCGAAGGCGAACTATGGATTCCCGAAAGAATCTCATGGATCTCTGCCGGAATCCCACGGAACCTCTTCGAAGTCGCATCGATGTCCAAAGCAAACCGATGGATGTCCTGAGGAATCCCATGGATTTCCTTTGGACCATGGGTATCCGAAGGAATCCAATATAGTCCCTAAGGCCAGCGATGATTGTTCTAAGGGTTCCGCTGGGTTTCATGAAACGTCGTTAGATGGCTTAAGGGTTCTTTTGTAGATTTATTGAAGAGTATGGATGTCCTAAAGACTGCGACTTGGATTGCGTAAGGAATCCGATGGATGTCCTCTAAGGTATTCTGTCTTGATTTCCTACGGAATCCGATGGACGTCCTCTGGATTCCCATAGATTGCCTATGGAACCATATGAACTTCTGATGGATAGCCTCAGGAATCTCATGAATGTCCTAAGGATTCCCATGGATATCCGAAGGGTTCTCTTGGATTTCCGAAGGGATCCGAAGAGCGCCCTAAGAGTCTTCAAGTCTTCATAGATTCCCCAAGGAGTCTCATGGATGTCCCTAGGCAATCTATGGCTTGCCCAAGGAATCCGATGGATGCCCTAAGAAACCTTATGGATTGCCGGGACAATCTTATGGATACTCGCAGGAAGCCCATGGATTTAGCGTCATGTGGATGCTTTAAGAAATCCGATTGATTTCCACAGGCTCCTTATGCTTTCATGAGCAGTCAAATGGATTTCGCAAGGAGTACGTTTCCCCCTCCTCGCGCGCCCCACCCGAATTTCCCCGCGTTTCTTTTTGTTCCCACCCGATTTTCCCCAACATGTTCTTGCCTGTTCCGGCGCGTTCGTGGCCGCAGCTTTTGAATGTGATGCCGCTGCGCATGCGAATGCCTCGAGCGGCCTCAGCTCTCTGCTGCCGAACGAGAGTCAAAATCGAATTCGACCTCGCAGGTGGGGACTTTTTGATGTTGCACTCATGCGGGAAATTCTCCCAGAAGCTCGGGGCGCCCATCCGAGTGACTGCGGATGTCCTAATGGTTCCAATGGATTTCCTTCGCATTCCGATTGATTCCCGAAGGTTCTCTATAGATGTCCTGCGGCAACTTGCGGATTTCCTAAGAGATCCTGTGGATGTCCTAAGGGGTCCGATTGATGTCCGAAGGATTGCTTTGTATGTCTTATGGGTTCTCGTAGATTCCCTAAGAAAGCCCATGGATGTCCTAGGGGATCCTATGGGGGCCCTCAGGATTCGTAGGATTCCATTCCCTAAGGAATCGATGGGTCTCCTATTTCATCCATTATATCCCTTGGACATCATATCAATTTCCAAAATCCCCACCAATATCACAACGTAAGACATTTCGTGGATTTTCACAAGGAAACCTGCGCACTGCTTCAGGAATCTAATGGATCCCCTGAGGAAACCGACGGCCCCCCCAAAGGAATCCCTCGGATCCCCGCAAGAGTCCTTCGGAACCCAATCGACGTCAGAAGGGTCCCGCTTGGATTCCGAAGGGATCATTTGGATTGCCGAGAGTGTGTTATGGATTTCATAAGGAATCCGATGGACGCTCCGATGGGCGCCCCAAGGATCCCCATAGATTGCCAAAGGAATACGATGGAATTCCGAAGGGATGTTGCCGATTTCCAGAGGAGAGCCCACGGATGTCCGAAGGAATTCTATAGATTTCTCACGGAGCGTGACAATGTTGAGTTGTTGCGTGCCCGCTCGAGGAATGTGCGCCCCCCGCGCCACAAAATCGAGGACGTCTCGGGCGAAACGCTTGTTTTGCAAAACTTGAGGGACCTAGGCGCCCCAGCGTGCCCCAGGAGGCCCTGGGAGCGCGGAGGCGGCGTAATCTACGAGGGATCGTGGCGTTTGGAGCGCGGACCACACGTAGTTTATAGTGGCCCTCGGAGTGCGGGCGCAGCGTAATTTACGAGGGGTCGGGGCCTTGGGAGCCCGGACGCAATGTAATGTACGAGGGATCGTGGCCCTGGGAGTGCGGACGCAGGGTAATTTACAAGGGGTCGGGGCCCTGGGAGCTCGGACGCAGCGTAATTTACGAGGGATCGTGGCCCTGGGAGCGCGGACGCAGTGTAATCTACAGAGGGTCGGGGCCCTGGGAGCGCGACCCCAATGTATTTTGCAAGGTATCGTGGCCCCGGGAGCGCGGCCGCAGCGTAATTTACGAGGGATCGTGGCCCTGGGAGCGCGACCCCAGTGTGATTTGCAAGGGATCGCGGCAGTGGTAGCGCGGACCCTACGTCGCCTGGCGCGTCCTTTGGGTCGTTCCGCGGCGCGTCCTCCTGGCATGTTCCCTTGCCAATTAGCTCTGGGCCAGCTACTATGTGCTGAGGCAGCTCGAACTTGAGATCCAGATCGGTTCGGTCAGGACTCGGATGCAAAGGAGGACTCGGTCCACAGCGCTATAGAGCACAATCGCGGCATGGCACATCGCAGTTCAGCACGGCCCAGCACAGCACAGCCGCCGGCACGGTACATCAAGATCGATACACAGCATTGCAATTTGTCACGTTCCGTGGCGCGTGCCGTGGCGAGCCCCCTTGGCACGTCGCGCGGCGCGTCCCCCTGGCACGTCCCGTGGCACGTCCAGTGGCACGTTCCGTGGCGCGTCCCCTCGGCACGTCCCGCGGTGCGTCTTCGTTGCACGTCCCCTGGCACGTCGCCTGGCGCGTCCCTTGGGACTTTCCGCGGCGCGCCCTCCTGGCATGTTTAGCTCTGGGCCAGCTACTATGTGCTGAGGCAGCTCGAGCTTACGATCCAGATCAGTTCGGTCAGGACACGGATGCAAAGGAGGACTGGATCCACAACCCTATAGAGCACAATCGCGGCATGGCACGTCGCAATTCAGCACGGCCCAGCACAGCACAGCCCTCGGCACGGTACATCAAGATCGACACATTCAACATTGCGTTTGCCCGTCGCCCAATCAGGTGTCTTTGAAACGTTGCCATGCCTTACATGTCTAGATTCCTTTCCGGGTTCGTGGGCCGATCATGTTTTTCCCGGAAAGGGCTGGGGCCCAGGTTTCTCTTTTAGTGTGTTTACCTCCGGTTCTGACGGCTGTAGGCCCGGCGAAAATGTTTTGCGATAAATATCGAGGTCGCGTAAGGCCGGCGACATTATGTTTGAGGATGTCTCCAGCGAAACGCTTGTTTTTCAAAATTTGTTGAGGATGTCTCGAGCGAAACGCTTGTTTCGTGTTATATTTTGTTCTCCCCTGGGGACCTGAATTCAATGGATCTCTCAAGCAAAATGCTTGTTTTCACGTGCCCAGGTCTTGAGGATGTCTCGAGCGAGACGCTTGGTTTCACGCCTCCAGGTTGCCCAGACAGATGTCTAGCATGAGGATTTGCTGAGGATGTCTCGAACCAGAGGCTTGTTTTCACGTGTCCAGGTCGCCCAGGCGGGTGTCGAGCATGAGGATGTGCCGAGGAAGTCTCGATCGAGACGCTTATTTGCACGTGTCCAGGTTGCCCAGGCGGATGTCTAGCATGAGGATGTGCTGAGAACGTCTTGAGCGAAACGCGGTTTTTCACGTGTCCAGGTCGCCCAGGCACAGCACAGCCCTCGGCACGGTACATCAAGATCGATACCCTTCGCATTGCAGCTTGGCATGTTGCTTGGCACGTTCCGCGGAGCGTCCCATGGCGAGTCCCCCTGGCACGTCGCGCGGTGCACGTCCATTGGCACATTCCGTAGCGCGTCCCCTTGGCACGTCCCGCGGTGCGTGCCCATGGCACGTCACCTGGCACGTCGCCTGGCGCGTCCCTTGGGACGTTCTGCGGCGCGTCCTCCTGGCATGTCCCCTTGTCGATTAGTTCAGGGGCAGCTACCATCTGCTCAGGCAGCTCGAGCTTAAGGTCCAGATCAGTTCGGTCAGGACTCGGATGCAAAGAGGACTCGATCCACAACGCTATATAGAGCACACTCGCGGCATGGCACATCGCAGTTCAGCACGGCCCAGCACAGCACAGCCGCCGGCACGGTACATCAAGATCGATACATTCAGCATTGCACCTTGGCACGTTCCTTGGCGCGTTCCGTGGCGAGTCCACCTGGCACGTCCCGCGGCACGTCCATGAGCACGTTCCGTAGCGCGTCCCCTTGGCACGTCCCGCGGTGCGTCCCCATGGCACGTCCCCTGGCACGTCGCCCGGCGCGTCCCTTGGGACGTTCCGCGGCGCGTTATCCTGGCATGTCCCCTCTGTCGATTAGTTCTGGGGCAGCTACCATCTGCTCAGGCAGCTCGAGCTTACGATCCAGATCAGTTCGGTCAGGACTCGGATGCAAAGAGGACTCGATCCACAACGCTATATATAGAGCACACTCGCGGCATGGCACATCGCAATTCAGCACGGCCCAGCACAGCACAGCCGTCGGCATGTACATCAAGATCGATACATTCAGCATTGCATTTGTCCGTCGCCCAATCAGGCGTTTTTGAAACGTTGCCATGCCTTAAATTTCCATATTCCTTTCTGGGTTCGTGGGTCGATCATGTTTTGGGTGGTACGTCGTTCGTTGTTCCACATGGAAAAATGCAGAGTACTGGAAACCAGAATGCGCAATCAGGACGTAGGCTGAAGCTTGGCGGTGGACCCGGTGGAGGCTTTGCAGCTTTGACAGCGCGAAGCTCCCTTGCAGGCGGGATCCCTCTCATCTGCCGGTTTTCTGCCCCCGCCAACCTGGTGCAGGGTCAACCCCCCCAGGAGTGCAGCACCCAGACGCCCACGGACGTCGACGCCGACAGCCGGTTCAGCTGGACCGCCAGCCACACGGACTGGGCGTCTCAGTACGGTGGGCCGCTCCGGAGCTGCCGAGGGCCGCGGGGCAGTCGCAGAGTTCCATCAGCCGCCCGCAGCGGTTTACGGATGACGGAAGTTGTGCCGCCCGCGCGGTGGATTTTCCCTTGTGAGCGTGAGGCACACGTTCTCGTTTCGTGTTTTTGGAATCGCTTCGCTCTCTCTGCCGGCCCATACTGCCTCACCGGATGTCGTTTGTCGGGGTGTTGTTGTCGATGCGGAGCCGTTGGGCGGCTGGACTCCTCCTGGAGCGTTTTGGGCTCTTGGAGGCCTTCTGGGCTGTTTTTTGGCGATGTTGTGAGCCTCCTCGGCAGTCTTCGAGCTCCGGGAAACCGAGAAGGCGAAAACGGTAATTTAGTTGAAAAGCGTAAAGGAAATCGTTAATGTTCGCCTCTTGGGGCTCTCTTGGGAGGCCTTTGGGTGGCCTCTTCGGAAATCTTGTACGCGTCGTGGGCCGTCTGGAAGCCGTCGTGGGTGTTTCGGACCGATCGTTCGACGAGCGCTGCCAATTGCCCGAGTGATCGTTGTCAATGCGTTGCTGCTGGGTGGAGTTGTTGATTATCGAAGACGCCTACTGCGAATCACCGCCGCCCTCTGCCTTCGGAAATCCCATTTGGCCGAGCGTTGTGGCAAGAGCTCTGCCAAGCTATCGGACCATGTGTTCCCCCAACCGTTGTTGAAACGCTTTGGGGAACACTTGGGGGAGCATGGCGGGGAAGATCAGGAGGAGGAGGTGAAGGAGGAGGAGGAGGAGGAGGAGGAGGAGGAGAAGGAGGAGGAGGAGGAGGAGGAGGAGGAAGAGAGGCGGATGAGGAGGAGGAGGAGGAGGAGGAGGAGGAGGAGGAGGAGGAGGAAGAAGGGGTTTGGAGGAGGGGGCATCTTGGGAACCTCTGGGGGAACTCTTGGGGCCTCCTGGGAGCTTCCTGGGAGCTTCTAGGAGGCATCTTGGGGGCCTCCTTGGGCCTCTTGGGACCCTTTGAGGGCTTCTCGGGGGCCTCTTTGGCCATCTCAAGGGATTCCTGGCCCGTCTGACGCCGTCGAACGCCGTCTTTGGGGCCTCTCTGGGCCGACTTGAAACCCTTCTGGGGTGTTCCATGGACGTCTTGGAGGCCATCTTGGGCCTTTTGGAGGCCTCTTGGGCCGTCCGGGGGCCTCTCGAGGCGGGGGGCCTCTTGGACCGTTCTGGGGCCGTCCTGCAGGCCTCTTGGGCGATCTTTGGGGCGTCCGAAAGCCGAAAAGAAGCAAACGCTTAAATCTCCCACAAACCATGAGGCATTTCGTGTTCTTGGTCTCTTCGGGCCTTCCTGGAGGCCCTCTTGGAGGCCTCTTGAGACGTCTCCGGGACCTCTTGGTGGCCTCTTGGGCCGTCTTAGGCCATCTTAGAACCATCTTGGGCCGTCTGGGTGGCCTCCTGGCCCGTCTGACGCCGTCGGAAGCTGTCTTGGGGGCCTCGCCCGGCCGATTGGGGGCCCTTTTGTGGTTTTCCAAGTACGTCTTGGAGGCCATCTCGAGCGTTTTGGAGGCCTCTTGGGCCGTCTAGGGGCCCTCCTGGGGCGGTCTTGGGGGCCTCTTGGGCCGTTCTGGGGCCATCCTGGAGGCCTCGTGGGCGATCTTGGGGCGATCTTTGGAGGCTCTTGGGACGTCGCAGGCCGTCGGAAAGCCGAAAAGAAGCAAATGCCGAACCCCCCTTTTAAAACCATAGGAAAATCAATGATTTGGGTCTCTCTGGGCCTTCCTGGAGGTCCTCTTGGAGGCCTCTTGGGTCGTCTTGGAGCACTCTTGGGCCATCTTGGGCCATCTTAAGGCTATGTTAGACCGTCTTGGCTGCATCTTGGGCCGTGTTGGAGGCATCTTGGGGCCATCCCAGCAGTCTTGGAGACCTTCTTGCCCATCTTGGAGGCATCTTAGAGGCCATCTTGGGCCATCTTGGCGGTCTTGAAAGCCATCTTGAGCCGTCTTGGGAAAATGTTTCGGCAACTTCCGCGCTTTGCGGTCCCTTCCCGGTGACCGGCGGGCTGGGCTGGAGTCCCAGGGGAGAGTTCTTTTGGCTGTATCTCTCTCTCTCTCTCTCTCTCTCTCTATATATATGTATGTATACACATACCAAAACCGAAAGGGTCCAGTACGCTAGACACTCCTGTGGCGAGCCAACAGGGGGCGGCGGATCGAAGACGCCTGCGGCGAGTCACCGCCGCCCCCTGCCTTTCTGGAAGCGCCCGCGTGGCCGAAAGTTGGGTTCGAGCTTGGCCAAGCTATCGGACCACGCGTTCCCCGAGTGGGTTTCGAAAGCTTTCGGGGAACACGGGAGCGGGCGAGCCATCGGACCAGGTGGGTTTCGAGCTTTCGGATTTCCTGGAGGACGTCTTGGAGGGCGCTTG
>CAUYUJ010017117.1:227500-248077 GCA_963575745.1 Prorocentrum cordatum | reverse complement strand
GTGGTTCTCGCCTTAGCGCCGAGCACAATCGTTTAAACATTTTACCAGAGTTTCGCGGATTGAGGACGGCTCCTTGTCAGCATGTGTCTCTGGCCTGAGCGCCCCGCACAATCGTCTTAAACCACTGCAGGCCTTGCACACATGTCCATGGCTAATGTACCGGGAACGGCGTTCTGGAACGATTCATGATTGTCAGGGCGCAACGGTTACGTTGAGTCGCGTGTCGAAGTCCCAGGAACAGCGTTCTGGCACGATTCAGGATCGCCAAGACGCAGCAGTCAGATTGATTCGTGGCGTTCAAGTCCCGATAATGTTTTTTTTTGTCCGCTTCAAGATCTTCGTACGGTCGTTTCCCAACAGGGCACTTCCCTCGGTGGCAATGATTCCGTGTAGGGGCCTATGAAGAGGGAGCTTGGAGAGAGGGTTTATTTCAACAACGTTGATGAGTCTCTGGTTTTCTCTGGTCCTCCCCCTCCTCCTTCTCCTCCTCCTCCTCCTTCTCCTCCTCTCCCCCCTTCCTTTTCCGTTCCCCCCCTAGCTGCGTGGCCAGATCCTGAGTTGTCCACGTCGAACTTCCTGAAGGCGGACTTCAGGTGGTCGTCGTGCATGTTGATCCTGGCGCCGACCATGGCCGCCAGGAAGTCGCTGTAGTGGATCTCGTCGTCATGGTTCTGGTCAAGAGCCTGGAATATGCTCTGAATCTCATCGTTGGGCACGTGGAACTTATCCTGCAGTACCTTCTTCAGCTCTAAGAGGGTGATGGTGCCTGTCTTGCGGGAGAGCTGATCGAATATGATTACATTATGGGGAAGATGGGCACCCTGCAATCGATGTTTCGGATCTGGCATCTTGTCACTCTACGCCGCAATAATATCGCGAGTGGGCGCAGTACTTCGCGCACACTTCCAGGCCCAAACCGCCATAAAAAACAGGAGAGAAATTCGAAGTCCAGACTTCTGCGACTAGGCCTGCGATCGTGATCAAACATAGCACATGGTCTGTACAGCGTGCTTCCGTCGAGTGAGCATCATTCCAGAATTGCAGGCGACGCGGTTCACGATATTATGAGTAGCCATGTGCGGCACTCGGTGCCATTGCGAGGTCGGCAGGCGCATGCCGGATACCCCGGCACGTGGTGCTCTCCAGTCCTGACGCTTCCCCGGGTCTGCCGATCGGACAACGCCAAGCAAACAACTCATCAGACAGTTCGCCCGCTGGCCCCCGATCAGCCCCACTGCAGGTGGCGAGCATAGATGCGGGTGCAGAACCACGCTGGATGCGTGGCCCTCGGTTGGGCCAAATCCGCGGGGGTCCAACATCTGCGAACCTGCAGCGTCGTAGTGTCTGCACCCGAGCACCGTTTAACCGACCGCTATCCCCATTGGCGTGGCCTGGGCCCCACTGGCCGGTTTACCCCCAACGATGAGGATACAGTATGTGCCCTTCGGGTTTCGAGGGGTAGATCCCCAACTGGGGTGCTGAGATGGCGGGGGTTTGGATAGGGATCGGAATAGGGGTCGGTCAAACGACACTGCGCATTGAACACAACGTGGGGTCGAGAGCTATGGACTCGATCGCAAGCGGCCGCTCGCCGTCGCCCCACGGCTCCAGCACTCAGGCGACCAGCTCACTGCGACACAGGGCCAAGAGCTCCCAGTTAGGAACATCGTGTTCCCCATCGCCCTGGCGCAAGACTGACAGCAGCATATCCTCACCCTTGGCCTAAGGCTGAAAGCTGCCACCAAAATAGTCTTACCGCCATGGCTCAAACTTGCCAGCACCGTATCCGAATCACCCTTGGCCTAAACATGCCAACAACATATCCTCGCCGTCCTGGCTGAAAGCTGTCAGCAACATCTCGTCATCCTTTGCCCAAACTTCAAGCTAAACCTCTCCACGCTCTGGCGTAAGGCCACCGACTGCAAGCAACATGTCCTCACCCCCGCGGCTTAGCACTTCCAATCCTCACATCTGTCTCAAATCTGTCAATGAAATATCCCGATTCCCCTGGCCAGAAAAACTGCGAGCATCTGGCCTAAAGCTTAAATCAACCACCGGCATCTTCTCACCGCCATGATTTAAAGCTGTTCACGAAATATCGTCACCACCCCTGGCCTAAACCTTTCAACCACACACCCTCACCACCCTGGCTCAAAACTGCTGGCAAACTATCCGTACCTTCTTCCTTAATGCTGCGGGAAACATATCTTTCCTTTCTGTTTAACACTGCAAAGAACGCATCCCCACCTCCCCCCACACTAACCATGCCACCGATGTTTCCCCCCTATGGCCTAAAACTGCTAGCAATAGATCCGCACCCCTTTGCTTCAAACTTCCAGCAACACGTCATCACCGCCCAGACCAAAACAACAAACAAAGTACCCGCCCCCCCTGACATCAACTGCCAAATACATATCAACACCCTTTGCCGACAACTGCAAGCAACTGGCCCTGGCCTTTCAACAGTGCAAGCAACATGTCCTCACCTCCGTGGTTTTACACAGTCACCAGCATATCCACACCACCTGGCTGAACATGATCAGCCGCATATCCTCACCTCTCCCTGAATTAAGTCAACCCTCGGGATATGCCTGCCAACGCGAAGCCGAACCAATTGGTTTTTGCAATGCCAACGTCTCTCTATGTGGTGCAAGTCATGAAATGCAACATGCGTGGTGCAACATATGCGGTGCAACCGGAAGGGTGCAATAGACCTAGTTCAAGTTACGTGGCGAACTATATGCTGCAACCTTTGTGGTGTAGGCAATTCGGTGTAACTGTCGGGTACAATCTTTGTTGGCGAACGGGGTGCGATCTATAAGGTGGTGCAGTACATTTGCAAGAACTTGGGGTTGTCAACTCCACTGCTCGCGCAACTCGTCCACCCACCCACCCAAAACTTGGTTTGCAAAACAAATGCGGCGGCGATTGCAGCTAGGTTGGCGTGACCGACGCGGCCGCGGTGGCGCTGGCCGCTGGGGACTTCCCAACGCGTCTCGCAAGGCGCGCTGGCGCACGGGAAATTCAGTGCGAGTCGGTGACTCAGGCGGGCGCGGCAGCATGGTGACGTCGGCAAAAGCGGACACGATGCTGCTAGTAGTGAAGCTGATGGCGATTATGACAATGACGACGGCAAGGCTTTTTACGGCGCCGATGCTGATCACGCCGGTGACGATGATGGTGTTCACGTGACGGTCGGTGAAGGCTTTTGAAGGATTTCGACATGCGCGCGCGGCCGACGCGGGCGAGAGGCCTGCATGATCTTATTTGAGAAGGGATCGCGCCCCACAAGCAAGCGCGCAAGCGCGTTCGAATGATTCCGACATGCGCGCGCGGGAGGCCCGTAAGGTCTCATTTGGCGGAAATGTTGCACAACCTATGGTTTTCATACGGACTCGCAACAGCGCGCGCAGACTTCTTTGACGCATCATGTTGAAACACCATTTGGTTTCTTTATGTGTTCGGGAATCTCAATCTCAAAATCCTTACGGAACTTACGGTTTTGGGTGGATTTCGGCATGTGCGAGCGACGCCGCGCGCGGTGCGCGCATAGTATCCGCCACCGTGCCCCCTGGCAAATTGAAACGTGGTAGAATGCCAAGTGCTGCTGGTAGTTTTTTTGCAATCTCCTATGGGACCCCCCTCCCCTCCGGGCCGCGCCTCGTTGTGCGCACCGGCCAAACTCCCAGGCGGTCCCTGGGCGGCCATTGCGCCTCCTTTGGGCTCTCAACGGCTTCCATGACGACCCAGGAGGCCCCAAAACAGTCCAAGAGGGCCCCGAGTCGCTAAACGACCGTTCGAAGACGTCCAAGATGGCCTCAAGATGGCGCAAGAGGCTTCTAAGGCGCCCAAGAGGCCTCCAAGAGGTCTCCCAAGATGGCCCCCCAAGGTGAACATCATTGATGTTCCTTCAGTTCTTGAAAGATTGTGGCGTTCTCGCCTGTTCGGCTTTCCGACGCTCCAAGACGACCCAAGAGGCCCCCCAAACCACCCCCGAACTGCCAAAGAGGCCTCCAAGAGGCCGCAAGACGGCCCACGAGGACTCCAAGACGGCCTCAAAAAGAGCCCCAGACAAGGAATACGAACCGAAAATCCAAGCCTTCCGCCCCAAGGGGCTCCCAGGAGGCCTCAAAAGGCTCCCAAGAAGCCCCCAAAAGGCCTCCAAAAGGCTCCCCCAAAGCCCCCACACGGCCCCGTAGAGGCCGCAAACCGGCTTCCAAGAGGCCCCCGAAAGGCCTCCCACGAGATCCCAACGAACATCCACTAGGCTTATTAACCGCAACCCAGGCCCGGTGGCGGGACTTGCCGTAGGCAGCTGGATTATTTGACAGAGATGAATGGGGGGCGATAAAGGGTCTGGCTGGGGTTTGGTGAATTCATATTTCGAATGAGTGGTTTGGCAGAATCGTACGCGCACTGCAATATCCCAGGGGGGGATAGTAAAGCTGGTTGGGTGGGTGGGGGGTGGTAAATCCTACTTTCTTAATAGAAAGGAGAACACTATGTGGTGTAGTCTACGTGGGGCAACTCATTTTTGCCAACGCGTGACTTGTCAACTCCACCGCTCGCACGATTACCCCACCCTTCCAGCCGCAATCTGGCGCGCAACACCCAAACTGCAGTGTCCAAGAAGGTGGCGCCGAGAAGTCTAGGGGGAGGGGAGGGGGTGGTCGAGTCTACTATTTCTTGTAATTTCTATTAGCTCATGCCTTGTCAAGTCCACTGCTCGCACAATCATCCCACCCTCCCACCCGCAACTTGGTTTGCAAAACCCATGCGGCGGCGATTGCGATGGCTGTTCGGCCCTGGCTGGCGCATCTCTGCGGCCGCGCTGGCGCGCGCGAGCTCGCGCGCAGAGCGGTCAACTGGTTTGTCGCAACTGATGCGGCCGCGAAGGCGCTTGCCGATGGCAACGCCCCAGCGCGTGTCAAAGGCCGCGCTGGCGCCCGGGCGCGTCAAGGCGGGTCGGTGGCTCGGGGGTGCGCGGCATCTTGATGACACCGGCAGCACCGGCAACGACATTAATAGCGATAGTGGTTGCGACGATCGACCGTAGCTGAGGAATAGTGGTGGCGCTGACGACGATGACGACGGCCAGGTCGATGACGGCGCCGATGCTGGTAACGCTGGTGAAGAGGATGACGTGCGTGTGTCGAAGTGATTAACTGGTGATGGCAGCAATTGCGGCGATTGACGATGACGTTGACTTGGTGCGGCGGCGCTGGAGAAGGCGATGCTGTGGACGTGCGCGAGCGCGCGCGCTGAAAACCAAGAACCCGGGCAAACTGTTCGTTGACAAGCATTTTTTGCTTCCGATGGTTTTGAAGAGCTCTATGTTGAAATACTTCGAACACCAATGGTGGTGGAAGGATTTTGACACGCTCGCATGGCGGCGCGCGTGTGGCTCGCATGGTGTTATTTGATGCGGATTCGTGCACTTGGCGCCTGCTGGATCATCGTGGATGCGCCGCGTGGTGAGATGAGAATGCGGGTTCTGGGCGAGGCTGCTGAAATCAGTTGGGTTCCCCCAGATTTGAGGAAGTTCGCGCGAGCAGACAAGTTGCGATGTTTCCAATGTGAAGCAATATCTTTTTTCAAGGTGTATCTATTGGGGTTCTTGCGCAACTAGTGTGTGTGTGGTGTGATTTCGACATGTGCACACAACGCGCGTGGATTTTTTGCCCACCTGACAGGTTGGGTTCATTAGATTTCAGAAACGGACCTCCCGGCCCGACCATCCTGCATACCGCAGCCGCCAGATCCCCAGGTCCACTGGGAATCCCCCGAGACGCCCGCCTCGCGCCGACCAAGCCTTTCTTCTGCCGCAATGCAGCCGCGGCCAAATCCCCAAGTCCACCGAGAATCCCCCGAGACGCCCGCCTCGCGCCGACCCAGCCATTCTTCTGCATACAGCGGTGGCCAAATCCCCAGGTCCACCGAGTATCCCCCGAGACGCCCGCCTCGCGCCGACTACGAACAAGACACAGCCTGTCAAGAACTGATCATAACATAAAATGACAGAGCAGAACATAACCAAGCATAACATGACAGAGCAGAGTATAACGTAAAGCAGCATCACTGAACATAGCTGAATATAGCAATACTATATCACAGGGAAGAGTGCAGCGGCAGACCGGGTCATACAGAACACAGCGTCACATATCACATCATATCAGAGCAGAGCATGACAAGTCATGCAATGACAGAGCGGAACATACATCACATAACGTAACACAATACATCACACCATAACGTGACATCGCATACAATGACATACCATGCCGTAACAGATCATAGCATATCATAACATACCATAACATCACAAAACAACGCATGCAATGCCAGAACCCGGCATACCATGATACGACGTACCGGACCATATCATTGCGTATCAGCACATCAGAACAGAGCATACTTATCATAACATATCGGAACATATCTTGAGGCAACCAACCATACCAACGCATGTGATTACAGCATCGACCATACAGAACACAGCATAAGACGACCCATCACATCAGAGTATAGCTGCCCATTCTAAAACATAGTATCCCATGACACAACATATCATGCCCGACCATAGCATAATGGATGATAGCGCGCCGTACCATGACATAACATAGCTTACCATACCACAGCATCACAGACTATACCATTCCATAGCATGGCAAAGCATGTCATGACAGCGTGCGGTATCACATGTTATGAGTGACAGGTCACAACATAACATAGCAGAACATAGCAGAACACAACATAACACGTCATGACGGAATAGGGCATGACAGCAAACAGCATCGAGCATACTTGGACAAACCATCGCAGCAACTGAAAATTATGTGCTGCAACATCAGAAAGCTTAACATTGCAGCGGGATGTCTCAAACCAACAAAACATGATAGCACAGACTGAACATAGCACGACGTAACGTAAACAGCATCACGTACGTAACAGACTATACCACACTCTGACAGAACAGATATGCCATGACATGGTGCCTCAGAGTGAAGCATATTATTATATAGCACACCATAATGTGACAGAAGAGATCACGGCGCATCATATTTTAACAGAAGGGATACATTTGTGAATGGGGGACAGTACAGCATAACATGCTGTACTACAATAACATCAAACGCGACGTGCACGCCGAGGTCAGGCTGGCCACAGGAGCAAACAGGCGCAGCATCGAACGACCGGGCTACGTTTCTATCGTGACAAGCGTCACGGCGTCAGGCCCGCCCGTCGATCAGAACAGAACAGACATACTATAACACAACATGGTATAACACTTTCAAGCCAACATGCTATAACGAATGCGACCGACCGTAACGAACATAACAACACATAAATGTTGTACTACTGCTACCTCTACGTCACCGGTTCGATCCAACATGCTTGGCTACAACTTCATGGAATAGATATGCCGTAGCATATAGTGTCATAATATACTATACCGAACTGAACATACCATCGGCACCATCACAACAAGTAACACAACATAACACAACCTAGCCTGACATACCAGACATATCATGCCATAGCGTGGGGCCACAGAGAAGGGCAGATCATAGCATAACACATCACGAGCCTGACAGAGGTGGAGTGAAGCTGACCACCTACCAGACCACCCCAACCCGCAGCGGCCACAGCCAGCCGTTCCCAAGGCTCCGGCAGGCGCGGAAGGCCGAGAAGGCCCCTGAAGACGAAGCCGGGGCAGGGCCAATATCGGACGGACCAGGACGGGTCGGGGACCTTTTTGGAGTCCCGAGACGGTGCGGTGACAGACCGTGCGGTGACCTCGAAATCCCCCAAGACCTCACCGCACGGTCCGTCACCGCACGGTCTTGGGACCCCGGAGGCCCCTGTCGCCCGAGACGTCCTCGGAGATGGCCTCGAGTCCCAAAACCGTGCGGTGACACCCCGAATCCCCACAGAGACTCACCGCACGGTGTGGTCGCCGCACCGTCTGGGGGCCCCCAAACCTCTGGGATCCGGCGTATGCACCGGGCGCCCCAGCAGGGCAACGGCGGAGGTGCCGCGGCCCCAGACCTCTGGCGTTTTTTTTTTGACGTGCGGACGCGAGCGCGCGCGCAGCCGCGGGCGCTCGACCCCGCCCAAAGGCTCAGTCAGGGACCTTTGGGAGCTGCGCAATGCGTTGCGCAGCCAAGCATGCAAACGCTTCCGCGCTGCCACCCGCGCAGGGCAACTCGCCAAGGAGCAGCGCCGGCTGGCACCGCGCCGGCAGAAGCTCCCGCCAGCCCGGGCACGCGCTCCCCAGCAGGCCTTCTGCCGACGCCGCACTGTCGCCACAGCGGAGGCAGAAGACGTGGCCGGGCCCGCGCGCGAGGGTGTGGGGCCACCAAGAGCGCCCGGCGAAGAACGCGGCCAGCATGTCCCCCCTGCTGACGGGCGCATCAGCGCCGCTCCGGCGCGGGCGGGTCGGCGCAGGCGTCGCCCGGTCAATGGCGGCGTCGGCCGCCGGGGCGGACGCCGCGCGGGCCCGGGCGCCGCGGCGGACCCCGCGCCAGTCGCGCCGGCGGCGGCGCGCGGCTGGCGGCGCCGCCGCGAGGGCGGCCTGCTGCGCGGCGGCCATGACGCGCTGCGCGGCCTCCAGCAGCACCAGCTCCCGGCGGCGGGCGCGCGCCACGTCTGGCGGCGGCGCCCTGCTGGCAGCTGCCGCGCGAGCATTGCCGTCGGCCGCCGCGTTGCCGAGGCGGTCCCGCTCGTTCAGCCCCAGGCGGCGCGCCTCCGCTGGCGTCGGGTGGGCTGGCACCCAGCGGGCCCGGAGCCGTCCGCTCCGCACGGCATCCACCAGCGAATGCCACAGGTCTGCGTGCTCCCAACCCCGCGGGTCGGCGCCAGCCTCGATCTTGGCGCGCCCCTGCATGCACCGCCTACTTGCAGTCCGAGGCGAGGTCGATCGGGCCGCCCACTACGCGAGCCGCCGCCACCGCAGCTGCCACCTCGGCCCTCTGCGCCGTCTGCAGCCCGTCGACCGGCCCGGCGAGGTTGGGGGCTGCCAGCCCCTCGACCCGGAGGCCCCAGGCCGCTCGCGCCAGCAGCGGGTCAACAGGGTGGAGGCATGCCCCGTCGCTCCATACCGTGCGGCGGGGCGCTCCTGGGAGAAGCGCCGCTTGGGCCGGTAGCTGCGGGTCGTCGCGCCCAGCGGCCTCCGCGAGGGCAGCCAGGAGCGGCGGCATCGCCGGAACCCCCGTCTGGGCGACTCCCGCTGGCAACGGCCCCCGCAAAGCCCAGGCGCCCCGGGGCGGCGCCTCCGACCGCGGCGAGGCCGCGAGCGCAGCGCGGCGCGGGCCCTCCCACGCCGGGCATAGCCAGAACCGGTGCTCGTGGTCCTCGGTGGCCAGCCCGCAGTGCGGGCACAAGCCCGCGTCGCCCCTCCACTTCGCCGCGATGGCCTGGGTCACGACGCTGCCGCACAAGACGCCGCGCAGCGCCCCGGCGGCCTCGGGCGTGAGCTCGTCGGCGGCGAGCAGGCGGCGGGTGGCCCACCTGTCTACCCCGCCGGCCAGGTGGGCGAAGCACGGCCGTCGCGAAGCGACCTTGCGACACTCGGCCCGGCTCCACGCTGCCATGAGCACGCGTTCAGTGGATCGCCTCGAATGCTCCGCTGGGCGCCAGCCGTGCGGCGCCGCTGGCACACCGACCCAGCGCTCCAGGTCACCGCCCAGCCCGAGCTCGCGCAAGCTGCGCATCGCGGCCGCCACAGGGCCAACGGCGCGAGCAGCTCCAGCGTTGACCGCGGCGGCCGTGTGGCGCCACGAGGCGAGGTCGAGCTGGCCTGCCCGGAGAGCCCGCGCAGCCTGCAGCACCTGCGCGACGCGCACCACCGCCTTCGGGTCCAGGCGCCACGAAGGGCTGACGACGCCGAACATGATCTCAGCCGCCGCTCGGGTCCCGTGGCCAGTGGCAGCCTTGGCGGCGCGGCGGAGCTGCTCGAGCTCGCCCACGGCGGGGCGACCGCAGGACGACCCGAAGGTACCCGCGGCAGCGCCAGCAGCCGCCCCCATCAGACACCGCCACCGGAAAGGCACAGGCAGGCGGCGGAGGCGGGCAAACCGGCCGCAAGCCAGCTTCACCCGCGCGGCGGACACCGGGTGCTTGCGCCGGCGGCCGGCGACCGCGATGACCCCGAGGTCGCGGATCTCTGCCCCAACGGCGATCGATGTCATCGCGTGCTGGAGCCACCGTCGCACCCAGGCCAGGTTAGCGAACTGCTTGCTTTTGACCTCGTGCGGCCGCCAGTCCATGTCCGCCTCGCACGCCCGGGTGATGCGCATGGCCTCGGCGACAGCCTCGGCAGTGGCATCTGGGTCCCCGCGCGCCCACAGCGTGAGGTCGTCGACGTGCGCGCGGCGCCTCAGACCGTCGTCCACTCGACCAGTGCGCTGGTGCCACGGCCGGGCCAGGACGCTCAACGCGAAGACTGCCAGAGCGCAGCCAGGGAGAATTCTGCTGGTTGGCTCCCACGGGCCACCGAGAGCGCCGTCGACTAGCAACCGGCGGGGGGCCGCGTAGGTGGCGAAGAGCGGGCCGCGTAACCACGCGGGCGCGCCAGCTCGCGTCAGCGCCCGCTCCAGGAGCTGAAGGCTGACGTGGTCGAACGCCTTCCGCCTATCCATGGCGCCGCCGCAGATCGCCTCCCCGGCAGCCTCCGCAGCCTCGAGCTCGAGGGCGAGGTTACACGCGAGCTCCTCGGAACCGATGCTGCCGTCAGCGTCGCCCCACGCCGCGCGCCATCGCGCGAACAGCTGCGCCCTGCCCGCGGCCCAGACGTGGTGCAACATGGGGAGCAGCCAGATCGGCCTGCGGTCCATTGGCCCGCCGTCACCGGGCTACGGCTTGGGAAGGGCCAGACCCTCGGGGCCGTGCAATTCCTCCGGCCAACGGCCCGTCTGCTCGACGAATTCGAAAAGCTCCGCGACCCATTCGAGCAGCTCGCGGGGCAGGAGGCGAAGCTCCGCGACTGCCCATCCGCCCAGGCCGGGCGCCTTGTTCTTCGCCATCGCCCGGATGATCGCCTGTCCACGGCGTCCTATCCGGGAGCGGGGGCAAGGAGTCCAGCTCGACGAGCCGCTCCTCGAGGCGGGGGGTCGCCGGAACAGGCCGCTGCCACAGTGCCCGCCAGTGATGCTCCATGTAGCGGAGCTGGGCAGCAGCGCCGCCTCGCAGGGGGCAGCGCCAGCGTCGGCCGCCAGGCGGCGAGGCCGATTCTCCTGCAGCGGCGCCAGCAGGAGGGTCTGGCACAAAGGGGGCCGCCAGGGCGCCATCCGAGCGGATCCATTTGCACAGCCGGCCTCCGCCGTTAGCCATCGCCTGGCGCGCCCACTCGTGCCAGGAGCCGCGGCGACGGTCGCGGGCTGCCCGCTGCGCCTCCTGACGCTCGAGCTCGGCCCGCAAGACGCAGCTCTCGAGCAGGCCCGGTGCCGCTGTGAGCCGCTGCAGGTCGGCCGTCCAGGCGCCCCCAAAAGGCTCGTCCCTGACCAGCGCTGCAGCGACGGCCCGCGCCCGGTGGCAGCCGAGGCCCCAGCGGCTCGCGATCTCGCGCATGGAGCGTAGCCGCCGTGCCCGGAGTAGCGCGGCGTCGGCAACTTTGTCGCTGGCCTCGCCGCCGGCGCCTGAAGCGCGCGGCCGACTCGCGTGCCACTTCGTGCCAGCGTACTGCCGCACGAGCGGCTCCAGGCATGGCAGCCTCCAGCGCGCCCCAGGCAGCGTCAAGGCGACCGTCGCGAAGGCCAGCACGAAACGGTGCCCCTTGCTCTTGCAACACTTCGTCGGTGACACTCTGCCGAGCCTCCGGCCATCCATCCGCAGCAGGCCCAGCGAGCGTCAGAGGTCGCTTCCGCATAGCTGCGTGCTCAGGCGCCTCGACGGCTAGCCCCACCTCGAGCGCCGCATGCGTCGCGAGGCCAAGATCCCAGCGCAGCCCTGCAGCCGCGACGTGTTCCATCGCCGGCGCATTGGCGAGGACATAATCAATTCTGGATGGGCTGCCTGAGCTCGGCAAGCAGGTGGGCCAATACGTCCTGCCAGCCGGCCATGGCCAAGAGGGGCTCCACGCTGGTCCCATGCAGCACGAGGTTGAAATCCCCCACCAGCAGCGCCTGCACGTCGCCCAGCGACCGCAGCCACGAAACCGCTGCCACGAGCAGCGCCTCGTTGTCCTCGGCGGCGGCCGGGCCGTCAGCATGGCTCTATAGACCTGCGCGATGTGCAGCGCTCGCCGGCCTCCGAGGTGGAGGACTGCGTACTGCAATCGGCACGCCTGCTCCGAGGTGAAGCCGATCATGTCCACCGCGCGGAGGCCGTGCAGGCCCTCCCGATGCGCGAAGGCCAGCAGGTGCGTGCCATCGCTGGAGGCCCCGAGCTGCAGGCGGAGGCCGCGGAGTCGGGCTCCGTCGACCACGGCGGCAACGCAACCCTCGTCAACAGGCACTCGGGCCTCCTGCACGCAGTACACGTCGGCGTCGGCCGCCAGGAGCCCGCGCCAGCTGCCCCGCCAGCTCGTGACATTAGCCACGACGGTGCGCGTACTCCTCGTCGCACCTCCTCGCCCAGGCCCTGGGTGGGACGCCTCGTCCACGCGGACGCCTCGGCACGGCCGCCCGCTCCACCGCGCAGCCGGCAGCCCGCGCGCAGCCCCGGCAGCACAGGGTCCCCCCCCCAGCGCGGGGCGCCACCTCCCCTTCCAAGGCGCACTTCCCCTTCCAAGGTGCCCCGCCGTCCGTCGAGGACGGGGGCGGGACTCCGAGATCCTCAGGGCAGGCCGAGATCCCGAAGGCAGGCGCCTCACGCAGGGCCGAGGGGGGGGCCGGGGCTCCACGTGCCCAGGAGTCGCCGCCGCCGATGGGCCAAGCGGCGCGGGCGCTGCCAGCCGCGCCCAGGGTGGGAAGACGGGCGGGGGGCCCATCTTCCCAGGCGCCGCCGCCGTCGGGAGGCCCGGCGGCGCGCGCGGCGGCAGCCGCGCCCCAGGTGGGAAGACGGCCCAGGGCTCCATCTTCCCAGCTGCCGCCGCCGTGGGGCACACCTCGCGCGAGGTTGCCGGGCGAGGCCTCCGGCAACCGCCCTCCTGGGGCCGCCGGGCAAGGCGCCGACGCTGGGTTACCGCGCCACTGCTCCGGCAACCGCTCCCCTGGGGCCGCTGGGCAGAGAGCCGGCGCTGGGTTGCCAAACCACGGCTCCAGCAACCGCTCTCCTGGTGCCGCCGGGCCGCGCGCCCGTGTGAGGTTGCCAAGGCACGGCTCTGGCAACCGCCTCCCTGGGGCCGCCGGGCAAGGCGCCGGCGCTGGGTTGGCCGCGCTCAGGCGCCGGTCGCACCCCGCTCGAGGCTCCGCGATCGCTCCCGCCTGCCCGGGCAGCGCGGCGGCGTGGAGGAGGCTCGCGGGCGGCCCAAGCACTGCCTGAGCGTGACCTGCCTCCGGGCCTCCGCCGCGTGGTGGGCGGCTGCCACCTCGCGCCACGAGCTGGGCGCGGCGCGGCCCTCCGCGGCGCCACCACCGCTGCCTCCTGGCGGCCTGCCGCCGGGAGCTGCGGCAGCCCCAGCCGCAGCGTCCAGGCTCCGAGGCGCGGCAGCATCGACGGCCCCTGCAGGCGGCGGGGCACCGGGGGCTGCAGGAGCCCCAGCGGGTGCGGCCCTGGCGACGGCGGGGGCAGCGGCGTGCACAGAGGCGGCGGGACCTGCCGCGGCCGCCGCCGCACCTGCGGCAGGGACCTCCGCAGCGGCCCCACGCACCGCAGCGGCGACCAGCGCGCGCAGCTGCTCGACGAGCGCCGCGGCCTCGCCGCCGCCGCCGCCTCCGGAGCCACCTCCGCGTTGCTGCAGCACCGACGTGGCCGCAGCGAGGGTGGCGAAGGCCGCGTCGACCCCCGCCTCGGTGAGCTGCGCCGGCGGCGGTGCTCGGGCAGGAGTAGCCTCCGCCTGCACCGCCAGCAGCGCCGCGTCGGCCAGGCGCAGCGCCTCCTGCGCTTTCGCCGCCTCGGCTTCGAAGTGCACGACAGCCCGGCGCGCCTCGGCCAGGTCGTCGGTGGTCGCCTGGAGCTTGGCCGCCGCCGCCTTCTGCAAGTCCGCGGCGGCCTGGACACGGACCGCCCAAGGCCGGGATGCTTGGGCAGCCAGCTCCAACGACGCGCGGATCTGCCGGTCGCACTCCGCCACGTCCGCCTCCGCCGCATAGCGCTGCGCAGCCGTGCGGCGCTCGCGCCAGTAGCGGAACTCCCGCTGCGCCTGGCTCAGCTCGGTGGCAGGGGCGTCCGGCGAGGCGCCAGCCGCCACAGGAGAGGGCATCGCCACATCGCCAGGCGGCGCCGCTGGCACCGAGGGCGAAGGCAGCAGGCGCTGCACCAAGGCCGCGTAGGAGACCGGGCCAGGCGCCTGCCCACCACCAGCGCTCCGCTGGCGGTGTTCCCCAGGCGTGTCCGGCGCGGGCACTGCCTCGCGCGGCGGGCGCTTCTTGGCTGCCGCCCGGGCGGCATCGGCGATCCGCTGTGGCGCTGGCTTGCCACAGCGCTGGCAGCGCACGCGGCAAGCCCACTTGCCCGCGTGCCCGCATGGGCAGCCCCAGCATGGCTCCCGAGGCCCTGGGAGCACTGCTGGATCCGCCCCACCCGCAGCCTGCGAGCGCCCGCCGCCACGATCGCCCGGCATCCGGCACCGGCCGCGCGCGCGGATTACCCTACGCGCGGGCCCGGGCGCCGGGCCGAAGGCTGCTCCTGCCCAGCTGGCTTGCCAAATGGTTTACTGGAGCCAAAATGGCTTGAGCCAAAATGGCTACGGACCAAACCTCTGGCGCACGGTGTTCTTCAGCCTGGGCGCCTGTCCTCACGTTCGGCCTCTGGGTGCCGTTCCTCCAGCCCGGGGGCCATCCTGCATGGATCCACCGGCGGCGATCGAGGGGGGGAAATGGGAAGAAGGCCTTCTCAGAAGGCCGCGGGACTCCTGAGAAGTCCTCGCGCCTTCTGAGAAGTGTTGTCTGTCTTCGGGGAAGGCCTAGAAAACATCTCAGAAGGCCAGGGAACTCCCGCCGCCTTCTGAGAAGGTCTTCTCCTTATCACTTCTCACTTCCCCCACTCCCATAGCCGCCAAATTTTTGAGCGTCCCACGGACCACCAGGGGTCTGAGGGCAGTCCACTGCGTGCCGTAGGGGTCGGTGGCGGATTCCTTGCACGATAGGAAGGGCAGCGACCATATCAAGCTGATCGGCTTCGGATTCCGCAAGATGTGGGACCCCAACGTCGAGATGCAGGCGAGCCGCGTCCTCCTCACTTTCCCCCCCCCGCTCGCCGCCGGACCCGGGAGGAAGGGTCGGGACCCTTCGTGGGGGCCGCGGACCGAGCAGCATCAGATCGGCGGATGCCAGGGGCTGGCTCCCGCGGCCGTGCAGTGCAGCAGCGCCCGCGCCACGTCCGCGATTTGTTCATTTATATGTACATGTACACATCAACATTTACATACATACATACATACCTACCTACCTACCTACCTACCTACCTAACTACCTACCTACCTACATACATACATACATACAAACAAACATACATACATACATACACACCTACCTACCTACCTACCTACCTACCTACCTACCTACCTACCTACCTACCTACCTACCTACCTACCTACCTACCTACATACATACATACATATATACATACATACATACATACATACATACATACATGCACACATACATACATACATGCATGCATGCATACATACATCCATATATATATATATATATATGTATGTATGTATATATATATGTATGTATACAAGACTGCAGTGGCGTTTTGCGCCATGCACCTTGGTCCTAGAATATTGGTATGCAGGCGGAAATGGCAGGAAGGTCAAGCGGACAATTTAGCGATAACTCCTTGCTGCATTTTCTGGCATCGCCATTCTGATTATGTTGCTCGTTATCCTTCCTCCATGCTTGCTGTTCCTCATTCTCGCCATACCCTGGGCATTCTCCTCATCCTCCTCAGCTCTTTTTGCGGAGGCTCCTCCTTGGAGAGCCTCTGGGGGCCTCACCAAAGTTCTCAGGCTTTCTTAAAGCCTTCTGGAGGCCTCATGGGCGTGTTCTGGGGGCCTCTGGGGCTTCCTAAGGCCAACCTGCCTCTAACCGTGGTCTCCCTGAACGCCCCAGTCACGATTTGGAATGCTTCGGAGGGTGTCTTGGGGCCATCTTGGGCCACCATGGAGCTCTCTTAGGGCCATTTTGGACCCCTGTTGAGCCGTTTTAGGGTTCTCTTGGACTGCCTGGAAACCCTTTCGGATGGTTGTGGGGCGATTTTGGAGCCTCCCAGGCGACTTCGGACGCCCAGAAGACCGCTGTCTTGGAGCGTCGGGAAGCCGAAAAGAGGAGAACCCCAAATTCACCAAAAACCTGCATTAAATCAATGATTTGTCCCTCTTGGGGCCTATTTGGGGGTGCGCTTGGAGGCCTCTTGGTACGTTTTGAAGGATCTTTCGGGGTATGACGGCTTCTTGGAGCGCTCTTGTGCTGTCTTGGGGTTCTCTGGGACGTCTCCGATGACCCCCCTGATCGTCCTAGGTGTGCTGCGAAAGCTTGGCAAAACGCCCTGCGAGGCCCGGGGGGCCGCTTCGAGGCCCGTCCGAAGGGTCCCAAAGCCCCAGATCCCAGGAATCCGGTTTTGGGGAGGGGGGTGAGGGGTTTTCCCCCCGCCCGGGCTTGTAAACGTAAAGGAAGAGGAATCTATGTATGTATGTATATCTATTTTTATATATATATATATATGTATATATATGTGTATATATATATATATATATAAATAGCAGGGCTGGACATAAACGTTGTTTTTCGTATTGTGTTCGTTTTGCTCTTCTTGTTTTCCTGTGCCTCCCTGCCAAAACGAAAAACCAAACGCAGCCGAAGCCCAGCATAAATCCCAGACGGCGTGCGCGGTCGCGGACGCGCCCTCGCTCTCTGGCGGGGCCTGCGCCGCAGCGTCGGCAGCTGCGCGTGGGGCTGCTGGCGCCGCACGCTGGCGAGGAGGGGGATCTGGAGCCGCGTGGTGGTGCAGCGAGTGAGGACGAGGGGTGCGACCCCAGCGGTCGGACGTGCGCCCGAGTGACCTCTGGCTGCCGACCTCGGACCAATATGGCAACGGAAAGATGTAGCTAGGGAGATCTTGGATGTAAGTGCAGGGACGGACAAATGCAAACCGAAAAAGCAATACCGTCCACTACGCTGGGATAGTAAACATACACTGCGTAAGAGGGTTGGGGTGGGTGGGTGGGGGAACGAACCAGAAAACGATAGCCATTACACCATGGTCACCATATTGAACCAACGAGCAATTTGTAAGTTTCCCGCCCAATGCCTTTCTTATTCTCGTCCATCGCAATAAACGCCTGGCGAACCTCCGCGCGCTCCTCGTTCGACAGGGACCATGCCATCATCGACATACAGCAGCGGCGGAACTTGGTGGTCTTCCCGAAGGCGCGCAGGGAGTCTGCGACACCGTGATCGATCTCGTACTTTGTGTGATCCCTATTCTTGACCCATCTGTGTGCTAAGGCACCCTCGGCGGATATCGAAGAACACAAAACGGCAAAACATAAGCATTCGGAGAACCGCGCGAATTTCTTGCGTCGGCACTGGACCCCCCTGGCGGCGCCTCCGGCGCCGCCCCTGGCGCGCTCCGCGCGCCAGGGAGGGGGACCCAGAGCCGATCGCAGAAATCCGCGCGGAGCTCCGACAATCTATGTTTATGAGTTTTTTACTGTTCCTCGAGGATAGTCGCTTCGCCGGATCTTTCTGCATGAGGCCCAGGGTGAACTCCCTGCCCTCGGCGGAGACCTTGTCCCACCGCTCGGGCTTCATGGTGAATTTGCCGGCGGTGATATTCCGAGTCTGCTGCGCATCCGAGCCCGAGAAGGGCATGTATCCAGCTAGCAGTATAAAAGTGATTACTCCAAGGCTCCAGAGATCGCACCTCGGAGTCATCTCCCAATCCAGGCTGGTAAATGGCCTGACCTTGATCCCGATCCGGCTGGCCCCAGCCAACCTCGAGTGCAGCGCACCCAATCGTTTGAAAAACCGATCAATCGCCCCGATCCATGCATCAACGATCCATCGATCGGGCCCCGAACGCCGGACCGACCCCCTCTACGGATCGGGCTTGCTCGTGTAGCTCTTCTCCAGTACCTCAGGGGCCACGTATGCCAGGGTCCCGCAGCTCGCCTGCATCTTGACGTTGGGATCCCACATCTTGCTGAATCCGAAATCGATCAGCTTGATATGGTCGCTGCCCTTCCTATCGTATAAGAAATCCGCCACCGACCCCTAAATATGGCACGCAGTGGACTGCCCTCAGTTCCTTGGTGGTCCGTGGAACACTCAAAAATTTGACGGCATGCGAGGGGGGGAAGTGAGAAGGAGAAGGCCTTCTCAGAAGGCGGCGGGACTTCCCAGAAGCCCTCGCGCCTTCTGAGAAGTTTTCTGTGTCTTCGGGAAAAGCTTAACCGCATGCCCCAGAAAATAAAGCATCCCCTCTTAAGACCTGAGCGTTGATTATCTCCGGCCAGTGCAGTTTTGTTGGCGGTGGGGAGCGGCGGGGCCGAATTTCATGATCACCAAAGAAATCACGAATCGTATACTGAATCTTCTTACCGCATCATCCTCCGCATCATGAATGTCATCATCGTTATCCTCAAATACTATTCCTCCTCCTCCTCCTACTACAACGACTACGACTACGACTACGACTACGACTACGACTACGACTACGACTACGACTACGACTACGACTACGACTACGACTACGACTACGACTACTACTACTACTACTACTACTACTACTACTACTAATACTACTACTACTACTACACTAACTACTACGACTACTACCTACTACTACTACTACTACTATACTACAACAACTAGTACTAGTACTACTACTAAGTACTAACTACTACTAGCTACTACTACTAACTACTACTACACTACTACTACTATACTAAAGTACAGTACTAGTACTAAGTAACTATACTAGTACAAGTACTAGTACTATACTACTACTACTACTACTACTACTACTACTACTACTAAACTACTACTACTACTACTACTACTACTACTACTACTACTACTACGAGTACTACAACATTACTATTACTACTACTACTACTACTACTACTACTACTACTACTACTACTACTACTGCAAATACTGCAAGTTCTACTTCTTCTTCTACTACTACCACTACTTCACCTCCTACTGCTACTACCAAAGCTACTACTACTACTACTACCACTACTACTACGACTGCTACTACTACTACTACTACTACTACTACTACTACTACTACTACTAGGTCAGAGGCTGTTCGGTAGCCTGTGTGTTTTCGCATATGCAGTAAGCGAATGCCCGCGCAGCGACGGAGAAGGAGGAGGACGAGGAGGAGGCGAATGAGGAGGCGGAATGATAGGAGAGGCTGGTGCAGCGTGACAGGGATGGCGAGGAGGAGGAGGAGGAGGGAGATGACATTGGAGAGAAGAAGCTCCCGTCTTTCCGACACCTCCGGAGCTCTCGCATGAATGCAGGCACATGGGACGATTACCTTTCAAGGTCGCACGTCCAGTTGTGAAAGGGAATGCTTGCACGGACATGTGAATAGGGACCATGGGACGGAAGGGTGCATTACAGCATCGTTCGTGCACATTGGGCTTACTCTGAACTTCCTGTTCCTCGTCTTCCTCCTCCTGATCGTCCTACGGGATGGTGCATTGCAGCATCGTTGATGCATCATGGCGTCACTCTGGATATCCTCCTCCTGCTCCTCATACGGTAGGGTGCATTACAGCATCATTGATGCACCCTGGCTTCACCGTGCACCTCCACGTCTTCCTCCCCCCCATCCTCCTCCTCTTCCTCCTCCTCCTCCTCCTCCTCCTCCTCCCTCCCTCCCGTCATCCGCTCCCCCTCCTCCCCACAGCTTCCATCAACTTCGCCAGCCAAGGCTCCAAAACCATTGAAAAACCAATAAACCCAAAACAAACCCAACTAATCCCTGTGAGGGTCCAAAAAAATTCAAAAAACGCAATCTTTTCGCTACTTAGTCGGCCTGGGGCTCGGGGGGCTGGGAATCAAAAAACATTGGAAAACCATTGAAAATCCAAAAAAATTCAAAAAAAGCAAATTAATCCATGTGAGGGCCCCAAACAACTCAAAAAACTCAATCATTTCGCAACTTAGTCTGTCTGGGGCTGGCCGGCCACCCAAGCCGAGTAAGTTGTGAAAACATTGGGTTTTTTGAGTTTTTTGGGACCCTCACATGGATTAACTTGATTTTTTTGGATTTTTTTAGGATTTTCAATGGTTTTCCAATGCTTTTGGATTCCCAGCCCCAGAGCCCCAGGCCGACTAAGTAGCGAAAAGATTGCGTTTTTTGAGTTTTTTGGGACCCTCACAGGGATTAATTGGGTTTGTTTTGGGTTTATTGGTTTTTCAATGGTTTTGGTGCTGTTATCTCCGACTGCTCCTTCCTCCTCCTCCTCCTCCTCCTCCTCCTCCTCCTCATCATCATCATCATCATCAT
>CAUYUJ010017117.1:207500-220000 GCA_963575745.1 Prorocentrum cordatum | reverse complement strand
TCCCACATTGGTTCGCCTCCCGCTTCCATTCGCTTCGCCCTTTCTATTTCGCCTTCCACTTTCGCTCGCGCGCGAGGCGGCCGAAAATGGGAGTCAACCACAAAAACGGGAGGCGAGAGGGTCAGTGGATGCGAAGGGGAGAGTGACATGTCACCGAGACAGTGGGAAAGTGGGAGGCTAACGCAAGTTTGAGGCAGTCGAATGCAAACGAAAGTGGAAGGCGAACACGAACGTTGGAGGCGAATCAAACGAAAAGGGGAGGCGAATGAAAATGGGAAGCGAACGCGAGAGTGGGAGGCGAACGAAAGTGGGAGGCGAACGAAGGCGAACGAACGTGGGAAGCGAACGCGACAGTGGGAGGCGAACGAAGGCGAGCGACAGTGGGAGGCGAACACGAACGTGGGGGGCGAACGCGACAGTGGGAGGCGAGCCCGGGCGTGGGGGGCGAAGGAGAACGTGGGAGGCGACGCGAATGAAAGTGGGAGGCGAACACGAACGTGGGAGGCGAAGGCGAGCACGAGGGTGGGAGGTGAAGAGGAGAGTGGGAGGCGCACGCGATAGTGGGGGGCGAACGAACGTGGGAAGTTCAGGCGAGCACGAGCATTGGAGGCGGCCGAAAGTGGGAGGCTACCGACAGCGGGAGGCGACAGCGAACGTGATGAGGATGCTGATGATGATGCTGGCAACGATACTGGTTATAATGATGATAATGCTGCTGCTGATGATGCTAATGATGATGCTGATGATGCTGATGATGAGTTGCCGACGGTGCTGATGATGATGGTGATGACAGTGCCGATGATGGTGATGATGACAATGCTGCTGCTGATGATGATGCTGCTGATGATGGTGATGACGATGATGATGGCGTTGCTGATGATGACGACGATGATGATCCTGATGATGATGCTGCTGATGCTGATGATCATGTTTATATGCTGATGATGATGGTGCTGCTGATGCTGATGATGCTGTTGCTGATGGTGATGATGCTGCTGGTGGTGATGGTGTTGATGATGATGATGATGAGGAGGAGGAGGAGGAGGAGGAGGAGGAGGAGGAGGAAGGGTGACACCGATACTGAGGAAGAGGACAGGGGCTGAAGGAGGGATGATGACCCCCAGGCGCCCCCCCACGGGGACCCAACGAGAACACTAGGATACATGCTGGGGAAGGAGAGCGACCTGGGCCCTTGGGTGGGCTGAAGGGGGCGTGCGAAGCGTAAAGGATTTACTGCCAGCAACATCTGATGGACCGTTTCCGCCGCATCCTTTTCCTTGAACGTCTTCAGTTCGATTACGCGGTCGAACAGCTCGCCACCTTCCATGCACTCCATGATGAGGTACAAGAACCCGCTCTCCTCATACACATCATAGAGCCGAGTAACGTGGGGGTGGTCCATGCACAGGAAGACCTCCACCTCCGACTCCAGCAATTTCTTTTTATCGGCGGCTATGTTTGAAAATTTGAACGCCTTCATGGCGTACTTCTGGCCAGAAGGGCTTTGCTTGCTCACTGCCATTTTCACTTCTCCGTTCATGCCCGAGCCCAGCGTCTTGTCCACGACTTCGTAATCTTGTGACATGACCTTGGGGTACCTGTGGTATCGGCCAGAGACTGCGATCTTCCCAGACTTCTTCTCTACTTTCTCCAAGTCGGTCATGGACTCACGCTTCGAGGGCCTGCTCGAAGACTTCCCGATCGACTGGCTGCCGCCAACATTGCCCATGATGCCCAGTCTCCACGCAGGCTTCGGAACCAGAGAAGGGCACGAGCACTGCTTGGAAATTGACGAGGGAGGAGAGGGAGGAGGGAGGAGGGAGGCTGGACAGGCTGACGAGCCCGAGAGCGCAACGCTCTGCGCTGAGGCTGGGGACTGGACGCGCGGAGAGCGCCGCGTCTGGATCCCGAGGACCCAGCGACGGTGGTCGAGGCCTCGGCGTTCACTCCGGGATAGCATCGGAGCCGAGCTGGACAAGACTTCAGTCCGTGAGGGGGCAGGGAGCTCGAAGGGGAGGAAGTCGAGCACGGGATGTCGGGCGCGGCCGCGCCGCCACCTTCTGTGACGACCTCCGTGCCCACCCCCCCAGAGATGCGCGAACATGACCCAGGGGGCGTCAAAGGAGTGACCTACAGTGGGGGCCCGACCATAAGAAACCTTCCACAAGAAACCCGACCCTGAGACCCCAGGACGTCCATCGATCTTTGGTGTGGGAACGTCACGCTTTCCATGGCAAACCTATAGAAACCCAAGAAACCCAGGGCACCCTGAAGGCAAGCAGGGTGTTTCTTGGCATAGGTCCCCACTGCAGAGGGAGGGGTCCAACTCTGTGACGACTCTCGCGCCCCTTGCCCCAAGATGCGCGAAAATGACCCAGGGGGAGTCAGAGGGGTGACCTAGTGGGCCTTGGAAGCAACAAGGCGATTTGATTACCGGTTCCGTCTTTCCAGTATCGTCGCTTTTCTTTGCCTGCTCGATCGCAATTTGTTTTCCAATTCTGGTCCCTGCGCTATTTGTTTTGCCGGTTCGGTGAACTGTTTTTTAACGCTGTCGTAATCAAGAGCCAAGTCTTGGAAACGTGGGAATAACGGCCCTGCCATTTCCAAGACCCACGAAGGGTGAGCAGAGGGGTCGATTTGCAAGCGGTGGGTCAGTCCGCCTCTGACGAATGAGTGATCCGACGGTCTCGCCCTCCAGACAGAGCCAAGGCTGCCCCAGAACATCGTGGATGGGCAAACAGTCGGATGCTCGTACCATTTCCAGCTTCCGAGAGAGGTATGGAAAAACGCGTGGTCGGGCTGCGTGTGTTGCTGGGGGTCTGGTGGTGGCGTAGCTTCGCCGCGGGCCTTCCAGCAAGCGACGTAACAGGACTGAAACGTCTTGAGCCATCAGCAGCGAGAACAAATAATAGTCATGATAACATGGTAGACAAAGAAGCCGTGCTTGGGACCAGAGCAACAAGCAAACTGCGAACAAGAGCGACGTCGTGTCCTCCAGCGGGCGGCGTCTAGCCTTGATTCACTCCCTCCCGACATTTGCGACATCTTGACGGACGGCAGCGTTGGTGACAGAAGTGGCAGAAGAGCGATGGCACTTTCCAAGAACGCCGCATTCACTGCAATGCCCTGCAAAACAACACGATCGACACGACACCTGTGCCCGAAGTGGTGGCGACAACTCCGGTGGACGTGCTGCCAGGGCTGGGAAATTCATCGGCGCCTTGGGGCCATCGGCGTGTGAGGCCCCTCCCCCCCGGCCCCTCCCCCTCCCCCTCCCCCCTCTCCTCCTCCTCCTCTCCTCCTCCTCCTCCTCCTCTCCTCCTCCTCCTCCTCCTCCTCCTCCTCCTCCTCCTCCTCCTCCTCCTCCTCCTCCTCCTCCTCCTCCTCCTCCTCCTCCTCCTCCCCCCAGGAGGCCATCGCCGCCAGCTTGGAAGGCGGGCTCGGAGGGAAGGGTAATCGCCAAGGCGGGTGCCTGGGCGGCTCGGGCGTCCACAGTTACTCGTTCACACGCGGCGCCAAGACGGCTGAAACGGGCTTGAGCTGCCTGCCAAGATCGCGGAGGATGGCCAAGCTGAGTTCTGCTTAGCGAAATCCTCCACCATCCATCCAAGAGGTCCCAGGGCGGCTCGAAATGACGAGGGGTTGTCACAAAAATACCCCAATGGGGCGGCGAAGCTTTTGAAACAACTGGATGGCCTTCGATGCTCTCGCATCGTGAGCTTTTCTGCATACAGGTGGGCTTCGGAGCGGTCTGGAGGGCCCGAAAAAGAAGCGGTAACACAAGCAACAAACCACGCCGACTCTTTGCTCCTCATCCCCGGCTTGCTTTTCGGGCCGGGCGAAAGGGGGGGATCGCAAATGGGGGGTTTGAGAATCAGCTTTCGTAGCTGATTTTCCCGGCTCCTCCCGGCGCCGGGAGGCGCACACGTATCGAGGAATGGGCCCGGCGGCGGGGCCGCAACCAGCTGCGTGCAGCAGATTTCGTACCACCCCTTTCCCTCTTCCCCCCTTTCGTTCGTGAAGGGGCCCTGGGACACACAAACAAATACACACCACTGAAGAAACCCATCCTTTCCTATCTTTTCTGGGTTCCTGTCTTCCCCCCCACTCCCCATCATTCCCATATATATATATATATATATTCTGAGGAATCGACGAGTCATTGTGTCCGTGTGTTTTGTCCCCTCCTGACTTCGGCCCGAGCTCTGTGCTGGCGAGATGCTCGATGGCCAGGCGGCCCCACGCCGCCGGGGAGGGCCGCGGGCGAGGCCCCCGCCGCGCGGGCGCCCGCGGGCGATGGCCAGGCGGCCGGCGGGCCCCGTGGCAGGCGGGCCCCTGCGAGCTCGGGGGCCCAGGGCCCCGCGCGAGAGCCTCGGGTGAAGTCGGGCCTGTCCCCCTACAGGGGGATTTCCGACGAAACAACAACAAAAAAACACTCCCCAAAATAGTCCAACATGTTTATATATATATATACATAAACAGATTCCGGACTATTGTTGGACTCTTTTTGAATCTTTCCCCTGTAGAGGGACAGGCCCGACTTAAGCCTCGGGGTGGGTCCGATCCGGAGCCGCGCCAGAAGCCAAAAAGACGACCAGAGCCTTCAGACATCTCCCTGTCGTCTGAGTCGTCTGTCGTCTGTCGTCTGTCGTCGTCGTCGTCGCCGTCGTCGCCGTCGCCGTCGTCGTCGTCGTCGAATTCCTTCCTCTCTGGAGAAGCCCGAGCCCTCTACACCTCTGCGCAGCGCGGCCCGGGCGCGCGGGGCGCGCGGCCGTGCTCGGGCGCCCGCGCGCAGCCGCCCCGTGGAGGAGGGCGCCCCTCTGCGGCCCAGGCCGCGAACCGCGCTCGTCGTCGTCGTCGCCGAGGAGGGAGCCAGAGAGGGCAGCGGTCCCCACAACGAGCCCGGGGGGCGCTGTCGGCGCGCAGGGGCGCCGCCTGCCCAGGACGGCGACGACGAAGACGACGACGACGACGACGAGCGCAGGCGACGGCGACGACGAGGGCAGGCGACGACTACGACGAGCGCAGGCGACGACGACGAGCGGGGGCTCTTCGCGCCTCTGCGGGTGTTCTAGAGAGAGAGAGAGAGAGAGGGCGGGCGAACAGTGAGAGCAAACGCTTGATGGTCGAGACTGGCAGAAGTATGCTCGACGGTGGAAAGTGGCAGGTCGATGCTCGAGCCCTGCTGCAAATGAGGTCGGGAGTGCCGATGTGGTTGTCGGACAGCAGGACGGAATCCATGCGAAGGCTGGCGGTCTGGTCCACTGTGACGACGCCGATGTGGCTGTTCTTCCAAGCAACGGCCCCGCGCAGCATGGCGCAGCTGGCCGCGCTGTTGTTTGCGTTGCTTAGAGAGGTCAGGGCGGGGCGAGGATCGGGGCTACGTAAGACTCGGGTTCGGGGAACTCGGGTTGACCAAACGGGATCGCCACGAAAATGACGAGACACAACCTGAAATTTAACGTTAACTTCCGCTGCAAACATCCCACGAGAACTGGGCCGTCAAAACCTGGGACAGGGCCTGGCCAGAGGCGTCGACAAACCCGAACTCCAGCGATTCGAGTCTCACGTGTCCCTCAGATTCTGTCAGGGGAGAGGAAACGAAAACGAACCCTAATGTGAAACTGCTATATGTACACTACGTCTGTCCTGCGAGCGTGGCCGAAATTCGGGCTCCGAATTCGGACACGGAAAATTGTCGCTGTATGTGTGTGCGCGTGTGTTTATAACTGGCCGTTTGGGTCGCAGAGGACCGTCGCAAAGTGCCCAGAGTCTTACGTTTCCTCGAAAGAAGAAAGCGGACACAACAGCAGCAAGATTTCCAAGCGGCGGCCCAACTTTTCGGCGGCACTGCTCGAGGCCTCACCGGCTGCACGTCCGAGACCAGCTCGGCGTGGCTCCACGACTTCTCCAGCAAGATGAGCAGTCGCGCGGCCAATCACAGCTTTTGCAATCATCGGGGAACTTAGGCAACAGGCTGAGCCAATCATTCACTAATCCTGCCTCTCAGCACTTCCACTTGGGAGCAGGAGAGAGTGAGGACGAGAGACGGGGATGGTAGATGCAGGGAGGATGATGAGCCGGTGGACGGGGAAAGGAATCGGATAGGACGGGAACGAAACTATGACTCGCGGCGGTGACGTGACTCCAGGCCGGAACTGAGCAGCGCACCGATGCGGAAGATGGCTCAGACAACTGGGGCTGGCATGGGGCCGGAAACGGGTCCTGGGCCCCAAGGCTTCTTCTTGGACCAGCTCCCCGTCCCGAGCCGGTTTTTTCGGATGGCCCCGGGGGCCACGTTGCCCCTGACCTCTTCATGCCTAGAGTAGGAGGCGTGGAAATGGACACCAGCACCAACACAGGGGGCTGCCTCCACCGGGGGAAGATGATCCTAGATTTCGGTGCTGGTGGCAAGAGTTCGGCAACTTGGGACACCCGAATCTGACCACTGTCACCGAGATAGAGGGCACCTTCCCTCGGTGGAGGCACACTGCCGATCCTGGTGCTGGTGTCAATCTCTGGGCCTCCGAAAGAGGCCAGTGACACAGGGCCGTCGGCCGCTCGGGCGCGAGCCATCAGAATCTGCCCCCTGGACATCTCTGCGGGTGCGGGCTTCATCGGCAGAGTCCGAGGCGGATCACCCGCCGCGGCCGTCAGAGGCCTCTCGAGGGAGGCCCACGCGAGGGCGAGAAGACCGCCCAAAAGGTGGACAAAAAGCCGCTCCCGCTGCTGTCGCAGTCCGCCCGCACCCCGTTGAGCTCGGAGCTGTCGCAACCGACCGAGCTGGCGCGCAGGATGAAGAAGCCGGTCATGCACGCCACGGCCTCGTTCATCATCTCCTCGTCCAGCGGCCCCAGCCCGGCGTCACCCTCGGATTTCTTGAGGGCTGTAAGAGGAGCCCTGCGTGAGTCACCATCGTTGTCGTCGTCGACATCGCCGTCTTCGCCGTTGCCGCCGTCGTCGTGTTCGTCGTCGTCACAAGTGGTCAGTCGTCTCCACCGTCTGGTCGTCTGGCCTGCGACATCATGACATCATGAATGACATCATGAATGGGACAACTGTTTCTCTCCCCGGCATGACTTGCCCCATTCCGCCCCTGCTCCACCCTGCTGCTATTTGCCCTTCCTACCGTTCCCATCCGGCATGGGGCGGCAATGGCGGACACCCTCTCGATACCAACAGGGGGTGCATCTTATGTCAAACTTGTGTCGATGGCTCGAGCCCCCTTCACTGTGATAGATATCATGCTGTCGTAAACTTTGCAGAGGTCACCAACGACTGCCCTGACATACGAAATGGGCCTCTCTTATATGTGATAGCTGAGGAATAATTTGCTAGCGTTGGTTCACATATGCTGCATAGTTGTTTTGACTATAAGTTCCTGCACGCTCCTACTGTCACACATGTCTGCCAACGTGGATCCCAAATCGTGAGATCTTGCACTGTGGATGTGTACTGTATGTGGTGCAACACATGTGGTGTAAGCTATGTGTCGTGGCGCAAGCTACGTGGTGCAAGCTATGCGATGCCAAGCTATCAGGTGTAAACCACGTAGTGATGGCGGTGTAAACTATGTGATGTATCGTGTATCTTGTACCGTGCACGCTATGAGATCGTGAACCATACAACTGGTACATGTCGCTATGAGATCGTACGTGATGTACGCAATGAGATCGTGTACGCTATGTGGCGTATCGTGTATCGTGATAGCTAGGCGGTGTAAATAGGCGGTGTCAACCAAGCGGTGTAAAGTATATAGATATGGATCGTGCACGCTTTGTGATGTGAGCTATAAGGTGTGCTCTAGGTTGTGTAAGCCACGGGTGCAGCTATGTGGTGGCAGCTAGACGGTGTTAGTTTGTAAGCTAGGTGATGCAAGCTATGTGGTACAATACAGCTGGTGCAAGCTATGTGGCGTAAAACTATGGGGTGTCAACGATGTTATCGCTTACACCGCATAGCTTACATCGCATAGCTTGCGGTGCAAGCTATGCGGTGCATGCTAGGTGGTGTGCGCTACATTATCCAAGCCTGCGATGTAAGCTATATGTGCTAAGCACCGTGGTTCAAGCTATGTGGGATATGCTAGTGTATGTACGCTACCCCTCGCAATAGGTCTGGTGCAAGCTACGTGGTGCAAGCTGTGGCGGTGTAAACTGTGTTGAGGCAGGCTGTGTGGAGCAAGCTATGTGGTGCAAGTGAAGCGGTGCAATCTGTGTTGTGCACGCTATGCGGCGCGAGTGGTGCAAACAGCGACCAGTGGTGGCCACGCTATGTGCAGCGGTGGCGACGAGGGCCTCCGAGGAGGCCCAGAAAAGGGGTCAAACAAAGGGGTCAAACGAGCCAAAGGGCGGAGGTATTGGTATCTCTTCCTCCTCCGAAGCTGTGTGGTGTAACTTACGGTGGGGGCATTGGATAAGGAACCTCTCGGTGAGAAATCCAGGGTCTGGAGACCGGTGGAATTCCAATCGAGGCTTGGCCATGGATGTCACCGCCGCCCTCATCAGCTAAGGAATGCTCCAGGGCCTGCAGCCTCCCGGGCGCATTCCTGAACCGACGCCCCCGCCGCACCGTTGAAGAAGCGAACTGTGCCACCATGCAGGGAGGGAGGGGAAGAGGCGGAGGACGCGGCCGAAAGAGGGGGACAGACACGCCAGGGCGCTCTGGGGGACAGACACGCCGGGGCGCCTCATCGTGGCGCCAGACACGCGTGGCCCCCCTGTCATGGCCCCTCATCGTGGCCGCCCATCGTGGCCCTCCAGGGGCCAGGGGAGGAGGAGGAGGAGGAGGAGGAGGAGGAGGAGGAGGAGGAGGAGGAGGAGGAGGAGGAGGAGGGAGGCGGAGGCGGAGGAGGCGGAGCAGGAGGAGGCGGAGCAGGAGGAGGCGGAGGAGGAGGAGGAGGCGGAGGAGGAGGAGGAGGAGGAGGAGGAGGCGGAGGAGGCGGAGGCGGAGGAGGAGGAGGAGGAGGAGGAGGAGGAGGCGGAGGAGGAGGAGGAGGAGGAGGAGGAGGAGGAGGAGGAGGAGGCGGAGGAGGCGGAGGAGGCGGAGGGCAAGACACGCCAGGGCGCCCACGGGGCGGCCACGGGGCGGCCACGCGGACGGGCACCCAGCGAACCCCGGGCGGGGCCACCGCGCGCGGGGTGCCCCGCGAGGCGGCCACGGGCGGCCACCCCCAAAGGGCGGGCGCGCAGCGGACCCACGCGGCGCGCGCGCGGGGCGCCCGCGGGGCGGCCACGACCAGCCGCGAAGCGGGCACGAGGCTTAGGTCGGGCATGTCCTCCTAAAGGGGGATGTCGGACGAAGAGCCAAAAAGTGCCCCAAATATCCCCCCAACGAGGCAAACAACTCCCCCCCAGAATCGTCCCCATACTATGTTTTGACTATCTTTGGATATTCCTCCTGTAGAGGGACAGGGGCGCCCGATGTGTCTGGGGTAGCTCGGGCCTGGGGTAACTCGTGCTTGGATTCCCGAAAAACGAACCCGAATTAGCCCTTACCCGAGTGACCCCTGATGATTCAGGGCTCTGGGCGCCCGAAATATCCGGGGGAGCTCGGGCCGGGAGTAACTCGGGTTCGGATTCCCGAAAAACGAACCCGAGTTAGCCCTGACCCGAGTGACCCCTGATGATTCGGGGCTCTGACATATGGCTTAGGTCGGACATGTCCTCCTACAGGGGGATATTGGACTAACAATAACAAATCGCCCAAAACTATCCCAGCATAGCCAAACATATGCCCCAAAGATCCTCCCCAGATATTGTTTCACTATTTTGGTATATTCCTCCTGTAGAGGGACAGGCCCGACTTCACACAAGGAGGAACCCCGGAGGGCCTCATTTCGGTGGCGAGCGAGGGGGGGAAGCGAGAAGGAGGAGGCCTTTTCAGAAGGATCGGAAATTCCCCAGCCTTCCGAGAAGTGACTGAACCATTCCCGAAGAAAAATAACTGCAATGAAGGCGCGAGGGCTTCTGAGAAGTCCCGCCGCTTTCTGAGAAGGACTTCTCCTTATCATTTCCCCCCCTCGCTTGCCGCCGATCATTAGGTAATATAAATAAGAACCTCGAGGTGCAAACGGCTGGTTTAGGAAGTAACCAGCGCTAACGAATACGCGGGAAGCCCCGGAGAGTAGTCCACTATTCCGGAGGAAAACGGATGTTGTATTGGTTGATTGGACGCTTGTGCGCTCAAGAGTGTCGAAGGGTGCTGCCGTTAGTCATGCTTTATCCACGTGGGACAGACAGTTGCACCTCAATCGCGGTGCGAGGCGTTGGAGTCCAGTCTCGCTATTTCTGTACAGTGAGGTGCTCAGGGCTCAGGCGAATGGCTCATCTGAAAGAGTGGTGGGCGGCTCCCACACGAAGACATCAGGCGTCCTTTGAGCATAATCACGAGCACATCTCTGCTGCACCATGTTCTTCATCCCTGCATCCTACCGAGCTCGAACTCTCGCACCACCGACAAGTGCCACGGATGGGAACAACGTGACATGCAAGACATGTCACACGGATCAGACCGCATGACAGTGCGCGCGTGTCTCTTCACGCGGCCCGTAACTGACAGACTGGAGTTGATGGAAAATGTGTTTGCACATGTTTCGAATAAACACTGTCATCTCTACTAGTCCGAGTCGGCATTTGGTCCTGCTTTTGTTGCTGGGGCCAAGGGCCCTAGGCAGACGTATGCCATCCTTATTCTCCTTATTTAAAGGGTTTTCTTCTTCCATCAATTTCTCCTCCTCCCCCCCATCCCGATCCCGCCATGCCAGCCCCACACCCTCCCACCAATGTGTAGTCCCCCCCTCACCATTCCTCCCATCCTGAAGCCACCAGCCGAATTAGCTCATCATTTCCTGTGCATCTTGCCTCACCATACCTCTCGCTACATCTCAAGCCTCACCCTCTCCCACCTCCAGACCCTGCTTGGAATAAACACTCCTTAGCCGATATGTCGTGTCGGTTCCGCGGCCACACAGCCTGGGGCGACGAGATGCCAACCAGGCCGTTCGATGGCACCACTGACGCGACTCTCTCTTGTCGCGCTCTGGCTGCAGACAAACTCCGCATCGCACCCGTGCCCGCCACGCCTTCACCTGGGCGAACACAATCATACCGATACCGCTGCTCCCCAGACTTCTCTCGGGGTGCGTTCTGATCAGGGCTCGAACGCGAGTCCAGCCGTAGCATCAAGGTCCCCCCCCCAGGAGGCAGAAAAAGGCACCGCCATTCTCTTGCCATCTGATCGCGTTCGCCCCTCCAGCATTGCTGTCCTCACAGGGGAACGAACAAGGACATAATCACAGACACAAGCTCGGAGGTCCGCGCGGACTCCTCGGATCGGCGCTGGGGCCCTCTGGCGGCGCGTCTGGCGCCGCCCCTGGCGCGCCAAGGAGGGGGGCCCCCTGGCGGCGCCTCCTGTGTGCAGGCCATTGAATGAATTCTACAGTCGGGCCTGCCTGAGGCGTACTTGTTTTGGAGAGCTGGTGGGTGCGAGGCCTGCGCCAGCAGGACTTCAACGGGTTGCTTGATCTTGCTTTCTTCCTGTTTTTGAAGAGGCCTTCCTCGGGTTGCCAGGTCTTGTTTCTTTACTGCTCTCGAAGAAGCCTTCCTCGGGTTGCTTGGTCTTGTTTCCTTCCTGTTCTAAGCAGCCTTCCTCGAGTTGCTGCGTCTTGTCCCTAGCAGTGCCATGCAATGCCAGGCAATACCAAGCAACGTCAATCAACGCCCAGCGATGCCAAGCAATGCCGAGCAATGCCAGGCAACGCCAAGCAATGCCAGGCAACGCCAAACAACGCCAAGCAATGCCAAGCAAGGTCAAGCAACGCCAAGCAACGCAGCGCAATGCAGCGCCAAGCAACGCCAAGCACTGCTGAGCAATGCCGCCTGGGAAGCGCTCCATTCCATGGGGTCGCGCCACGATCATGCTTTTTACTGCTCTCCGTGCTCCCCTGATCTCCCACGGTTTTGACCCCATGTTTCCCCCCTTCCTGTGGTAACTATTGCACACAACATGCTGAACAAGTTCCCCCCTGATCTAAACTTCCCCTTCCTTCGCGCTTCAGCCTCCCTCCCCCCTCGACATCGCTCAGACGTCCATCCCCATGCATTTTTCGGCTTCGTGCGCGTATTCGGTGGATGACCCCAAGATGTTCCTCGATGGTCCTCGCCAGAAAAAAAAAATGCACACGTCCGAGCGATGCCAAGCCCCTGCGTCACCCTGCCTCTGTCGTCCTCCCCTTTCCTGCGTCCTCTCCCCTGGAGACAGGCTCAGACATCCGACGGCCCGCCTTCTCGAGACATAATCCCCGGGGGCCTCCCAGCCCCTGCCCTGGGGCCGGCTGCTCAACATGTGCAGCTTGTGAAGATCCGGAGCCCGACACTTGCATACACACATATCTCTATATATATGTATGTGCATAGAAAAAAAGAAAGAAACAGAGAGAGAGAGAGAGGCCCATGGATCGCGAACATGGAGGCCTTGAGGATGAGGCCCGCGTAGAACGA
>CAUYUJ010017117.1:177500-205000 GCA_963575745.1 Prorocentrum cordatum | reverse complement strand
GGAGATGAAAGGAGGAGGAGGACCAGTGTCCAGTGTAAACCAAAGAGTTATCAACGATGTTGGGATCAACCCTCCACCCTCCAAGCTCCCTTTTCATAGGCCCCTACAAGGGTCCAGTTCCACTGCGGGAACGTCTCGTTGGAAGACAACCGTTGAAGACCCTGAACCTTGCCAAAATTTTGTTATCGGGATTCCAACGCTACGGATCAGCCTGACTGTTGTGTCTTGGCGATCCAGAATCGTGCCAGAACGCCATTCCTGGGACTTCAGCACCGCGAATCAACGGAACTGCTGCACCCATCCTGAATCCTCCAAAACATAATTTCTGGAACGTTGATCATGCAAGTTCGTGAAACTCTTGCATTTTTAAAAATGAATGTGCGCGGCGCTACGGCAAGAACCACATTTTGAAAAGGAGCCGCCCTCAATCCGTGAAGCTCTTATACATTTGAATTAGCCTGGCGAAGGACCCAACCATATGCAGTTGTGAGTACCGCAGTTGTGAATATCCTCCTCGGTGGAGCTCCTTATGGGGCCACGAATTGTGTGAGGGGCCTGCCACAGTGGTGGTGGGGAACCGCATGCGGGCACCCCCACTGGGGCCTTCGGTGGAGCTCCCTATGAGGCCACGAACCGCTGCCCTGGGTGGGGGAATCGCATGCGTGCATCCCCACTGGGGCCTTCGGTGGAGCTCCCTATGGGGCCACGAAGCGCTGCCCTGCGTGGGGGAACCGCATGCGGGCAATCCCACTGGGGCCTTCGGTGGAGCTCCCTATGAGGCCACAAACCGCTACCGTGGGCGGGGGAACCGCATGCGGGCACCCCCACTGGGACCTTCGGTGGGGCTCCCTATGGGGCCACGAAGCGCTGCCCTGGGTGGGGGACCCGCATGCGAACACCCCCACTTGGGCCTTCGGTGGAGCCCCCTATGGGGCCACGAAACGCTGCCCCACGAAACGCTGCCCTGGGTGGGGGAACCGCATGCGAACACACCCACTGGGGCCTTCGGTGGAGCTCCCTATGGGGCCACGAAACGCTGCCCTGGGTGGGGGAACCGCATGCGAACACCCCCACTGGGGCCTTCGGTGGAGCTCCCTATGGGGCTACGAAACGCTGCCCTGGGTGGGGGAACCGCATGCGAACACCCCCACTGGGGCCTTCGGTGGAGCTCCCTATGGGGCCACGAAACGCTGCCCTGGGTGGGGGAACCGCATGCGAACACCCCCACTGGGGCCTTCGGTGGAGCTCCCTATGGGGCCACGAAACGCTGCCCTGGGTGGGGGAACCGCATGCGAACACCCCCACTGCCTTCGGTGGAGCTCCCTGGGGGAACATGCGAACACCCCCACTGGGGCCTTCGGTGGGAGCCCGTATGGGGCCACGAAGCGCTGCCCTGGGTGGGGGACCGCATGCGAACACCCCCACTGGGGCCTTCGGTGGAGCTCCCTATGGGGCCACGAAACGCTGCCCGGGGTGGGGGACCCGCATGCGAACACCCCCACTGGGGCCTTCGGTGGAGCTCCCTATGGGGCCACGAAACGCTGCCCTGGGTGGGGGACCCGCATGCGAACACACCCAGTGGGGCCTTCGGTGGAGCTCCCTATGGGGCCACGAAGCGCTGTCCTGGGTGGGGGACCCGCATGCGAACACCCCCACTGGGTCCTTCGGTGGAGCCCCCTATGGGGCCACGAAACGCTGCCCTGGGTGGGGGACCCGCATGCGAACACCCCCAGTGGAGCCTTCGGTGGAGCTCCCTATGGGGCCACGAAGCGCTGCCCGGGGTGAAGGAATCGCATGCGAACACCCCCAGTGGAGCCTTCGGTGGAGCTCCCTATGGGGCCACGAAGCGCTGCCCTGGGTGGGGGACCCGCATGCGAACACCCCCACTGGGGCCTTCGGTGGAGCTCCCTATGGGGCTACGACACGTGTGAGAGGTGTGCCGAGAGCAAAGGCAAGGAGGGGGAGGAGGGAGGAGGGGGAGGAGGAGAGGAGGGAGGAGGGGGAGGAGGAAGGAAGGAAGGAAGGAAGGAAGGAAGGAAGGAGACGCGGGGCGCTGTCGATTCAAAACGAGGACCCAACACCACAGGATGGTTGGGAAAAACGAATGTGCGCGGCGCTAGAGCGAGAGCCACATTTTGAAAAAGGAGCCACCCTCAATCAGTAAAACTGTTGCACAGGTTAAAAGCGAATGTGCGCGGCGCTAAACCGATAACCACATTTTGAAAACCATTCGCCGTCAATCCGAGAAACTCTTGCAATTATTTCGAAAGAATGTGCGCGGCGTTGGGGCGAGAACCACATTTTGAAAACCACCCGCCCTCCATCTGTGAAACTGTTTCCAATGTTTAAGCGTCAGGGTCATACATGGTGAGGAAGTCTGAGGCGAAACGCTGGGCTCGCCCTAAAAACTAACCTCAGGGTGGAAGAACAAGGAAGGAAAAAGTTAAATTGTAAGGAAAAGGAATGGGGGAGAAGGAGGAGGACGAGGAGGAGAAGGAGGACGAGGAGGAGGAGGAGGAGGAGGAGGAGGAGGAGGAGGAGGAGGAGGAGGAGGAGAAGCAGGAGGCAGAGGCAGAGGCAGAGGCAGAGGCAGAGGAGGCGGAGGCTGGGCCAGGGCGGCCTCGATGAGGAATGCGGCGAAGCCGTTGACCCAGACGGTCGTCTCGAGCGGGTGGCGCAGCCTCGGGCGCCAGCCCCGGGCCGACTCCGGAGGCTGAGGGCCTTCGAGGCCCCCCTCCTCCTCCTCCTGTTCCTCCTCCTCTTCTCCTCCTCCTCCTCTTCTCCTCCTCCTCCCTCCTCCTCCTCCTCCTCCTCCTCCTCTTCTTCCTCCTCCTCCTCCTCCTCCGCCTCCGCCTCCTCCTCCTCCTCCTCCTCCTCCTCCTCCTCCTCCTCCTCCGACTGGAGCCTGTATAAAGGCCTGGACGGTTTCATTTTTTTTTGATAACCACGATTCTCAGTTTTTACCACAGATTCCACAGAAATCAAAGAAGTTAATTCAAACTACCAGAAACATACAAGTTGATAAAAGCTAACAGCAAGGTTTCGCCTGAGACATCTGTCAAACAGTAATGGTGGAAGGCTGCTTCCTAAGGATGTCTCAAGCGAAATCTTGATTATTGGAGAATCCTTTGGATCTTCATTTCTTGGGGAATCCGACGGCCTGAGAAAGTCCAGCGAAAAAACAATAATCCACTGGATTTTCAAAAAATCAAGGTGTCGCTTGAGACACCTTCCAAACTTTCACTTTTCCCCTATTGGTTTTTGCCCGATGTCTCAAGCGAAACCTTGATTTTCAATAAGGTTAAATCTAACAATCAAGGTTTCGCCTGAGACGTTTGTCAAAAAGTGATGGTGGAAAGCTGATTTCCTGAGGATGTCTCAAGCGAAACCTGGATTATTCGAGAATCCTTTGGATTTTCATTTTTGGGGGAAACCGACGGCCCGAGAAAATCAGGCGAACAAAAAAAAAAATCCACTGGATTTTCAAAAAAACAGGGTTTCGCTTGAGACACCCTCCAAACTTTCACTTTTCCCCTATTGGTTTTTGCCCGATGTCTCAAGCGAAACCTTGATTTTCAATAAGGTTAAGGTCAAAAACCAAGGTTTCGCCTGAGACATCATGCAATAAGTGATGGTGGAAAGCTGGTTTTCTGAGGATGTCTCAAGCGAAATTTTGATTATTTGATAATCCTTTGGATTTTTATTTCTGGGGAAATCCGACGGCCCCAGAAAGTCCGGCGAAAAAAAATAAAATCCGGTGGATTTTCAAAAAAACAAGGTTTCGCTTGAAACACCCTCCAAACTTTCACTTTTCCCCTATTGTTTTTTGCCCGATGTCTCAGGCGAAACCTTGATTTGTGACCTTAACCTTATTGAAAATCAAGGTTTCGCTTGAGACATCGGGCAAAAACCAATAGGGGAAAAGTGAAAGTTTGGAGGGTGTCTCAAGCGAAACCTTGTTTTTTTAAAATCCAGTGGACTTTTTTTGTTCGCCGAACTTTCTTGGGTCGTCGGACTCCTCTAGAAAATGAAAATCCAAAGGATTCTCCAATTATCAAAGTTTCGCTTGAGACATCCTCAGAAAACCAGCTTACCACCATCACTGTTTGCCTGATGTCTCAAGCGAAATCTTTGTTTGTAGATTTAGCCTTATTGAAAATCAAGGTTTCGCTTGAGACATCGGGCAACAAACAATAGGAGAAACATAAAAATTTGGAGGGTGTCTCAAGCGAAACCTTGGTTTTTTGAAAATCCATCGGATTTTTTTTTTTTTGTTTTTTCCCGCCGGACTTTCTCGGGCCGTCGGATTCCCCCAGAAATGAAAATCCAAAGGATTCTCCAATAATCAAAGTTTCGCTTGAGACATCATCAGAAAACCAGCTTTCCACCATCACTTGTTGCATGATGTCTCAAGCGAAACATTTGTTTTTTGAGGCGATCTGTAAAAAAAAGATGTCACTTCAAACATCGGGCAAAAAACAGTAGAGAAAAACAAAGTTTGAAGGATGTCTCAGCCGAAAGCTTGGTCTCGAATATAAAAACCTGAATCTGTTTTGAAAGACGACAGACTTTCACTCGGCCTGGGGTTCTCGAAACTAAGAGTTCTGAGAATGTTTCAGGCGACAGTGGCTGGACCACTTTGGGGCGAGGCATCTCCAGAATCAAAGTTGTTACCATATCTTAAGCGAAAATGATTCCTCCTCCCTGCCTTCCCCTGCGTTTGATTTCCTTCTCTCTTTCTCGTCCCTTTGCCTTTCCTCCTGCTCGTCGTCGTTCTCCTTCTCCTGCTCTTCCTCCTCCTCCCGCTCCTCTTCCTTGTCGCCCTCCCCCCATCTTCCGTTCTCCTCTCCCCCTCTCCCCCATGGCAATGTCCGGTGAACTCGCCGCAGCGGCGCGGGCACGCCCGGCAGCCCACCCAGGCCATGCCTCCCCCCTTCCTCTTCTCGCCGTCCGCCCTTCCCTTCCGCCGTTTCCTCCTCCCTCTCCCCAGCGCTCTCCGGTGACTCCGCCGCAGCGGCGCGGGCACGGCTGGCACCCGGACCGGGCGTCAGTCCTCCTCTTTTTCTTCTCGCCGTCCCCCCCCCTTTCCGCCCTCCCCTCTCCTTCCTCCGGAAGACTGCGAAGAGTCTATCAAAGCAGCGTAAATATCCGCTTCGTATGCGTGTGCATGACGTGCACAATAGAACTCTCAATCCAAACGAACCACACAAGCGCAGCACATGCACGCACATGCCGCCGCAAATGCCCGCACACGTTGACGCAAAAAGCGGCCGCACATATACCCGCCCAGGGGTCAAGAAACGAACGCTGTGTACACGCACGCGCACACGCAACTTGCACCCGATACCATTGGAATGAAGTCGCATTTTTCTCAACATATAAATGTATTACTACAACACTTTCTCAGGACAAATTTGTTTCCAAAGCCTCTACGAGGCAGACAGCGAAGAAGGCGTTTAGCTTCCGCGCTGCGGCTCCTTCCACAGAGAATATGAAGAACCCACGCTTTTTAATTTGGATTCCCAAACAGCGCCTGCACTTCAAATTTCTTAGTTGTTCTCTAAAGAAATTGAACTGATGTTCGCTTTGGCGGATGTGTTTCCGCCGTCGCCGCCCCGTCGTCGCCCGTCGTCCCCGCGTCTTGGTTGCTATGGTTGCTCGTTGTCACCGTTATCGTTTCGTCGCCGCCTGACGTTCGGACCTGTTTATAAAATTTGGTGATTACGTTGCCGCTGTCGCCGCCCCGTCACCGCCTCGTCGCCGCTAGTTGTTTGGTGTTTTATTGAAAGTTCTCCGGCGTCCTGCGGTGTCCCGTATTGTTCTGTGGCGTCCTATGCCAGCTTGCTCAGTCCTCGAAACAATTGCGAATTGGAAGGCAATGGCCAATGATAGAGTAAGTTTGCGAGCTTCTAGTGCCGCGCATAACTGTCTTGCGGATTGCCCAAGATACAAGCCCGAAGTGTCCATTAAATCGTCTTTCCAAGTGCAAGGAAACAACGATGATGGCGACATATGTTGTTGCAGCGCGCCCGCGAGGCGCACTGTCTCGGAAGATGGCCGGCGCAAGCAACCAGAGCGGCTACGTTAGATAATCCGCTCACTGCGACGAGCGCATGCTCGCGACTGTCTTGCCAAATTCCTCGAGGGCGTCCTCAGGTGTCATTATATACTTACACACGTGAACGCAATGTCAACGTAATTCATAGCAAACCACATGCTTGGATTTTTGCAATTACGCTAACAAGCATTTAAACAACGCGTGCCAATTTGCTACGCTGTCCTTTCCAGCACGGCGCATCTTCCAGATCCACGACCAAATGTATCCGCGGCATCTCTCCCAGTCCTTCGGATGCACTGCGTCTGGGATTGATGACCTCATCTCCGGCCTCAGCTGCGTTGCGTTCATGGAATGGCTTCCACGAGAACGGCATGAGAAAACAGAAATGCAATCGGACTTATAACATCGAATCGCCTTTAAATCTGTTTGATTTACTGGAGGGGGAGAGAGCGGACATATGTTATTACCCCCACAGCTATGGCACCCACCACAGACCATCGACAAGCTGAGTGCCCTTCTTGAGGGAGATCATCCTGACCTTGCCGTTGGGCATGATAACGCGCACCGAACCCTGCGTCGCCCACTGCTCGGCATCATGCGAGACAATGCCATGGGGCAGCTTGAGGTGCTGGTAATGTTCCTCAACAGAAGGCAAGTTTATGTTATTTAATTTTCCTCGTTGCCTTCAATGTTTCTTTTGAAAGTATTGTAAAATTTAATATTGAAGCCGAATGTCCTTGTGCCTCGTCTGGTTGTAGCCGGGCGGCTTCTTCTCCACTGCGTGGTGGGATGCTCGGCTCGGCGGCGCGGCGGACTGGCGGGGGCGGGCGCCGTCTCTGAGCAGCGCGAAGTGGCCCGGAACAAGGGCCCAAAACAACATCTCGTCACACTCTTCTCCGTTGAGCCGACAACCGCTGGCGCCCGCCTCGCGCGCGCGATCGGGCAACTCGAAGAACATGGCGAGATCCCGACGACCGCGAGGGCACGCGCACGTGAATCTCCTGCGAAGAAGGCGATGATACCCGAAGGGATGCGCCCCACAAGACTCCTCCGCGCACGGCTTCTGGCAGGCAACTCGGGAAACTCCCCTCGGCGCAACGCCGCTATCGAACGCCCGATCGCGCGATCATCTCCCGAAGCCGACGATATCACGAATAACTACTAACTCCTCGCAATTGCAGATACGTTCAAGATCGCTCGGCCCCCTCGCTCCGACGAGCAGCGAGCGCTGTCGATTGCTTGATGCCGCGAGCTGAGAAATGCTACGCATGTCGCATGGATGCCTCGTCCGCCTCCACTAGAGAACCCGGCTTCCACTTGAATGCATTATGCTCGGCCTGCGCGGCGGACGCGCAGATCTGCCGCGCGACGCTGCAGATGCGCTCTGCAGGCTGCGGCGATACCCCAATCTGCACGGCCAACTCATACGAAGACGCGTACGAGGTGCCGTGGGTGGAAAGAACTTGTGCTATCGCCAGTAATGTCCTCGCTGGGCTCACAGATCCTGAGGAGAATATTAAGCAATCGGCCGCATCACTGCGACATGGAAAAGCAGCGCGCCACTTTTCCATGTCGCCGCCAATTGATGTGGAGGATTCGATAGGGAGATCGGAATGACCGTCCGTCCTTGCTGGAACAGCTCCGACAGCGGCCCGTCGGGGTCCAGATTGCATCTCTTCTGACATGCCCAGTAATCGCAACGCCAAGCCGGGTTCTCCAAGGGCGGGATCTCGTAGCCGGCCACCGAAGTTGCATGTCCCTGCCCGGGCCGCGTGCATAATTCCACCGCGCCGAAACCGCATTCTGCACAAGTCCCACTCAGATCAGGAAGAATGCCCAAGTCGACGAAAATCTGCGCCACCACTAAGGGTGGCAGGCGAGCCAAATCGACCACTGCAATTCTCTGCGAGATCGGCTGCTTGGCGAGGTGAGCAATCTTCGTTTGCCGATGTTCCGCAGGGATATAACTTGGGCCCGGCGCCTCTTTTGCCTGCTGCGAGCGACCTCTCCTGACGGCGTCGTTCTGCGGCGAGGGCTTCCCCGACGTCAGCGAAGTTTTTCCTCGCGCGGGTATGAGATTTGCTTTCTTTTTCACTGCATGCTTAGCTATGCATTCCCGCTGGTGTTGAGAGGCATGCTTCTTGACGATAGACTTTTTCATTGCACGCGAATGGCCTCCCAAATTTTGCGGGAAAGGTGGGCCGGCGCCGTCGTCTGCCTCCCCGGCTGCTGTCGCGCCGAAACGCGCGCTGCTCTCGCGCACTGAAGAAGGAGCAACTTCACACCAAGTGCCCCGGGCATCAGAAGACTGCCAGCACCATTATGCCAAAAGGCCAGCTGCTCGTTGAGGCGCAGGTGAGTGAAGTGGAACTCCATGAGCAGCACGTAGTCGCCGTCGGCAGGGTTGCCTCTCTCCAGTGGTCTGAAACACATGTTGAACGGAGCCAGCATGCTGTCGCCGTCGAGATAAGTGAAGGGCCCGTTTGCAACGTACGGCGCGGCGTAACCCGCACTATTGATGGCCTCGACCATGCAGGTAGCAGAAAATGCATGGTTCATTCGAACAAGATGAGGGCCCACACTGAATAAGAAGCGATCTCCTGGTGGCCCCGCCACTCCCATTCGAAGGCACGCAACAAACATGTAGGCCTTCAATGCTCAAGGGAGCGATCACGGCGATGTCGCAACATCGCGCAGCCAGAATCCTGGCTCCGTGCCCGCGAGGAAGAACAATGCCTCGAAAACCGTTGACAATTGTAGCATCGTCGGCAGTTAATCTTCAATGAACAGCGTGACCACGAATGGAGAGCACGTTGTCTCCGTCCGCGTCAGGTGCGAAATCGTTCGGGAGCATCTGCTTTCCAAACGGCGCCAGGAGGCGATTGCCGTCTTCCAGCCGAAGAGGACCGGATTCTTCGATGGGCACAGTGGATCCGCACGAGCGCAGACACTCGTGCAAACAAGTGTCGGCAAAATTGTGGTTCTCCTGCTCCATATACCTGTCGGCGTCGAAGAAAAAGAGATCGTTTGATATCGCCGGAAGATCTGCCAGGCGGAATATGCCTAGCAGGAAACTCACTCCGGCTAAGGCGTCCCCCAGCGATCCATCCACAGACAACTGGATGAGCGCATTGCCAATCACCGCGGGCGGCAGCGCCGACCTCATTGCGATTAGTGTCTGCGCCGATCGTGCATGGGGTACCTGAGTCGCCGTGATCCACGCCGCAAAATCCTCTCTGCCTTCATGAAGCAGAAGGTCAAGGGGCTGCCGTCACTGCGAACGGGGAGATATCGTTCAATCCCATTGGAGACCTCCACGAAAAAACTGTTCATGCGCCCTGGGTGCGCACCAGGTGCAGGCGGGGCCGCCGCGCGAAGTGCACCCAGGGAGAGACTCCTCTCGACGATGGCGACGCGCGCTCCCTCAATCTTCAGGATCCGATTCGCTTGCCACGCGCTAGTAGAGACCGCGATGTATCCGTCATAGAGATTTGCATCGTTGCATCCGATGCGCACGTGCACGCAATGGCCGCGGAAGCTGAGCAGATCATCGCCGATGTCAAAAATGTCCGCAGAGCTGACGCGGCGAGGACAGAGACGAGCTCCGAACGGTACCAACAATCGATTCGCATCGTCCTCCGTCAGAGGCCCGCTCTCATAGATCTCAACCGGGTACCCCATGGATCTCAGGCACTCCTGCATGCAGGTGTCGACGAACTTGTGGGAGCATCGGGCCATGTAGACATGCTGATTGAAAGCGGCCAGGGGTTGGCTGTTCCTCTGGATACCACTTATCATAAACAAACCATGTAAGTAGTAGATCGGCGAAACAAGGTCCGGCAGAAATCCACGAGCAGCGCATGCAACATAGATGTAGCCAATCACTTCGCGAGGAAGCCACGCGCCAAAATATCGCCAATTTCTCATGTTGCCGAGGTAAGGCATCTGTTTGAACATGACCCAGCAAGCGAAATCACGAGCAACCATGATATCGCCGCTCATAGCGGTCCCCGTCCCAGCGCGCAGCGGTAAAAATCTCTTCGTGGAACCCTGCACTTCTACCATGATGGAGCCCATCCATCCTGAGAGCGGCGCCGCTGGGGCCCTGGCGACTCGACGCAGCGCGCCGACGCCACTCGACGGCGCTGTTCGCGGCGCAGTGGAAGTTGCGACGAAAGACGGCAAACGTATCAACCACGGTTTCACCTTTGCTCGCACCTCGGTCTGCCGATGAAACTCTGCGAAGACGACTTCTAAACACGCTTCGACGCTCCCCGCCGATTCTCCAGGGCAGACAACGATGCACCCGTCGAACATGAGCCCCGACGGCACGCAGTCGGGCGCTTTTTTCGGAGATAGTGTTCAGGAGGTCGTCCAGCTTGTGGTCTTCTTCGGCAAACAAAGCGTAAGCAAACCTGGACATAGCAGGCGCTCTGCGTTCATTGAACAACCCCCGTAGATACTCGAACTGCGCGTCGTCGTTCACCAAGGCCATGAGGGTCAGAACATCGCTCTGCAGACGCCAGAACATGGGATTTTGATCAACAGGTCGCCCGCCAAAGAATGTCTCCAATAATTTCATCTTCACTTGTTCCCGAGACTCGACGTAATGATCCTGCAGGAAGCCGTGCCACTTCGCAGGCGACGCCACGAAGCTGTCAAGCACTTCGCTCACTCCTCTGAGACGCTTGCACAAAAGCGAGCACATCGTTGGGATCGGGTTCTCAAAGTCCAAGTCCAAGATATTGAAATCAGAATCCTCTGGCAACTGGCAAGCGGCGGCCCTGGCCTCTCGCATGCGGCACTTTCATATATCATTAATTTAAACAATAAATTGAACAATCTAATGTTTGCATTGCCTTTGACTTCGATGTCATAAATAAGTTGGGGGAAGGAAGGAGCAGTGACCGAAATGCGGCAGTATTGCCATGTACATACATAGGTTAAATGATTAACAGGAAAAGAGAAACAATATTTGAAAGTTGCCGCATGCCTCCTTGGCGATGGTCTGCAGAGACAGACCCAAGCTGTATCGCCTTCCAGGAATGCCGTACTTCCGGATGTAGTGCACAGTGTGTTCCACCATCCCCTTGAAGCGCCTGCTTGGTCTTGAATCTCTTTTCAGCTTCTGGATATAAGCAGTCACTTGTTTTTTTTACGCCGGTCTTCGACTTTTTGGTTATAGTCGATAAGGGCCTGGAGGTTTACAACCTCGGCGAACGCACCTGCATCGGCATCGCCCTGGCGACGTCGATACGCGTTCTCTACGTCCTTCCCAACGTCCTTCTCGACGAAATCGTCGGCCTGAGGATTCGCTTCGCATTCCTGGATCAAGTCTCATATGTTGCCCCACATCTCGAACTTTGGCAATCCGTGCTTCTCTGCCAGGCGTTTGAACTTGTCCGCATCGAAATCAGCCCGGTAATAACCTGTTCCATTGGCATCTGCTTGAAACAAGTACGGGTACACCTCGACATATCGTTTCATGTTGTCCATTTTCGATGGCTTCGTCGCAGTGCCCTGCAGCTTCTGAGAACCGGGTAGAATGTTTGATTTCTGTAAAACATAGTTCTTGAACATCCGCGGCTGGGTGACATTGGAAGAATGCAAGCGGATCAGCGTGTTCTTGGCCTCGGCGTATAACTCGGCCGCTCTGTCGTTTCCATCGTCGGCGGGCGATGGATGTTCTATACCTCCGCATGCCATGCTCTTTACAGGCGAACTGGTAGACTGGTCGATCGTCTGACCAGGGTTCAACACGTAGTGCAGCATCTCCTCAGCACTGTACTGCTGCATTAGTGGAACTAGGTGATCGTGTAGGCGGCAGTGTCGAGCCTCACCTTGAAGCAGCCAAGTCCTCAAGTCGGGGTCCAGCAGATGCACATGCATAGAGTGATCAACTTTCTCTGGGTCCCCGATGAACTTGCTCAGTAGCTCCACGCATACAATGCGGCGCAGATGCGGAGTTAGCCTCTCGTCATCGTCGGGGTCAGTGACCGATATTGCGGGAGCTCCTTTATTCAACTCCCAGAACTTCGCCGTCCGAGGCCACTGGTGCATCTCTGTGGTCCTCCCATAGTTCGGTCGCGAAGCGAGGGCTTCGCCAGACGCGAAGGGCTTCCAGACGGCGTCGAGGAGCCTGGAGCCAGCTTCGCATTCCTGGACAGTGATCAGGCGCATGTTTGCGAAATGGCCGCTCTGTACGCGGAACTCGTCTTTCTTGTCAAAGACAACGGGCGAAACAAAGGCGTTGCTCTCGCCGGCCACGTTCGCCCGGAGAGCAGATAGCATGCTCTTGGCGCTGCCGCCTCTGCCTTGGATAAAGAGCATTCGCGGGGCGCTCATGCGGCTCATGAGGCCCAGGCATTCTACGCAGCCGACAAGAAGACGACCTTGCGTGTTCCCAGCATAAGATGTATCCAGAAAGGTTATCATCCTGTCGGTGGCGTGATCAGGAGGAGCCCAAGACAACCTGGCTTCGATATGCTGGTAGACGTTGTTCGCCATGGCCTTCTCCATCTGCAACACCTCTATGCTGTCGGCGGCCGCCGTTGCAAATCGGATACAGACGTCCTCGAAGTTCAGGGTGTCGCAATCAAGCGGCATGGGGATCTGGAGCCACGCCGCGAAACAGTGGAGCGGCCCGGCCGCGTCATCAGCTGCGCTGACTCTCCACGCGAGACCGCCCATGGCATGTCCCAATGGCGCGGCCCAGTGCTTCTTCACAGCAGAATCGTGGAATTCGAAATCGCCTGCTGGTCTATATGCATTAATCGGCGCATTGTCGCGCAAGAAATCAAATACAATATCCCACTTGAGATCTACTTTCTCTGTGCAGATGCGGAGCGAGTAACGACGAGCGACATTGAATGCCGCCGCGGCCGCCTCCACGAAGCCGGCTGGAAGAACTTTCATTTTTCGTAGAGCTCCATTCTCGTATTGTCGAACGGCGTCTGAGTGAGCTCGGAGACGACAGTGACCTAGCAGTGCGAGAACGAAGGCAAGAAGCATATCGCTTTCGGATCCCAGACAACGTTCATAGCTAGGAAGAGCGCAATAAGACTCAAACCAGCACGTGCAGCCCCTTCGGGTGGCGTCGACCAAGACTCAACGGTTTCGCGAAGCTTCTCGGCAACGGCATCTATCTTGTCCACGACCTTAGGCCCAGATACAACAGCCTCCACGGCCAAATCCAGCGAACTTGTCCCGCCCGGATGCAGCAAGTCGGAAATGTCGCCAGCGTTCTCCACGTCTCGGAGTCTCGGTCGAACGCGCCGAGGCGGCGCGACCGAGTCTGGCATGGGCTGCGGCACAGGAGCACCCATAGTGTCACGCCCCAGACCTCGCGTGTACTCGGACTCCAGCGAATCTCCGTCGCCGGCTCCTCCAAACGCATCTGGGCCTGCAGGAACTTTAAGGGAATCATAATCTGACAGTACATAGTAAGTCCACGTTCTGTAGAACGCGCGATCGCGATCATCCATGGGGGCGAACTCGCGCGTGCGGTTACACCTCTTAATGCAAATGCTCCGGTCATCACGTGCTACGAGGATTTCTCGGTCAAGAATTTTCACAGCCTTGAGATGATCGACTCCATCGAAAGCAACGTACTTCTGACCTTCCTGGTGAAAGTTCTCGCTTCCCGGCTCGACAGGCAGCAGCATCTTCCCGTGGCGGCTCAGCATTGGGTTGCCATCCTCGAGGGCATGGAAACCGCCGTCGTTTTCATATGGCACCTTCACCCCCAATGCCCGCGCAGAGTCGATGGGGGCAAACGTCCCTGCACATCGGCTTCGCCCTCGTGGGAGGCCCGCGAAGGGGCCCAAAGAACTTCGGCCTTTTCGAACCACCCTCTCCGCTGCCCTTGTCGATCGAGACGCTTGGAAACTCAGGGGCGCGATTCTTCCGACGCCGCGTGCGACTCTTTAGAGTCATTGCAGTCGCGCCCTCCTGACGTCGAAAGATATTCCTCTCCCTCCGCCGCTGCCGCATGGACTGCTGCGAGCGCTCATATACCCGCCCTTTCCCTGGGAACTTCATCGTCAGCATTGCATCTGGTGCGATGAACTCTTCAATCTTGTACGTATCAGGAACTGTTGGGGCTGGCTCTTGCGGGCGGTAAATCTCGCCCCGTACATCCGCTCTTGCGTGGGACATCGCTCGCCTCTGGAGCTTGTTCTTCTTCGGGTCCTTCTTGGACAAATGCTCTGGCAATTGAATGCCCCGCTCTTGAATCGCACCTTCACACCCCAACGCGCGTCGCCCTGAGGGCGAAGGGGGGAGTTTTTGTTCGGAAGCAATTTCCAAACAAAAAAGCTCACGTTTATTATGGTGGTTGATACGACTGATGAGTTAAATTCAAGTTTGCCATAAAAGGACTGCCTCGTCGAAGAAATTGCTGCCATCGATGACGACCCCTCGCTGGCCGAACGACTCGTCCTTGCAGTTCCAGAAGACGACGTCCTTGATTTTGAAACCGATGGGCATGTTCCCATCGACGGCGGAGTTGCGATTTTAGGGGCGCGGGCTCAAGCAAATTCGCCGGCCCCCCTCTATGACCTTCTGCCGGACCAGCAGGCGCCAGTTAACTGTCGCGCCCAGCCGTGGCGACGATTCAACATCCAATTGGTTGCAAATTCCTCCGAAGCTATTATTTCGCTCCTGGTGATGTGTCGTGGAGTGAATCATGTTCATTGTTTTCTGTTATCCGGAATCTCTGCTCTCTCCTGCCACTTCGACAACTATCGCCGCGACGAAACCGCTCGCACTCGATAGTCCTCGGCAGACTGGGTGGGTTCGGGTTGAGGCCCGCAATATCCGACTGGTCCTTGCTAGACCGTGTTAATCCCCTCATCATTCGACAGCATCTCGTCGGAAGTTGTCTCCACATTCGACTGCCGGGGGCCGTCGTGGAAGTTGTCGAAGTCACCCATGCTCGACGCGTCCCAATCGCCCCACGAGCTCACCTCGCCAGAGAGATCGGCGGTGCTCGAGTCCCAGACAACGAACCCGCCACCCTCCACGAAGTCGAAGGGGTCGATGTCCCGCTCCACCTCGGCCGCATCATCTCCCATCTCTGACGCGTCGGCATCGCTGCCGTCGTCCACCGGCGCATCCCGATCGCCGGCGAGCCCGACGTGGCCGCCAACGATGTAGCCGCCCTCCTTGAAGCAGGAAACAGAAATTACCTTTGGAAACGCATGCCCCTCCTCTCCCCGCCCGCCTCGCCTCGCCCTGCCACCTCTGATTCCGCTCCGCGGAATCATCGCCGGGCTTGTCCGCCCCCAGCCGCGGACATTCGGCAGGGGGGGATATGGGGGCAATCGTGAAAATCAATTAGTATGACTACGATGATGACATCCCCTGTCAATTACACATCGACCGACGACTTTGCATTCACTCGATGTACAGAGAACGACATAACCGATACGACTTGTAAGTGCATTTTCTCATCGCGTTTGTTCTGTCCTGTGTTTCCTCCTGCGGCGTCGTAGTCTTCGCGAATCCTGTCTAGAACGAATCAACAATCGGTCGCCCGACATCGGTCGAGATTGACTGCTCTCGGCGAGATCGGTTGGTCGATTCACATCAACACCTGCTGGCGCAATTCGGTCCTTGTCGATGATTCGGAAAAACTCATTATCAGTGAGCTGCATGCGGAGATACATCTCCAGGGGGAGATGCATCTTCAGGGCCGTCATCGGAGGAATTCTCCATGTTGACAACGGTCGCGTCGTTACCCTCCACCTCCGACGGGCCCGAAGCATCCTGCAACTGACCTCCTCCGGAGCTCGGGACGTGCCAATTGTTCTCGCCAAAGCACAGGTCGGCAATATGTATACCATCTCTCTCCGCCAACGACGCGCCGACAACTCCGTCCAGTCGGCCGCCGCCTGAGCTCGGGAACGACCAAAGGCCTTCGAAATTGAAACCGAGATCAGTGAACTCGCAATGCGCTCGTTCGGCGAACGCTCAAGTCTGCCTGGCGGCAGTCGAATCGAGCGCAGATCGGATCGATTCGACTTCGACGGGGCAGGCGAGAGCAAGAACGCACCCCCTGAGCCTAGTCGCTCTCAGCGAAAACGCAATCGCACACGTGATAAACGCGACCGATGCTTTCGATTATCGAATCCTGTTTATATCGTTGTAACAGAAAAATCCTATCCGAGCGGCCCCAGGAGATGGATGGACGAGGCGCGCGCAGCTCATCGTCTCCCACGCCCAGTCGTTCTTCGCAGCATCGTCGAGGAACGTATTCTCCTGATAGAGCCCCGCAGGCACGCCGCACGCAGATCCGGGAAGCACCTCAGCGACATGCAAAGGAAGTTTATCTCTTCGAGGTTGATGCGGAAGAGAAAAAAGAAGACGACCGGAGAGCCCAACAAAGCAAGAGATGCCGTATATGGGATACTCGAACTACAAATCCCAACGTCTGACACTTGAGATCAATGTTGATGTCCTGATCGGCAGTGTGTAACCATGGCAGTCATTAGACGCTGGTTGTGTGTTATGTGCAAGTTCCTATGTTACCACGATGATTTCTTTCAAACATGCATAAGACATGTTATCCGGCGCTGATCGCGCTCGAAGTGCCCGGTGCACGATACAATCGAAACGATATCACCCTGTCGGCGTCGAATGGCTACGGCTCCGACCTGATCACCAGCGAAACTGGTGCCTCCTCCTGCTGGCTGGCGCGCATCCACCGCAAACATCGCGACGTGCTCAACGATGCGGTTTCGACCGTACTGCTGGTCGTCTTGCTCGAGCCGCAAAATCTGAGACGATGCTTCGCGCTCGCCGCCGGCCCCACTTCTCGCTATGCAGTTTCTTTCCTGGGAAACTCAAGCACAAATATTACAAGCAGCAGCGCCTTTAAAGCGCGACTATAACCAAACATCGATCTTGCGCCCTGGCCAGAAATAGCTTCCAAGGTCGCTCGAACGCATGGAAATCGACGTCTCTCGAGCTTGGGTGGCGCTTCCATTCTAAAGGAAAGCAGCGAAATATAGCATGCATTAACCATGAGATGAGTGCATCCACGCAGTTGCCTTGATCGTCACAGCACCTGAACAAACACAAATAAGTTCTTTTTCCCAGGGCCGCTGCGCTACGGTCCCCACCTGAACACCTGCCATGGCGGAAAGAGCGGCGATCGCAAGAATGGGAGTACTGCTCTTACGCTCAAACACAGCATCGCCAACAAGTGGTAGTGGCACAAACGGTTTTCGTCATTAAGTAACGACGTTAACCATATGATAAATTATCACAGAGGACGGTGGCTGCTACGTGGCAGTGGCAATGTGGCGTATTTTGTTGTTTTTTACCTAACAGATCTTGCTGATAGGTTTCTAGTGGTCTCAAAAGAGAACATCATGACTCCTCAGGGAGGTCTGGGCGGGAGCCGGGGAAGCTGCCGCCGAAGCCGAAATCGTTTGGGACATCCTCGCAAAATCGCTCTTGGTGCTCCCAGAACTCCATTCCCGGGCCACATTTTGGATGCCCGGAACCAGCTGTAGGCCACTTCGTGCTCTTCGACTTCCCAGAACTCCATTCCCGGGCCACATTTTGCATGCCCGGAGCCAACTGTAGGCCACTTCGTGCTCTTCGACTTCCCAGAACTCCATTCCCGGGCCACATTTTGGATGCCCGGAGCCAGCTGTAAGCCACTTCGTGCTCTTCAAGTTCCCAGAACTCCATTCCTGGGCATGATTTTGAATGCCCGGAGCCAGCTGTAAGCCACTTCGTGTTCTTCTAGTTCCCAGAACTCCACTCCTGGGCCACATGTTGAATGCTGAGGCAGGCTGATGCTGAGGCTGAGGCTGAGGCAGGCTGAGGCTGAGGCGAGGCTGAAGGCAGACTGAGGCTGAGGCTGAAGCAGACTGAGGCTGAGGCTGAGGCAGGCTGAGGCTGAGGCTGAAGCAGCTGATGCTGAGGCAGGCTGAGGCTGAGGCTGAGGCTGATGCAGGCTGAGGCTGAGGCAGGCTGAGGCTGAGGCCGAGGCTGAAGGCAGACTGAGGCTGAGGCTGAAGCAGGCTGAGGCTGAGGCTGAGGCAGGCTGAGGCTGAGGCAGGCTGAGGCTGAGGCTGAGGCAGGCTGAGGCTGAGGCTGTGACTGCGACTGCCGTTGCCGCTGCGACTGTCATCGCGAATGCGACTACGACTGCGAGAACAGCAGAATTCTACAACTGGGTTTTCATCTGAATCTTAAGGAGAATGCTTTCAGATATGCTTCTGCACATCGCTGTTAGGTTGCCTTGCCGGGAAAAATGTGGAAGCAACATTGTGTCAGCGTCGTGGCGAAAGTTGTTCGGGTGTGGCTACGTGATGCGAACCATGCTGTATTATCCATGCGTCGTACGTTGCACGGTCTAGCTTATGCATACCAGGTGTTGCGATGTAAGATAATGCCAAATGAAGTAACTGATATGGTAGTGTACGGCGAGTGAGACAGGTTGTGCAAGCTGCGTTGTAGAAATTGCCCAACGTGCTTATGCAGTTCAGTGGTATAAACTGCGCGGTGCAAGCTACATGGTGTGATCACTGAACGACAATTAGGCTTTGATTCAGATCGTTAAAGCTGTTGCTTCACATTGCGATGTGGCTTTGGGGGTTCCACCACGTAGCACGTCTGTTAAATTCTTCTTGGGTGGATTTGGTAACCTCGTGGGCCTCATTGGAAACTCCTGTGCTTCCCGAGTTGTTCGTAGGCATGTCCTGGTGCTTATTGGGACTCTCCTGGGTACTTGTAGGTACATGCTGGGTATCTCGATGCACCCACGGGTACCTCCAGGTACCTCCAGGTACCTGCTGAGTACCTCTGGGTACCTGGAAGTACCTGGAGGTACCTGGAGATACCTGGAGGTACCCACAGGCATCTCCAGGTACCTCCAGGTACCTGGAGGTACTCGTAGGTACCTCTCGGTACCTCCAGGTACTCGGGAGGTACCTGGACGTACTCAGCCAAATCTCCGGGAGGCACTCCGAGGTCCGCGGATCGTCTGAGCGAGACACTGCGCAAATTGCAAACGCAATGCTATGATAATCTCTGCGCTGCCAGACAACAGATATATGATATCTTTGGTGCGGGAGCCTGAACACATGAACCAAAGCAGTGGCATTTCGTCCGGATGCGCGGCCGTCCCAAGTTCAAATGGGTCCACTGCGTGTACATGTCTTTACAATAAGGCTGAGAGGCGGCGCTCTCTCTCTCTCTCTCTCTCTCTCTCTCTCTCTCTCTCTCTCTCTCTCTCTCTCTCTCTCTCTCTCTCTCTCTCTCTCTCTCTCTCTCTCTCTCTCTCTCTCTCTCTCTCTCTCTCTCTCTCCTCTCTCTCTCTCTCTCTCTCTCTCTCTCTCTCTCTCTCTCTCTCTCTCTCTCTCTCTCTTTCTCCCCCCCTCGTCCTCGTCGTCGTCATCGTCGTCCTCCTCCTCCTCCACTCCTTTCCTCTTCGCGTTTCGAATTCGTGTAACATGTTTGTTCTCCTGCTTCGCAGTCGTGGGGCGCTTGGTTTTTCTGCTTCACAGTCGGGCGCTCCGTTTGTCTGATTCGCAGTCCTCGTGTTCCTTTGATGCTGCTTCACAGTCGAATCGACGCGCCGCCCCCCCGGCAGCATGTGTCTCGAGAGTGCCGATTGCGCGCTCTTCTGCCCGCAGGCTCTACCAGAAACCCGTGCCAGCGATGGCAGTGGCGCCCAATCGACGCGCTTAGGGCTGGCGCGTGGCTTCTGCACCTGTACATGCGAATCCTCTCCCTCGCCCTCCTCCTTGCCCTCCTCCTCGTCCTCTTCCTGCCGCGGAAGCAGCGACCCAGAAAAGTGCATGACTTGACCTGGCGCTTGTAGATGCCCCTGATTGTTCTCCCCCCCAACCTCCCACATCCCGGCCCGCCTTCCGCCCCCCCCCCCCCCCCCCCTCTTCCGCTTCCTCCGACGACAGGCCGGAAAAGGAAGGGGGGTAGAAGAGTGGGGGAACATTTTTGAAGAACAACACAGAACATAACAGAACAGAACAGAAGAAGCCGCGCTTACACGGCGGATTGGCACATAAAAATAACACTTGCGTGTGAAAGAATGGGCGCGCAACTGCGTCGTCTCGGGCGTTCCGCGCCGGCAGCTTTGGCCCGGCGCGGTGCGAGGGGGAACTGCGCAGCTGCCGCGGACATCCTGTTGCAATGGGGGAAGAGCGCGCCTGAACTGTGTCTGTCAAATATAAGTACTACACGCGCGTGAAAAATGATTGGGGCCACCGCAGCGCTTCGGATGTTCCGCGCGGGCAGCTTTGGGCCAGCGCGGTGCGAAGGAGATCTGCGCCGCTACCGCGGACATCCTGTTGCAATGGGGGGCCGGGGGAGAGGGGGGGGCAGAGCAGGAGAGGGAGGGGGGGGACAGAGCAGGAGAGGGAGGAAGGACAGAGGAGGAGAGAGGAAGAGAGAGAGGAAGGACAGAGGAGAGGGAGGGAGGACAGAGGAGGGGGGGGGGGGGGACAGAGGAGGAGAGGGAGGAGAGGGAGGAGGAGGAAGAGAAGGAGGACAGAGCAGGAGAGAAGAGGGATAAATACAAAACTCTCCCAAGCTGTCTCAACGCCTGCGCTGGGGCCCCTTCTGGCGCATCGTGAGCCGCTCCCGGCGAGAGCGCTCAATCGCATCGGCCTTCCCGAGCTCCTCTGGAGATGCGGGGTTCAACCGCCCTGGCGCGATTCCAATTAGGTATGGCGACATATGGACATTGAGAGGTAATGAAATGAATTTAAAAACTAAAGGAACCAGATGGTCCTGGAGAATCAGGGCGGCGATGCCATGATGCGATGGCTCAGTTAAGAGATCCAGCGAATGATAGAGAAGTGTGGAGCCAATCAGGCAAACACACAATTGGAGAACCCAAAGGCATTGATACTGTGAAATCAGAACGCCACTACCACGGGAATTTCGACGAAGACCGGGGCACATCCAAGTCGACAAATTATCTGTCTGACGCCCATTAGCCAGCGTGATTTCCAAACATTGTGGTTCGGGAAATCTATGTCGTGCAATCTATGTCGTGCGATCTACGTGGTACACGCTACGCGTTGCAATCTGAGTGGCGCAGTCTATGTGGCGTAGGTATGGCTGGCAATCGAAATGATGGAGACTAGGTTGCGCACTCTACGCAACGCAATATAGAAATGCAATACATGCGTTGCGCGCACCGTCGCGCAAAAGCAGCGGCAACCTGTGTGTGGTGCAAGCAATGCGGCGCGCGTGCTACGCGGTGCCATCATCTGGGGCATGGCAGAACAATGCGCTGCAATACTGCGCAAAGCGACGCGCGGTAGACCAGGCAACGGGCGTCGACGAGGCGGCGACGGCGACGACATAGCCGCCGTGCCAACGCCCAGGCTCAGCTCCCTGGAACACAAGTGAGAATTCTACAATCTGATCTATTTGGGAGGAAACAACGGAATGGATACGGGGTATCTACGAACTTCGCACTGGCCCCTGTAGGGGATCCAGCTTGAGCGCGTCGTAGGCGACACCGTGCTTCGTCGCCAACTCGGCGGCCTTGGCGGCGAAGCCGTTGGAGTCGAGGCGCGCGGCCTTCCGCGCCGCCTGCATCTTCAGCTCCGCGGCCGCCTTCTCGTGGTCGGTCGGCGGCGCCCGCCGCGCCTCCTGCGAGTCCTGCGAGACGACGACGCTCTTGCCGGTCTTGGTCGTTCCTGGGATCCACTCGGCGTCCGCCGCCCATTTGCGAATCTTCTCCTCGGCCTTGGCCCCCCCCGCTGTCTGCTGGAGGTCATCGCCGGTTTTCGAGACGCGCACGCCGCCGCTGCCAGCCCCACCCTGCGTCTGCTCGCGCCCGCTCTCATTGTGCCGGCACCGGCACCTGTCGCCGCGCGCGCACTGGCCCATCGCGAACCTTTTGCATGCATTCTGGGCCGAGCCGTGGAAGTATGAGCAGCCGTCGCCGTACTTGCAGGACCCCCTCTGGTGATGCCAGCGAACTGGGCGCCATGCCCTGCGCTCGCCCTTCGCAGCGTCGCCCTGCTCGTTTGTCCTTTGCTTCTTGTAGCAAGTGCTCGGGTCGTCTCCGTCGCCGGAGCCTCCTCCTGCCGCCTTGCTCCGGTGGCGCGAGTCACCGCCGCTGCCGCTGCCGGCGCCGTCTGTTGCCGCCGCCGTGTTCCCAGAGCCCGGGTCGTTGCGGCCGCTGCCCCCGGCCCCGGCCCCCCCTGCTGCCGCCGCCGCGCCCTCTCGGCCTGGGTCGTTGCCGCTGCTGCCCCTAGTGCCAGCTTCTCCCGTTGCCGCCGCCGTGCCCCCAATGTCAGGGTCGCCGCCGCTTCCGCCGTTGCTGGCGGCTCCTGTCGATGCGGCCGTCCTCTCCCGGCCTGGGTCGCCGCCGCTGCTGCCGCTGGCGGCTGCTGCTCCTGGGGCCGCCGCCGCGCTGTCGGGGCGCGGAGCTCCGCCGCCGGCGTCGCCGGCGGGGCTGGTCGCCATTGGCGCCGATGTTGCCGCCATCAGCGCCGCTGCTGCCACGTGGTCAAACAGCTATGTTCCGGTCGGAAGCTTTCTTTTCAGGCGATCGGCAAGGTGAGGTTTATTCTAAAGAGAAACGATCCGCCACCGCGCTTGCAGCGGTAGGTGCGCCTCGGGCTTCGTCACTTCCTGCGAAGCAATAATTAATCTCCCGCGACGCATGGAGCTCAATATGCGCTCGTGATGTGACCAGCCCATGCGTTGTTTGGTTTCCATGCAGAAAACGACCCAAATACAAAGCCTAAGGAAAAAACTGTCATGGACCCTCCCCCCCCCCCTCGGCGTCCGCCCCTCCCCGGCCCCTTCGAACGCCCGCTCGAGCGCGGTGGCGGAATCGCGCGGCAGCGCCGCTGGATAAAGAACTCAGGAAAGAATGCCCCTTGGCGTCCTCGACGATCCTCTTGGATTGCAAATGGAATTATCATGAGTTTCTGCAAAGTTAAGCACCCTCAATATTGCCCCAAATTCAAAAACATATCCTTACCAATCGCCCGGGCTTTCGCCTCTCCACTCTGTTCGCTGGCATTCTCGAAGCGCTCGAGTTTTCGAGCAAAGCGAGCGCCTCGGTTCGAACCAAATGACTGCGGCAGAGACCCTCAGCGCAAAGTGCGAAGCAGATCCCTCCTGGAAATATAATATTTCCTCTGGCTCGAGACGCGCCGCGCCCCCAGCTCGGAGAGACATCGGGAACCTCCTCCTTGTCTTGGTCAGGCGCCCTTGTCTCGGACAAGCGCGCGTGAGAAGGAAGGGGGAACGTTGCTGCTGAGAGTAAGGGAGACATGACAGGGATGGAAGAGGAGAGTCGGCGATGAGAAACTGAAGAGAAAGAGAAAGAGAGATATAGAGAGCGAAGAGAGGAGAGAGAGACAGAGAGAGAAAAACAAAAGAGAAGGAGAGAGAGAGAGAGAGAGAGAGAGAGAGAGAGAGAGATAAAAAAAAATGAGAGAACAGAGATAAAGACAATCATACGGTATCAAATGAAAACCATCGGAATGGCAATGCGGCGCCGAAGTCCTGCGCAGTACTTGCGTTCACAACTGCGTGCAAGAGGTGAGCACGAAGGATTGGTTGCTAAACTGGTTGAGGGTGAACTTCAGAGGCGCCCAAGATGTCGGCAGAAGCGTCGAAGACGGCCCGAAGAGGCCTTCAAGCAGCCACCAAGCGGGCCGAAGAGCTCCTGGAGAGGCACTCTAGACGCCCCAAGAAACCCTGGGCATTGTGAGGAGACCCCCAAGACGCTTCAATTGTTGCCCGAGTGGCATCCACGAGGTTTCTGCCCGCCACCTCCTCTTCATCCTTCTCCTGCTCCGCTTGCTCCTCACAGGGAGAGAGAGAGAGAGAGAGAGAGAGAGAGAAAAAAAAAAAAACAAAAATAAAAAAAAGAGAAAGAGAAAGAGAAAGTGAGATGTAAAAGAGAAAACGATAACGGCGCACGCAGAAGGTAAAATCATGATTTTAGACAAAGAAGGATGGTGAAGTGGAGTCACATGGAGGATAGAACGGATGAGGAAGGGAGGAAGAAGACACACGATGAACATGTACTATCTCTCCTCCTTCTTCTCCTCATTTCTGTTTTTCCTAGTCCTCCTCCTCCTCATTCCTCCTCCTCCTTCTCCTCCTCATCCTACTCGCTCCTCCTCTTCCTCCTTCTCATCTTCGTCCGTCCCGTCCTCCTCTTTCTACCCCTCATCTGATGAAGAGAGCGAGGAAGATGAAAGGGGATGGAGATGGAAGGAAAAGAAGAGGAGGATACTGCATAGGCAAACTCCGATGATAATGAAAGCTTCATCCAAAGCAAATGCATTGAGGGGAAAGCGATGAAGGAATGATATCGTATTAAACAAAACGCTAAAACCGCCCAGGCCTTAATACAGGCTGGCGCCCCTCCTCCTCCTCCTCCTCCTCCTCCTCCTCCTCCTCCTCCTCCTCCTCCTCCTCCTCTCCTCCTCCTCCTCCTCCTCCTCCTCCTCCTCCTCCGCCTCCTCCTCCTCCCCCCTCTCTCCCTGCCTCCTCCTCCTCCACCTCCTCCTCCTCCACCGCCTCCTCCTCCTGCTCGTCCTCCTCCTCGTCCTCGAGGCCAAAGAGGGCGGGCCCCTCGGAGGGCCTCTGGATAGAAGCCACCCATATGCTGAGTGACCAAGCTTCCCGCATGAATACCACATCTCGCCCGCGCGCCAGCCCCCCAGGAAAAGGGCCGCCGCTCTGATCTAGACCGCGACGCGCGCAGCGCGATTATCTTCGCACCCCCGCGGGTGACCTGTCTAGATGGGGTCGGGGGCTCGCGCTGTATCGCCGATGCACCGGCGCCGTCGGCGCGGGCAAGATCTGGCGCCACATCGAGCCACATCGCCGATGCAGCGGCGATGCGGCGCGATCCTCCAACCCAACCCCAGATGACTTGGGCCCCATCTGGGAAGCTTTCTGGGGACCTCCGAGGGCTCCAGGGGGCCTCGGGAGGCCTCCAGCAGCGCGGACGACGTCGGTCGTTGTCATCGTCGCAGCCTCTGTCGCGTCGTCGTCGCCGCCGCCGCCGGCGGCCTCCAACATCCCTGACACGGCTCCGATAGCGTCCAAAAATGCGCCAGGGAGGCTCCCAGATGGCCCTGGGAGGCCTCGAGGAGGCTCCCAAAAAGAAGGATCCATGAAGGCCCTTCTGGCTGACTCCTGAATTCGCTGCCGCCGCCGCCGCGGCCGCCGCCGCGTCGCCGCGTCGCTGCCGCTGCCGTCGCCGCCGTCGCCGTCGCCGTCTTCGCCGCCAACGTCGTCGCCAGTGCCGTCGTTCTTGAGCGGGCGGCGGAGCCTCACGCCGAAACGCCGAGTGTTGCCCTGGGCCCTCGAGGATCGAGGAGCGGAGTTGTCGGTCGTCTCGGGGGATTCATATCATTGCTGCTCTGGTTCTCGTTCTGAGAGCTGTCCTTGCTCTGAAAGATGCAGTTTGACGTTCATCCTCAAACGCCGTATTCCAACTTAGGCCATATCTGTATCACACGAGGCATACGTTGTTCTACGGGCCCTCGTGGCAAGTTCACCACCTCCCAGATGTATCCTGTGACAGCCGCGTCAGGGTCATTGGTTCATTTCGTTGACGAACTTGTGATTATTAATCTGTGTTGGTGCAGTCCGTTCACAATGACTTGGCGCTGATTGGGTGTCGACTGGAAAGGCTGATCCTGGGGCGCCATGGGAGGCCGGGTTTCGTTCAAGGGACGCCCTCCGCTGGACCCCCAGGAGCTCACGGACGAGGGCGACAGTTGCCCACCCAGGTCGCAGCACCCGAGGTGATGGGGCAGGGAGGAGGGAGGGGAGGGGACGACGTGAGGCAGGAGTGGGAGGAGGTGGGAAGGAGGTGGAAAAAGGGGAGGAGGAGGATGAGGAGGAGGAGGAGGAGGAAAAGGAGGAGGAGGAGGAGGAGGAGGAGGAGGTGTCGAATCGGTGCGAGTGTCGCTACATTCCGCTGGACCTCCCAGGGCCGCAGGAAAACGGCGACACATGTGCACTTGGCCGACCCCCCAGGGAATGGCGAGGTCCCGTCCGGATCTGCGTGGGCCTCCACTCTGCCCAGCCTCCCAAGAGCACACGAGAAGGGGCCATAGTTGCGTACTTGGCAGCCCCTCCAGGGGCCGCGAGGTCGCGTCTGGATCTGCGCACACCTCCACTCCGCTGCATCTCCCTCGAACGCGCGAAAATTATGAGGCAATCGTCCTTCTCCAGGAGGGATGTCGAGAAATTTTATGAAAAGCGTAATTCGTCCACACACTCAAACAACCATCTGGGCCGCCGCGCCCAGGAGTCTCAAAAACAGGTCGCGGCGCGAGTGTCGCGCAAAAGCAAAAACGATGGCTACATTGGGGGCCTGACCACAAGAAACCTTCCACAAAAAACCCAACCCTGAGACCCCAAGACGTCCATGGATGTTTGGTGTGGGCGCGTCACGCCTCCCATGGCACAGCCATGGGAACCCAAAGAATCCAGGGCACCCTGGAGGCAAGCAGGGTGTTTCTTGGCATGAACCCCCACTGTACTCCGCAAGAGTTCGGCGCTGCCAGACCGCAGGCGCCACGGGGGGCACCCCCCCCACGCCGAGGCGACAAGCAACGGGGGGGGGCGACGCGCCCCCCGCAGCGCGCCACCTCGCCAGCGCGCGGCATTCCGACGCACAGGCACCGAGCGCGAGAACTTGTCATTCCGCCGACCTTGCAGACATGCTGCAACAAATTGTCGCGTGGATTTCCGCCAATGCAAAACCCCGAAACGGCGAGCGAGAAACGAAGCGAATTTCACGTGGACTTGTTATTTAACTCTTCCATCCGGGCCCAAAACAAAACCGCACGACATGTACTTCGAAATCCGGAACGAAACTCTCCAGGACACACCGGGCCCAGCCTACACGTCGTTCATGTCTAATCGTGTTCATTTCTATTTGTGTTCGTTTCTCATTGTTCCTGGCCGCCCAGTGGCCAGGAAGAGGCCCAGGATAAAACAGTTTAAAGTGAAAGGATCTCGGCCCCCCCCAAACTCAAAGAAGAACCGTCGAAAAATTAGCAAAGAACAGCGCGTATTGTTTTCCGAGCAAAGCCCGCTTTGCGACGTCGGCGCCGTGAAACCTGTGCGAAGGGGGGGGGGCCTGGCGGCAGGGCCGTGCCGTGCCGACCCCGGCGTTCGTCGGGGCCTGGCGCCGGCGGGCTCGCTCCCCACTTGTCGGCGGCGACGACGGGGGCGGATAGCCCAGGGGCGGGCATTGCGCGCACTCGCCTGGGAGCCCCGTCGAAAACATAGATCATCGGCGCCCCTGGACACATGTGTTTCTCTCCCCTGGGCTATTCGCCCGTGCCGTCGCCTCTGAACTCCGAACGATCGGCCGTTTCCGACACGTCGGATCGCTCAACGTCGACCGATTCTGGGTCGCCGGCGGCGTTCGACTTTGAACGCCGGCGGCGGG
>CAUYUJ010017117.1:147500-172500 GCA_963575745.1 Prorocentrum cordatum | reverse complement strand
CTCAGCAAACTTCTTACCCAAAGCTTCTGCTTCTGTGTCTGAGGGGGTTTCTTACCACCTCGCATCGCCACAGCAGGATGCACTTCTGCTGGCCAATGGGCCCATGACTGTGCTGGTGCGCTCTACGGCCCATGCTGCTACACCACGGAGCCACCACCTCGGTGGAATCCTCCTGTACCTCTAAGGCATGGTCCTGTGAGTGCGATTCATCCGTGAGCCTCCTCGGGTGTCATGGCGAGTGATTTGGCTCCCAGATCGTCACAGACGCGCCTGGCGTCCGTTCACGCACGGCTCAAGCGGGGCCTCTTGCGCCGTGGAATTACTGATGTCCCCAACCCTCAGTCGCTCCTGAAGACTGGCGGCAAACCAGGGCGGGAGTGGGTCGATCAATCAATACTGACATACACATGCTTAAATTCTGGCGGTCCGCGCTGCTTCTTGGGTGGGACAGCGTGGATGAGGACGAGGCAGCGGAGAAGACGAGGAGAACGGGGACGCACAAGACAAGGATGACTATAAGAACGCCGATGAAGAGGACAACATCATAGCGCTGCCTCCAAGCCCACCCAAACATAGTTCTACCGAACATGTCAAGGAGAACTCGGTAGAACAATTCTGCATGGATGACGATGCTGTGCTGGTGCTGTAATCGGGTTTGCTCCAAACACCCGCGTAATTCTCATCACCCGGGAGGCTGATAACCACTGCCACGAGCTAATTCAAATCCTGCAGCGGGGACACACGTCTCATCAGTGTGGAGATGCGCGGGCAGATCTGAAAGTTCACCGCCTGGACCTCGACTGTGCGCACGTGCATACACCCGAGGATCGTTGCTGGGATCGGGGATGCCTGCCCGTCGTGCCCGTCCAACTTGTAACACACACGGTGTCAATAACTGCCTGCCAAAGGGGGACTAGCAAGATGAAGGGTCGACATTCTGAAGGCACGTGGTGTGGAGTGCCCGTCAGTGCGGTCTGAAACTCAGTGTAGCATGGCGTCGAGAAATTCAATTGAGGACGGCCGCGCGCCGTACTCATGATCCACAGTGCCGTCCGGTACGTCCGGTCGAAGATGTTGCCGCCTCGGCAGTACCAAACACTTGAAAGGACGCATCCACGGCGACAACAAAACCGAAGACCGACAAATGTCGAAACCGAAGCTGACAGACCCAAAACGACCGAGAAGAGCGCAACGAAGCATCCACCGACCGAGCCGAAGCGACGAATGCAACCGATTGCAGCGCAGCCGACCTCACCCAGTCGCAGGCACCCCATGTTCACGATATCCATACCCGTCGGTCGGAAGCAGTAGGTAGAAACATGAACTAGGAATGCGTTGAAAGTACATTGGGTGTCCGTCCACCCCCTGGAGAGGACGGAAAAGGTGAAGCCACTTGATCATTGAAGTAGGAAGGCGCTTAAAGTGGATTGGAAACTGGGAATCCAAAACACCTACTTTCAACGACCAATGGGTAACATCCCTCCAGCCCGCTGGGGGCTGGCGCTTTGCGCGCCGATCCTGCACGGGAGCAGGACCCGCCGCTCATCCACGCGCCTTGGATCCACCTCCTCGACCCTCGACCTCCTCCATCCTTGTGCTTCCTCGACCTCCTCGATCCTCGATCCCCCCACGGATCGGGGGGTCCCGAAACGGTGCGGTGACAGACTGTGCGGTGACCTTGGGATGCCCATAGACCTCGCCGCACAGCCCGTCTCCGAACGGTTTTGGGGCCTCGGAGGCCCCAGCCGTCCGAGACGTCCTCGCCAGCCGCCCGAGACAGACGTCCTCGGAGAACGATCTGAGTCCCAACACCGCACGGTCACCCCGAGGCCTCACTGACTCACCACACGGTGTGGTCACCGAGCCCGTTAGGGCCTCCCGGCTGAGTGTCTCCAAGCCAGCACCGCACGCACGCCGCCGAGGTCGCCCCCCGCCCCTGGGGCGCGCGTGGCCTGGCCGCGCCGGCGACCGCGCAAGCCTGCGAACCGTCCTGGATCGAATCGAGATGCGATCGCCGCGTCCAGCTCCAGCTGGCCCCGGCCGATGCCAGTGAAGCGAACCGAGCCGAACCCTGAGAGCCGACGTCGTGAGCAAAAATGCCACACCCGAGCCCGGGCGAAAACGCCATGCGCGAACAGAACTCGGACGCCAGGATCTCAGGGAATCGCATGAGAATCGCGGCCCCGGACGGAGAATCGCATCGCACCGGGCCGGATCGCAGGCGGCCCTGCCAGGCCCCTCGCTGAGCGTGAGGTGCTGTACGCCGTCGCCCGCCACCGCGCCGGCCTGCGGTCCCCGCACCCCTTGGCGACGGCCTCGACGACGGCCACGACGAGGACGAGGACGAGGACGAGGACTGCTGTCACGACGACGGCCAAGACGAGGAGCCGCGACGAGGAAGATGGCGACGGTCTTGACGACAACCTCGACAAAGAGGACGGCCTCGACGATGGCCACGACGAGGACGACGACGACGACGACAGCCACGACGAGGACGACGACGCCGGCGGCCTCGACCTCGACGGCCTCGGCGGCCTCAACGGCGGCGGAAATAACAAAACCTTTTGGCCCTCTTCCCTTTTCCTGGTCGAGCAGATGTGGCCGGTCGTTTGTCGCCTACACTTGCGAGTGACTAATTATGGGCAAGAATGACCTTCGGCGCGCGGCTTTAGGGGCGCCTCGGGGGGGCCAGGTCCACGTGCGCAAGCCACTGTCAGGGGGACCCTGGGGTCCCGCATCAAAGGTCAATCTGGCGAAGAGACACTCTTACGCATGGCCGAACTTGGCCCTCAGGGTAAGCCGTGCAGCGGTGGGTTGACCTCAGGAGGGTTCCCCAGGCAAGATGCGGGCCCAGCTGGGGCACTTCGCGACAGGGGTAAGGAGCTTCAGGGAGGAGGAGGAAGAAGAAGAGGAGGAGGATGAGGAGGACGAGGGGGAAGAGGAGGAGTCAGGTAGCACGATGGCTCTGCCTTTGGCGTGCGCCTGGGACACGACGTTGGACGCCGGCGGCGCCCGGAACAGCGAAGGCATGGAGCGCGGAAATTTCGGGTTCTCTGGGGCCCTTCCCTGGCCGAGTTCGTCGTTCTACCCAAAGGCCGGCCAAAGCATCTCCAATTTCACGTGACAGTCGGCCGACGTTTCGGCCAGTGGTTGTGTCGACTACTTGCCCCAGCGAGGACGTGATACCATCCACAACGCGCCTTGACATTTTGCCCCTCAATGGCGTCACCCACATTTCCCTCCCCTTTGAACAGTGGGCGCCCACAGCGGTGTGAAGATCGGAATTCGGAAGGGTCGAATGGATGATGAACGTCGACATGGACATGTATTTCGAATCAACTTGCAAACGACACTTTCTCGCCCTTTCGCTCTCAGATCGTATCCACCTCTCCTCGGGGGAATCATCGAGCGGGGCGTCCAAGGTCTAACAAGGGCTCCAGAGGATCCCAGGAGGGCTCCAAGAGAGGGAATCCGAACTGACATGTCGAACCCGTCCCCGAAAGATAATCCCAAAGACCGCCGGCAGGCCCCCAAGAGGCCCCGGAAGCGCAAAAGAACCCCCCCCCAAAAGACCGAACGAGACCACAAAGATGCCCTTGGAGGTCTCTTACAAATACAGCCCAGAGGCCACAGCCAAGAGGCCGCCGATAGGCCCCCCAAGAACCCCCAAGAAGCCTCCTAAAGAAGCGCCTCGTCCACGACCCAGTTAGGCCCCGAAAACTCCTCAAGAAGCTATTGTCGGGCGAATCCCAATCCACTGGTCCGATGTTTGCCCTTTCCCTGACCCTTGCTTTTCCCGGAGCCGGCGAAAATCTCGCGGAGCCGTGCTGGACAGCTATGCCAGGAAAGCGCGGTAGCCTTTTCCGTGGCCTTTACCCGTGCGTCTGATGACCCTCCGCACACGGCGAGCGGGCTTATGGTTGTTGGAGCGGCGTCATCGGGACTCGGCGCGCTCATAGGCCCAAAGAGCTGTGCATCACGCCGTTCTGCAGGAGCTTCGCGCAGTTCGGGGTCGTCGGCAGCGATTTCCTCGCCGAGCGAGCTGATGGTGTCGGAGCCGGTGCCAGAGTCGAAACCTATTGCTGGATATGCTGCTTCACGTACGGCAGGCGGAGTCGACGCTGCTCCAAGAGCTGACGGGTCCATGCCATCCCACCTCGACCCGGCTCCACGGCCATAGGCGCTCTTGTCGGCCCCAGCGCCATAGGCACTCTGATCCTGATCTTGTGATGGCGTGGCCGTGAGAAACGCTTGGCGCTGTGACGAATGCGCGGCCGAAGCGAGATTGCCCGGCGAGCTTTCAATCATGTGACCAAATCGGCATAGCTGGCCCATCATGTGTGCCAGCTGTGGTGCGTCCGTAGGGTAAGCCATGTTGTAGTGTTGCAGGGTCATGGTGAGCTGCATGTTCGACACACCCTCCGCGCGCAGCAAGAGGTAACTCAGGCCTCGTAGCCGGTTCTGCAATGACCGGGCTGCTGCGCATGGTTGTAGAGGATGTCGAACCTGGCGAGGAGGTTGTCAATGCGCTCCTGAGGCAGCCCGTCGAAGTTCATCAGAGCCGAGATTGCCTGTGCGCGCTCCAACTCCTAGCTGGCCCCACCGTTCGGCCAGACCATGCACGAGGTATGTCATAGGCGGCCCTGGGTTGCCGTCGATATGACCACCTTGGATGAAGACAGCTGGCGGCCACTCGCCCACGGACTCGCAAGCCATGCCAGTCAAGCGAGACGAGACGTAGGCCGCCTGGCGAAACTCGTTGAGGTCGGAATTCGGCACTGATGACCAAACCAATACCTCACGCGGCCAGCAGCGGAAGGGCGCGCGAGTTTGCTGTTCGGGCCCCCAGGCGCGGAGGTGTCGCATTTTGCCGCTGCCACCGCGGCCCGCGTCCATGCAGGCGGTGCAGCTGATGGCAGCGACCATGCCCACTCCGACGGCCTTCCACCCAGAGCGGAGCCCCTCCAGGTGCTAAGGAGGCGTGACAGCCCTGGTACCCAGCAGCGGCGTTGATCTGGTTGTGATCCTCGAAGCCGTCGTGGGTATCGGTCTCTGGTATGCTCCTCATCATCAACGGGTCGTGTCTTTTCTTGTCTCGTGCGATTGGCGTGCAGGCCGCACTCGGAGCACCCCGCTACATAGTGACGAGGGAGCTCGTCGTGCGTCGTATGATCAGTGCACTGTGCACTGCCGGCTGGACCATAGTCAAGAGGAGTATGCATAGGGATCCAGGCCTGTCCTGAAGCAGGGAGCGCGCAGGTAACGTTGAAAATCAGCACCCAGAGATCCGACAGCGAGTAATTCCAGACTCGTGTGGTAGTCCCGGGGAAGGACGGCAACACAATTGCCTGATCCTCCTTCGTATCCCCGCCCTTTCCTGCATGCGCTTCCCTTGGCTCTCGCAACATAACTAAGCTTGGCTCGAGACGGTCGGCCACCACCGACGGAACGTCGGATCGAACGACTGCTTGACAGAAGTACCCACGCGCGAGTGCAATGGGGGCGAAACGTGTTGGCCCTTGTCTCCCTCAGGCTGTCGCAACATTGTTGCGCTTAGCTCGGGGCCCTGCATCGTCGCCGCGCTAGTGAATGTGCTATCTAGCGACTGCTTGACACCAGCGGTCACCCCCGCAGGCGGAGGCTGGGGGGACGAGGAGGGCCCGAGCCCTTCGAGCACAGTTAGAACCAGATCGGGAGACAAGAGGCGGGGGGCGCCGTCCTTGTTGCTCTCGCCCTTGTAGCTGCAGGTGTGCTGGAGTTCCTGCGCCAAGGACGGCGGCTGGGCAGCGTCGGCCCCCGTAGGCACGCCGCCTGCCTGTGCGAGGGACATCATCAGCACGGATGCAGAAAAAGGCATGTCGAGCGGGATGTCGCCGGAGACGACGTAGAGCGACCGCCAGGGGCACGGGGCGAGACCACGCGGACCATGGCAGCAGTGGGTGGAGCGAAAAGTTCCGCGACGAACTAGGATGTAGAGCGTTGGGTAAACGATGGGCTCCTTTTATCGCAGGGCGTTGTAACGCGATGGTAAAGCGGGCGCGGAGGGTGGCCACCCCCCTTGAGCCACATGCTGTCACATGCCCATGGGAAGCCACACCCTGCCCGCATGCCTGCCATGCTGCGACCTGTCGCAATGCTACCGTTCGAGGAGGAGGAGGAGGAGGAGGAGGAGGAGGAGGAGGAGAAGGAGGAGGAGGAGGAGGAGGAGGAGGAGGAGGAGGAGGGGGGGGAGTGGGAGGAGAGCCCTGGCTCGAGCGCCCGAGCCCCGCAGGCTCACCTCTTTCCCCTTCCGCCTCCTCCCAGGTCATCTCGCGCCTGACGGCCCCGCATACGCGCCCCTTGGGGGGACGGGGGGCTGGGATGGGAGTGGAGTTTGCAAGCTCGGTGTTTCACATCTTCACCTTGGAGGGGGTTCGGCCAGCGGCCTCCCCCCTCCTCGCCGCACCGAGGGCACCGGAGGAGGAGGAGGAGGCCCGTCTGCGCCTCTCCGTGTGCACTGCCGCGGCGGGCAGGGCTACGCCTTGCCCAGCTGGGCCTCCATTCTTCACATTTTCTCGTTGCGCTCCTCTTTCCGCACACGTTCGCGGCACAATTCGAACGTTGCTCGCTTTGCTCAAGTCGGCCTCACGCGCTTGTTCCCAGCACGAACGCTGCAGCCCCGTTGCTTCAGTCTGCCCAGCGCGAGAAGAAGCCTCCGGGACTGTCTATTGGAGGATCCGTCCCTCCCCTCTCCTCTCTGCCCCACATCCTTGTCTCCTCCCCCCCATCCGTGGCTGTCGCTCTTCCCGTGGTCGTGCGTCTTTTCCTTCTCGCCATCGTGATCATATGGTCTTCTCCTCATCCATCTCGGTACCGTCTCCCTCGCCATCACCCTCGTCGTCGTCGTCGTCCCCCTTTCCCTCATCCTTCGCCTGACTCTTGCTGGCACGAGTGCGCATTCCTTTCCTCGCAGGCCGAGCTCTCACCCCGGCGGCGGCGGCGCCCCCGCGAGGCCTGCGAGGAGCTGAAGAGGCACCGCGTGATGGTGCTGTTGTCCGCTCCGATGCTCAAGTCCTAGGCTCTGGGCGCCCGGAATGGGTACGGAAAAATGGATACTCGGCGGTGGACACACCTCCCTTCAGTAAACCTCCCCTTAATGAAAACGGACTGGGACCGAAACCGACGGACCTGGACCCGCAAAAATGACGGCCGCGACGCCCCCTCGCGAACCGAAAACGGCCATTTCCTTAATCGACGTGTCAGGGTAGGTCTGTCCACCCCCGAGATACGATGCCCCGCAACAGATGCTGTCCAAAACCACAAGCGGGCGCGGTTGGGCAGGCGGCCTCCTGCCTCAAATGGACACCCTCCGCGGCGACACCAGCAGCGAGTCCCGTTCAGAATGAAGAGGAACTGCTGTCGGTCTCTGTACCCTTCGGTGGCAACTCATGGGAGCCTCCCATACAATCTTGTCGGCTCTTCCGATTCGACGCTAGTCGACGCTAAATCGACGCTAGTCGACGCTAAACCGACGCTAATCGACGCTAAATCGGCACATCCCACCGACTCCCAGACGCTCATCGACGCTAAAGACAGAATCCCACCAGCCCTCTGGGCGTAGGCGGTCGAGGGAGTTTTCTCTTCCAACTCCCTTCTTCCCATTCGGGGAGGGTTTTCCCCTCCCCCCTACCCCCTCCCCTGGACCTGGACGGGGCGCCCCGCGAGGTGTCAGTGGGCACTTGATCGCCCCAGATGGCTCGAAGAGGGCCTCAGAGAGCCCAAGATGACCTCAAAAATGGCTCGAGATAGCCCAAGATGCCTCAAGTCGGCTCCCGGGATGCTCCACGAGGCCCCAAGAACGCTCCAAGACGGCTCCAAGACGCCTCCGAGACCTCCGAGGAGGCCTCCAAGAAGTCACAAACCTTCCAAAACCTACGGGTAATCAATGTGTTTTGCTTTCTCGCCTTGTCGCTTCCGATGGCCATCCGAAGCCTCAAGATGGCTCCAAGATGGCCTAAGAGGGCCCCAGGAGAGACCCAAGAGAGCCCAAGACGGCCCCAAGAGCGCTCCAAGATCGCCCAAAGAGGAGTCCAAGAGGCGATGTTCGGCGCTCCGGAGGGGGGACGCTGATTGGAGCCCCCCTCTTTTTTGATCGATGTTCTCCACGATGTCCCCAAGAGCGCCCCTAAAGCTCCCAAGAGCGGCCCAGGAGGGCCTCAAGAGGCGCCCAGACAACCCCAATAGGCGCCCAGGAGGCCTCCAAGAGGCTCCCGGGAGGCCCCCCAGAGGCTTCAAGAGGATCCCCGTCTTCGCCCTCCATCTCCTTCTCCTTCTCCTCCACCATCCTCCCCCTCTTGGGGTATCGGACGGCTTCCCCCGCCCGTTGCTGTTCTTCTGCCTGCTGGCCCACATCCTCGATCACCTCGACTCCCCTGGGCATCGTTTCTGAATGGGCTGGTGGGGACACTTTTGTCGCGGCCGCAGGCGAGCGCGCCAGCAGCGTCAGAGGTCGGGCGGGCTACGCGCGAACCTAATTGCCTAGCGCACGGGGACCGGCGGCCGAACCTATGCTGGTGGGGACACGCGAAGCGTCAGCAATCAAGAGGGCACACCAGGCTCCCCTGATTTGCCACCGAGAGGAACTGCTGTCGGTATTTTTGCCCGTCCGATCCTCTGGGAGGAGGGGGAGGAGGGGGAGGGGGAGGGGGAGGAGGAGGAGGAGGAGGAGGAGGAGGAGGAGGAGGAGGAGGAGGAGGAGGAGGAGGCGGAGGAGGACTGTCCCGCGGCCAGCGCCGCGCCGTCCTCCCGATGGGCGAACGGCGGGCGGCAGCCGTGGCCCCACACCGAGGAGGAGCGCTGTGCGCGCTCCACGCCGCTCTGCGGGCTTCGCTTCCCTCCGGCTCGCCCCACCCCTGTGATCGAGCAGGGACCGACCGCCCCGGCATTTCGATAGGCCTAGCACAGCATGTTCTCAGAACCCCCACATGTTCTAAGACAAACAACAAATGTTCTGAAAACAACCATTCGATGTGTTAAGGCAAAACAGACTCAGCCAGAAATGTTCCAATAACATTCCGTGCAGACCACACAAGGTTCTTGGAACATTCTTTGGTGGGCCGAAAGGCGAGCCAAGACGCTTCGCCACTGCTTGATGTAAGGAGCCGAACTCCATACACCGACGCTTTCTCCGGCCCCGCACTGAAGCTCGCGCAGGAGAGCGGATCCTGGTACGTACGGGATCCTGGTGTGTACATGCTTGTTTTTTTCCATGGGAAAGCGGGGAAACAAGTGTATATACACCACACCACCCCGAAGTCGCCCCCGACCCTCAAAAGGTCCTGGGATTGACAGACAACCCACCACCGGTAACGTATACGCTCCAGTTTCCGACCTTGGGCGCGCTCCAGGGGCTCTGGTGCTGCTGCCCGCTCCGGCGCTCGGTCCACGGGGGGGGCGCGGTGAGCTGGTGGCGAGGATCGCGTGCGCGATTTTCGAGGAGGGGACCGACTGCAACATTGATTTACCCCGACATGTTTTTTCCCTTTTCGGATCCGCGAATATATCGTGGATTCGGCAGAGAAGACCCAGTCTGGGGCAAATCAATTATGTGGTCGATCCCCTGCTCGAGATTTCGTGCAACTTGTGGGCACGCCCTGGCGGTGTAGGGTGTAGGGTGTAGGGGCAGGGGCCTTCTGGGGCCTTCTTTGGGGCCTCTTTCCTGAAGTCCTTTATCCCCCCTCACGTTCGTTGACGCCCCCCCCGTTGCCGCCGGCCACCCGATCTGCCCTCTCCTCCGCCTCCCCTCCCTTGGGCGCGCTCGGGGTTCTGGTGCCTGCGGTTTCTTAGGGAGTGCCCGCGCCATCGGCCGGGCAGGCGGGAGGAGGCGCGTCCCTGCGTTCCGGCCCTGGTGTTCTTGGCAGTGCGTGCTGCCAGGGCTGCACACTTTCAAGTGCAGCTCCTGTGGTGCGGACTGCCATCAGTGGAGGCCGAAACGACGAGGTGACACGAGGGACTCCAGCCCAGGCAGCACCAGGAGAAACCACACGGCCATCGTGCCACCATGGGGGATGCGGAATACAAGGATCGAGGGGGCCTTTCTGGCAACGGCGATCCTCGGCCACGAATCGGTCCCCCTCTCCTGGTAGACCTAAGGAAGGGAGCGGCTCGCGAGCAAGCCTCTTCTGAGCCCGAGGCGGTCCTTCTGCAAAACTTCTCGGCTGCAGCCGTGCGCACTCAACAGCAAGCGGGCTCCCGCCCTGGAGAGACGGGGGCGGAAAAGGGAAGCGTGCCGCAAACAAGACGTTTCCGACGGAACGCCGCGGTGAGCTCCCAGATGCAGAAATCCCCCTGGGGCGAATCCTGTGCCGAACTATTCTGTGTGTTCCTGCCCTTACCCCTTCCCCGCCCTGGCAGCAGCGAGAGACAGCACAGAGAGTCGCACGAAGGCCACCCCCATGCTGGATGCTGCTTCCGGGCGCAGACCAGCATGGATTTATGTTGTTCCCGTCCGACTTAAGGACCGCATCCCAGAAATAATTTCGAGCACCCAGAAAAGTATCAAAAGAGAGTCGAAACAATGTCGAAACAGTGTCTCCCAGGGCCCGACACGTGAAAACCCTAGAGTTTTGGGGTGCGCTCGAACTTCTTTCTGGTGATCAAAGCTAAAGTAGGTTGACACATCATAAGCATGAGTTGCGGATCCGCAGATCTGGTGCGTGGGCGCCAGATCCCCCGAGCGGGGAGAGCACCCCCGGATCAGGAGGCCAATATGCCGCCTGACATTGGCGACGGGGCGCGCCGCTTGCGCACGGAAGCGGGACCCGCCGCTAATCCACGCGCCTTTTGGTCCATGGTTGCGCTTCTTTGTGTGTGTGTGTGAGTGTGTGTGTGTGTGCGTGTGTGTGTGTGTGTGAGTGTGTGTGTGTGTGTGTGTGCGTGTGGTGGTGGTGGTGGTGGGGGGGGCAACATCCGCCTGCATCGAGAGAGGCCTGTTGCCCCCCACGGGCATGCCGAGACGAATAGGCCATGGCTGGAACAACACGCGGCCGCGTGCGGGGCATCTCTCCAAGATACGTCAGGTTCGCGGCGTGCCGACTTCGGCGCTGGCTTCCGACACCGCGGGGATCGTTCAACCTTGAACGATCGGCCGTTTTCGAAACGTCCAAATCGTTCTACATCGAACGATTCTGGGTCACCCACGGCGTTCAACGTTGAACGCCGCTGGCGGGGTCGCCGCCGGTCGACACGACACGAACCTGCCATACACAAACATCCGTACCTCCTCGATCAACTCGGGCCGAATGAAAGGGGGGGATAAGGAAAGGGGGGGGTACGAAATCTGCTGCATGCAGCTGGTTTCGGCCCCGCCGCCGGGCCCACTCCTCGCTACATGGCCACCTCCGGCGCCGGGAGGCGCCGGGAAAATCAGCTACGTGAGCCGATTCTCAAGCCCACCTTTGCTATCCCCCCCTTTCGCCCAGCCCGATCAGTGGGTCCCCCCCTCCGGAGGCAACCCTCAGAGGCCACAACGGGCCTGCACATGCCCACCAATTGGGCGCGAGCGGCGCTCCCCACCGGCCAGCCGCCGCCATGCCCTCACCGTGCCGAGGAGGTGCCCCAGTGCCCGTGCAAGTGTGAGCGCACGTGGGGTGCTACGGCAGGTTCGTGTCGTGCCGACCCCAGCGTTGGTTTTTGACACCGCAGGCATCGTTCAACCTTGAACGATCGGCCGCTGCCGCAACGTCCGATCGTTCAACATCGATCGATTCTGGGTCGCCGGCGGCGTTCAACCTTGAACGCCCGCGCTGGGGTCGCCGCTGGTCGACACGACGCAAACCTACCGTAGGACCCTCTGGGGCCCCGACCCCTGGCCTGCTGGAGTTACGGTGCGCTCCTGTCGAGTGGGCCTTCCGGAGGCTGAGCGCAGGAGGCCCTCGGGGGGTTTCAGGAGGCGCCACCAGAGCCTCCAAGAGAGGAGCCAAGACGCTCCAAGTGAGGCCCACAGCCGATGTTGCGAACAGCCGCTGGTTTTAGAACATGACTCGTCTCTTCGGCTTCTCGTCGCTGTTTGGCTGTCTAAGAGGGCCTCCATAACCACCCAGACGGCCAAATGTGACTCCAAGAAGCCCAGAATGGCTCAAGGCAGCCTCGGGGGAGTCCAAGACAATCCAAGATGACTCGAAGACGGCGCTAGGACATCCCAAGAGAACACCCCAAAAAACACGAAGGCCCCTAGACGCACCGAGAAGGTTCGAGAGGGCCGAAGATAGCCACAACAGGCGCCCGAGAACTCCCGCAGAAGAGCCCCAGAGGCCTCCAACAGCCCTCTGGTTCACGAGCCAAGCACGTTATGAGGATAGCCGCAGGTCACTAGGTACAAAATTTGGCGTCTCGCGCGAACAAAGAGACCATCCGCTCGTGCCAATAATGCCTTCCAATCAAGCCTTGACTGCGAGAAGAATGAAGGATCCTGGTACTTGAAATACAAGGCCGGGTACTCGTGAAAGAACTTGCCCATCGACACGAAGTCCACGGCTTGCATGTGAGCAGTGCCCACCCACACACCATCCTCAGGGGGCCACAATCTCCTACATTGCGTTTGTACAAGATCAGGAAGATGTGGTGTGAACGTCGGGAGTCCAACCGCTTTCCTGGAGCGCAATAGTGATATAGAAGACCCTCCCCAAACGGCATTGACATAAACTTTCGGAGCTTCGCGCGGATTTCTTGGATCGGCGCTGGACCCGCTCCGTGGCGCGCGGAGCGCGCTAGTGGCGGCGCCAGAGGCGGCTTTAGGGAGGCCTCGCGCGGAGCCAAGAAATCCGCGTGGAGCCTCCGAGAGTCGATGCTTATGCAAGCTGTTCTTCTTCGATCGTGGACGGTAGCTCGACGAAGTGAGGAGCGCGCCAGTGGCGGCGCAAGAGGCGCCTTTAGGGAGGCCTCGCGCGGAGCCAAGAAATCCGCGCGAAGCCTCCGAGAGTCGATGCTTATGCAAGCTGTTCTTCTTCGATCGTGGACGGTGACTCTAGGCGCCCAGGGCGACCGCTGGTTTCGCCGACGGCTGATTTCGCCCGGCTGGTTTCGCCGCCCGGCGAAAACACCTCCGTCGGCGAAACCAGCTCCGTCGGCGAAACCAGCTGCCGTCGGCGAAACCAGCTGCCGTCGGCGAAACCAGCTGCCGTCGGCGAAACTGCCCGACCCGACCCGCTCGCTAAGGTCCGCCCGCCTGGCCCGACCCGCACGTTAGGGCTCGCGCGTGCTCGGTCGAGCGCGCCCCTCACTTGAATCATGTGCCGCCCGACCCGACCCGCTCGCTAGGGTCCGCCCGCCCGACCTGACCCGCCCGTCAGGGTTCGCAAGTGCTCGGTCGAGCGTGCCCCACACTTTAATGTCCCGCCCGCCCGACCCGACCCGCCCGTCAGGGTCCGCCCGCCCGACCCTACCCGTCCCGCCTGCTAGGGTCCGCCCTCCCGACCCGACCCGACCGTCAGTGTTCGCAAGTGCTCGGTTGAGCGCGCACCACACTTTAAATTTTGCCTGCCCGACCCGACCCGCCCGTCAGGGTCAGCCCGCCCGATCCGACCCGACCCGCCCGCTAGGGTCCGCCCGCCCGCGGCGACGACGGCGTCGGCGAAACCAGCGCCTGCGAAACCAGCGCCGGTGAAACCAGCCGCTGGCGAAGCCAGCGGGGCGAAACCAGCGGGGCGAAACCATCGCCGGCGAAACCAGCGCCGCGGAAACCAGCCGTCGGCGAAAGCAGCGGAGCGAAACTAGCGCCGGCGAAAGCAGCTCATGCCGCGCCCGGGGGGAAGTGAGAAGGGGCGGGCCTTCTCAGAAGGCTCGGGAACCTCCGGGCCTTCTGAGAAGTTTCCTGGGCCTTCCCCGGAGACGCCGAACACTTCTCAGAAGGCGCGAGGGCTTCTGAGAAGTCCCGCCGCCTTCTGAGAAGGCATTCTCCTTCTCATTTCCCCCCCTCGCTCACCGCCGAAGCTCGACGAAGTTCCCAGCAGCCGAGCCCCACGGCGAGGGTTCGCAGCAACAGATCTGCCCTGGCTGCGATCCGCGGTGTGCACCAGAAGGGCTCCTGGCCTCTTGCTCTCGGCGGGGCGGGCGAGCCGGTGACCCCGCGCTCCATCCTGGAAGTCGCTCCTCCATTCCCTCCTCCTCCTCCTCCTCGTCTTTGCTCCTCCTCCTCTGCTCCTCCATCCCCTCCCCTCCTCCTCTTCCTCCTCCTCCTCCACCTCCTCGTTTCTCGTTTCGCCCTCCCCGTATGGTTGCCACCCCCCTCCTCCTCCCCCAGCCACAACCAGCTGTCTCCTTCTCAGGGTCTTCTTCTCCAAGGCCTCCTCGAGCTCTCCTAGTCCTCCTCCTCCTTCCTCCTGCTCCTCCTACTGCTGCCCCCCTCCTCCTCCTCTTCCGTCTCCTCCGTCTCTTTCTCCTCCCTCGGCCACTGTCTCCTCCTCAGCGCTGCTCCTCTTCCGCGGCCTCCTCTTGAATACCATCACCCCTCTCCTCGTCATCCTCCTCTTTCTTTACCATCCTCCTCCTGATTCCTCCTCCTCTTCTTTTGCCTTACTTCATCCCCCTCCGTTTTCCCTCCCCAATCGTCCCTATTCTATCCATCCTCCCCCTCAATGCCTACCTTCTCCCCTCCTCACTTGCTCTCCCTCCATCCGTCTTTTCTGAGAACGCGCGCAACGCCCATAGGCCTGAGAGCGAACTTGTTACCACAGTTCTCTGGGCTCCCTCAACTCATACGTGCCCTGCGACATGTCAAACACAACGGGTTCTCGCTGTCAGCGCCACGATCCCTGACACAAACAAATACATCGGCGACCCCGGAGCTACGACCTCTGCCTAAAATATGCCTGCACTGTAAAGTGGGAGCTTTGTGGTGACATGTGTGTGGTGCAATCTGCGTGGTGCAGGCTGTGTGATCCAAGCTATGAGGTGTAATCTACTTATGTGGTGCAAGCTATGATGTGCAGGCTGTGTGGTGCAAGCTATGTGGTGAAAGCTATGAGGCGCAAACTGTGTGGTGCAAGCAGTGCGGTGCACGCTATGTGGTGCAAGCTAGGTGGTGCATTTTGCGGCGCAAACTATGTGGTGCAAGCTATGCGGTGTATCCAACGCGGTGCAATCTACAAATTAGTGGCTATACGTAGTGCAATGTTAGCCAGCGTGGACCCCAAAATGCGATTTCTTGCAATACAGGCTGTGCAATGGGGGTGGTGTCATCAATGCGGCGCACTCTAGGTGGTGCAATGTATGTGGTGCAGAACATTACAAAGCAATTCAAAACATTGCAAAGCAACGCAAACCACTGCAATGCAATGCGGTTGTAATGCAATGCGCTGCAATGGGAGTGCAATGCAGCACGATGGCAAGCCACTGCAAAACGATGCAGTACGAACGCAAGGCAGTGCAGTGCAACGCAATGCAACGCAAAACCATGCAATACAATACGATTGCAGCGCGATGCGATTGCAGTGCAACGGGGGGGTGCAGCCAGGCGGCGGCGACCAGTGGGAATGGGGCCGCCCGGCCCGCACACCGGCACACTGCACATAAAAATTAGCCTGACGAAGGACCCAACCATGTGCAGTTGCGAGTACCGCATTGTGGGTACCGGTTTTGATGGAGCTCCTATGGGGCCACGAAGCTTGTGAGGCGTGCGCCGAAATTGGTGGCGCGGACGCATGTGGACACCGCCACTGGGGCCTTCGGTGTAGCTCCCTGTGGGGCCACGAAACGCTGTCCTGGGCTGGGGAGACGCATGCGAACTGCGCCAGTGGGACCTTCGCTGGAGCTCCTTATGGGGCCACGAAGCGCTGTCATGGGTGGGGGAGACGCATGCGAACTGCGCCTCTGGCGCCTTCGGTGGAGCTCCCTGTGGGGCCACGAAACGCTGCCCTGGGTGGGAGAGACGCATGCGAACACCCCGATTGAGGCCTTCGGTGGAGCTCCCTATGGGGCCACGGAACGCTGTCCTGGGCAGGGGAGACGCATGCGAACACCCCCACTGGGGCCTTCGGTGGAGCTCCCTATTGGGCCACGAAGCGCTGCCCTGGGTGGGGGAACCGCATGCGCCCACCCCCACTGGGGCCTTCGTTGGAGCTCCCTATGGGGCCACGAAGCGCTGCCCTGGGTGGGGGAACCGCATGCGCCCACCCCCACTGGGGCCTTCGGTGGAGCTCCCTATGGGGCCACGAAGCGCTGCCTGGGTGAGGGAACCGCATGCGCCCACCCCCACTGGGGCCTTCGGTGGAGCTCCCTATGGGGCCACGAAACGCTGCCCTGGGTGGGGGAACCGCATGCGCCCACCCCCACTGGGGCCTTCGGTGGAGCTCCCCATGGGGCCACGAAACGCTGCCCTGGGTGGGGGAACCGCATGCGCCCACCCCCACTGGGGCCTTCGGTGGAGCTCCCTATGGGGCCACGAAACGCTGCCCTGGGTGGGGGAACCGCATGCGACTGGGCCTTCGGTGGAGCTCCCTATGGCCCTGGGTGGGGGAACCGCATGCGCCCATGGGGCCTTCGGTGGAGCTCCCTATGGGGCCACGAAACGCTGCCCTGGGTGGGGGAACCGCATGCGCCCACCCCCACTGGGGCCTTCGGTGGAGCTCCCATGGGGCCACGCGCTGCCCTGGGTGGGGGAACCGCATGCGCCCACTGGGGCCTTCGGTGGAGCTCCCTGTGGGGCCAAGAAACGCTGCCCTGGGTGGGGAACCGCATGCGCCCACCCCCACTGGGACCTTCGGTGGAGCTCCCTATGGGGCCACGAAACGCTGCCCTGGGTGGGGGAACCGCATGCGCCCACCCCCGCTTGGGCCTTCGGTGGAGCTCCCTATGGGGCCACGGAACGCTGCCCTGCAGGTGGGGGAACCGCATGCGCCCACCCCCCACTGGGACCTTCGGTGGAGCTCCCTATGGGGCTGCGAAACGTGTGAGAGGTGTGCCGAGAGCAGAGCCAACGAGGGGGAGGAGGGAGGAGGGGGAGGAGGGCGGGAAGGAAGGAGGAGGAACGCGGGGCACCGTCTCTTCAAAACGAGGACCCAACACCACAGGTTGGTTGGGAAAAAGACAAGCGGAGCGGCGCGGCGACGGACGGGAACGGGGCCGCCCGGGCTGCACCCGGGCCCACGGCGGCGTCGCCCCTCCCTTCGCGTCCCCCGCCTTCCGGCGGCGGCGACAGGGGCGAATAGCCCAGGGGCGGGCATCACACGCATTCGCCCGGGAGCCTTGTCGAAGACACAGATCATCGGCACCCCTGGATACATGCATTGCTCCCCCCTGGGCTATTCGCCCCTATCGTCACCGCCGAGCCTTCCTCTGGTCCTCACGTAGGCGTTTTCTTGTTTCGGCTACACGCAAGAGTGACCCTAGGAAAGGGTGCCCTTTGGTGCGCGGCTTAACGGGGGACGCGGGGTGGCCAAGCCTGCGCGCGCAAGCCGCTGCCGCCGCTTCGCGCTCAGCGGTTGGAGGATCCCATTGGGCCCGCACCAAAGGTCACTCCGGCGAAAGGTCACTCTCAGGCCTGGTCGATGATCCTGGGTTTCGACGTTTAGCCGACGGGTGGGAAGGGGGGCCGGGCCTGGGCCGGTGCTTAGTCGATCTGCTGTCTGCCAAACGCGCAAGCAGACTGGTGGCGAGGCGTCCGTATGAGCAGCCGCCAGACACAGCTAAGATCTGGTCTAGCGCAGCAGTGCATAAAAGAACGGCTACCATGCTTCTCACAATCCTCCTGTTCCAGCTCCTGCTGCCGCTCCTTCTTCCTCACCTCTCTCTCTCTCTTCCTCCTGCTTTTATCCTCGTGCTCATCCACCACGTCCTCCTCCTGCAGTGTACACAGCTCCCCTGTTCTCACTGCGCATCACACGATGGGTTTAATTTTCTGGATGTGGGGAGGGAGTCGAGGTCTGCCATGCCACCCATCGGCGGATACATTCACAATCAGCGCAATGGGAAGGGATGGGCGGGCGAGGTCGTATGTCAGAGAAGGCGCGCGGGCGCACCTAGCTTATTCCACCTTATGCGGCAACTCATGGGAGCCTCCGATGGTATCCTGCTGGCTTTTGCTCGCCCACGCCAATCAACGCTAACTGACGCTAATCGACGCTAGTCGTCGCTAACTCTGCGCTTTGTCATCGGTGCCCATGACGCTAGCGCTCTAGTGCATTACAGAAGACGGAAACTCGAGGACATCCAAGGCTCCTACGAGTTACTACCCAACTCCACCCTCTCTTTTCTCTCCCCTCCTCGCGCCCGCCGCGCTCGCCAGGGAGCGAGCACAACCATGGCTCTGGCAGCGCGCCCGCGGGCCTGCGAGCCAGCGACCATGACGTGGCCCCCGTGGTAGCCATCGCCCTCTCCCGTCCTGGCGGAGGCGTGCACAACGAGGCCGTGCACGGCGAAATCAGGAGGAGGGGGAGGAGGAGGAGGAGGAGGAGGAGGAGGAGGAGGAGGAGGAGGAGGAGGAGGAGGAGGAGGAGGAGGAGGAGGAGGAGGAGGTCAGGAACCTTTACTTGGCGTGTCGCGGCGGCGGCCCCTGCGGCACGCGAGGCCCTGTAATCAGGTACCTTGCCGCTCCGCTCCGCGGGGCGGGAGGTCGGCTCGGGACGTCGACGCTTCGAGTAGGGTAATGGACTACAGAGTTGTCGGGGGCGGCCAAGAGGGGGGCGTCCAAGAGGGGGGGGCGCAAATCATGGCCGGCGGCACGTGCGCGGCCCGGGGGGAGGGGGCAGGGAAGTAGTCAAACGAGAAGAGGCGCCATGAAATCTTGGGAGATATCATGGCCCCTGCCACGATATTCCCCCTCCCCCCCCTAGTCATCACCCCCCTCGTGGCTGCCCGCGGAATTGATTTACAGTGGAGGCCAGTCCACAAGACACCCCCCACAAGAAACCCGACCCCGAGACCCCGGGACGTCCATGTATTTTTCTGGTGTGGGAGCGTCGCGCTCTCCGCAGCACAGGCATCGACACCCAGGAAGCCCAGGACACCCTGGAGGCAAGCAGGGTGCTTCTGGCATGGAGATCGCCACTGTACTCGTTTCCCATGCCGCTCGACACCGAGCGATCTGCTCGGTGTCCGAGGTCAACGTCCACGTCTCGGCAGGGCAGGCCCTCGCCGTGCGCCTTTCCTAGGCGTGCCCCGGCCAGGTGCTCTTTGGGGGCCAGGTCTCGACCAGGGCCCACTTCGGCCGCGCGCAGGAGGGGATATGGGGGGATATGGGGGGATATGGGGATATGGGGGGATATGGGGGAGGAGGAGGAGGAGGAGGAGGAGGAGGAGGAGGAGGAGGAGGAGGAGGAGGAGGAGGAGGAGGAGGAGGAGGAGGAGGAGGAGGAGGGGAGGAGGGGGAGGAGGGGGAGGAGGAGGAGGAGGAGGAGGAGGAGGAGGAGGAGGAGGAGGAGGAGGAGGAGGAGGAAGAGGAGGGAGGGCTTCTCAGAGGCACCCCTGCTTCTTAGAAGGCGGTCCCCCCAGCGCTGCTCTGCCCGCCAACTCTGCGGACCGGGGCGTGGCCAGCGTGCCGCGCCGAGGCGCGGGAGGCCAGACCCGGCGGCGCGACATGCCGAGCCCCAAAATTTCCTGGCCGCGCAGCGTGGCCGGGGGCTCGGCGAGACACGGGCGAAAGTAGCAGGACAGACACGTGCAGACAGGGAAGGCTGACGATGAGGAGGGTGGAGGGGGAGCATGGTGACGATGACGACGAGGATGGTGACGATGACGATGAGGGGAGGAGGGAGAGGGCAGCAAGAGGGAAGGAGACGCGGAGCGCTGTCTCTTCAAATCGAGGACCCAACACCACGTGATGGTTGGGAGCCATGGGGGAATTAATGACTTGTGCCTCTCGGCGCCCTCTGGTGGGTCGTCTCGGCGCCTGGGCACGTTGCGGGGACTTGTGGAGCTGACTTGAAATACAAGAGAAGCTCGACAAGAGACGCTTCCACAAGAAACCCAACCCTGAGACCGCAGGACGTCCACAGGTTTTTGGTGTGGGAACGTCACGCTTTCCACCGCAAAACCAGCGAAACCCAAGAAACCCAGGGCACCCTGGAGGCAGGCAAGGTGTGTTTTCTTTTGTTGTTGTTTCACAATCCGCATGCCGCCCTTCGCCCATGACTCATAAACAGCTGTCCGCGGGTCCGCGCGCCGGTCGGCCTGAGCCCGCCCCCGTGGCCGTTGCGACTCGGCGCTGCCCAACACTTGCAGCCCTGACCCATCCAGCCGACGGAAGCCAGGCGATGGCCCTTCACAGCCCACTTCCCCGTTATCAGACAAAAAAGTCACGACCCTTTGCAAGGGTGGCTTTCCAAGCGTCACGGCTCAACGATTGCCGAATAACTGGAAGCCTGGTCCAGGACATCCGACTGCAGAAAAGGTGCCAAGATGCCAAACGCCGTCCGATACTTATCGCTTGGCATTATTTTGAATTTCTGCAGCTGCGAAGGACTGAGACATTCACCTGTTCAGTTTCATTTTGTTTTAACGTTGAAGCAAGTCCTCGGGTCTCCCTAGCCATCGCGCGTGTGCATCATCACGTCCGTATATCGGCTGTGCACTGACGTCGAATATCTTTTTCTGCGTACTCCTCCATTCTTGAGACGGGCAACCAAAGAGCGAGAACCGCTTTTGAAATGCCATGCTCCGCAATGCTCTGCCAGTAGGCGCTTGCGATTCAGTCGTAGAAAAGGTAGATCAACCACGACGGTTTTAGTGACGACGTGGTTTAAATCAGAGGCGAGCTGCGCAACCTGGCTTCTCCACTGGCCCATGTTCTAATACCCCTGTGTTGGGGAATCCCCCCTAAGCTTGCCAACGTACGATCGCCAATCCGAGCAACGTTGGGTTTGTTTACAAACACCTTGAGCTCCAAGCCGCTGTAACACGCAGCTGCGTTGGAGACTTGAATCACCCCCCTGCACCTTTGGCCAAACTTCCGACTTGTCTAAGGCGTAACTGTGTCCAACCGTTCCGTGCGAGCTAGGACGTCCGGTCGCATAGTTCCATCGGAACTGGTTTCGAAGCAGTCTTTCGGGTGCCAGAGTGACTTGCAACAGCTGCACAATTTTCTCCTGACCCAGAAATTACATCACCCATTGCCAGTCCATTGTTGCACGCGTAAAAAGCGGATCATACTCCATGCGTGAAGCCGATGCGTAGACATAAGAACAATCACGCAAATCGGGGTGTTTCTCGGCATGGATTTCCACTGTATGATAATAGTATTTACTTCGGCTTCTTGGAAGACCGTTTCACGATGTTTGAATTCGACTGCCAGTTATAAGACTCCTGCATCTCACGCAGCTCTGCTCGCCAAATCTTCGCTGTCACGCTCCAGAAACGCGGCCTCTTTCTCGGTGAAAAAGACCGCCCCCCTCCCCCCCGACGGACTGAGAACGGAGCCTCGCGGTCGCCCCCTCAATCAAGGCACCGACGACAAACTGAAACGCTCAGTAAAACTCTGGCGCCCCCGCCCCCCCCCCCCTCCCCCCGCTGGGTGCGCTCGCGGGGTTTCAAAACAGCATGCCTACGCGTGCCCCCAGCTCCTCCTCCAGATACCCCGCAAGCGCCTACCCCATCGTGGCCAACTCCCCGATCTGCCCCAAGAAGAGGCGGATCACCTTCTGCAGCTCGAGCCAGTCGACGGCCCTCGCGATCTCCACCTTGCTCTCGTCGTGGCAGCGCTCGAGACGACAGGCGTGGCACGTCCGCACGATGTCCCAAGACTCGCGCTCCGAGCACTGCTGCATCGCGCTCTCCGAGGTATCGCGGCTCTGGTCGCCCACCTCCTCCGTTATCAGTTGCTTCGCAAGTTGCGCGAACGTTGTGCGCGCTGGCGGCCCGGGGCCGCGACCCTTGCCCTCGCCCTGCGCCGCCGCCGCGCACGCGGCGCCCGCGTTCTGCATGGCCACTACGGTCTTCACCTAGATGTCCAATGCGTACGCGCCGTACAGCTGGCCCCTGATCTCTCGGAGCTGCTTCGCATTGATGATGCGCTTCAGAATGACCAGCAGCATCGCCGTCGTCCCATGGTCCGCTACCTTCACGGCCTTCGGCGGCTCCTTGTTTCGTCTCCTCTGGCGCTGTTGGGAGCGCGTGGCCCTGCGCCCCTCCATCCTGCTCCCGTCGGCCTCGCCGTACCGCTGGCGCCGACCTCCTCCGCCCGTCGTCGGCTGGCTCTGCACCTGTGGGGGCCAGGGGGGCGTCGCCATCGCGGACGCCTGCCCGAAACTCGCCGTCTGGCGGAGGCGGGAAGCGCGCGGAAAGGTGGCGCTTAAGCCCCGCAAAAGTCTTGAACTCAACGGCTGCGGAACATGCATGGCGCATTCTACCTGGCGGCTCGATAAAGTCGCAAGGGGATCTCGTTCTGATGGCACAACATCGGGAATGATTCCAGGATTCTCTCGAATGCACGAATGGATCCATGGGTCGGCTTGGACGCCGCGAAAAATTCCAGACAGCGGTTGGCACGAGTCAGCAAGTATCTATCATTTTGTTGGCCGTGCTCGCCTCCAAGGCCCGCCCATCTCTGGTGCGTCATCGACCCTTTTGGATTTCGTTCGATGCTGACGGTTGGCTCCTCCCTCCACCCTCAACCCACAAATGTCGTCGCCTTACCCCTCACGGCGACTCGGAACCGCAGGCGGAACTCGATTCGGTAACGTTGCTGGTGGCGGTGGTATAGCGGCGCTGGTGCTCTCTTGAAACCAATCGGCGCTCGTCGGTTTGACCCAGAGCCTGGGCGACCTTCTCCTGGCAAAACGTCGCTACCCTGCGACTTCCCCACGGCTCTTCAAACTCCCGCGCCTCCTCATCCTCGGCCAGGGCCTGGAGGTCATTGAAAACTGTCGGGCCCATGGACTAGCTTTGGGGCTCATGTTTGTTTTGCCGTCGATGAGGGTGGGTGGTGCGACCGGGAGTCCTAGGTCACCTAGTTCGATTGCTTGGTCTCGTTCGTGTTCAAATCTGCATCTGCCTAGAGAAATCGCCCGCCACTGCTTGGACTGTTGCCGGAACCGTAAAACAAGTTTATGCCGTATTAAACGTCGAACGTTCATGGCTAGCAAGACCGGGGCCACGTTCCAATGCTTCAAAACCTCGGAGTTGCTCATATGTTTTGTTTCGGGCGGGGCCCGAATTTGTTTCTCGCGATGTAAACTGGACTGGACTGGACTGGACTGGACTGGACAGGGCTGGGCTGGACTGAAGTAAACTGAACTGAGCTGAACCGAACTGACTGGTCGCACTCGTTACGCGACTGTTTTATTCTCGGCAGCCGAGGGCGCAACATATGGCGCAACCAGTAGAAGACGGTGATATTCTCGGCCGCCGAGGGCGCAACCAGTGTCGCAACTGATATGAGACGGTTTTATTCTCGGCCGCCGAGGCGCAACCTATGGCGCAACCGATAGGAGACGGTTTTACTATGGGCCGCCGAGGGCCCAACCTATGGCGCAACCGGCAGGAGACAATTTTACTCTCGGCCGCCAAAGGTGCAACCCATGGCGCAACCGATCGGAGGCGGTTTTATTCTCGGCCGCCGACGGCGCAACCTATGGCGCAGGGGACTGGAACAGCCGTGAGGCAACGTCCAAAGACACACACACACAAACACACACAGAGACCACATCAACCATGTCAGACGCTTGGGGCTGAGGCCCCTCACGAATCTGTCTCCCAACGGAACGGGGGAAGAGGAGGAGGAGGAGAAGTAGAAGGAGGAGGAGGAGGAGGAGGAGGAGGAGGGAAGCGAGGGAGCGAGGAAGGCTGCTAGATCCAGCTCCTCCCTCGGCAGCCCAGGGTCCTGAAGACGACGTTCGAGCGGCCCGAGAGCAGCGCCACCGTGGCCTCGAGCCTGGCGAGCATCCGGCGCTCCAGAGTCTCAGCCACTCGAGGAATGAGGCGTCGCGCAGAATACGGATTTGCCTCAGGCTGTCTCGAACATTGCTTCTCGGGAGCAAGTTTGGAGAAACATTCGAACCAGACTGATCCTCATTCCTCGTCTTCAGGACTTCACTCGTTGTAGGTGCATCTGCTTTCAACATCAGCTAATTCGCCCACACGTTCGTCTTATCATCCTGGCCCCGTCAACGAACAAGTACGGAGGACAAGCAGATCGATCAGGTGCCTTCTGTCAGCATCGGTGGTCCAGGCACGAACGTACCTGCGCATGCCATTGCGGCTCGACGAAGGTCTCAAATACAGAGGTCTCGATGCCCCGACGCTTTGTTCCTGCCCTGATCTTTGGCAAGCATAGCCTGGAGAGTTGGACGTCCGTACTGTGGGCGCGAGCAGTCTGCAACGTGGGGCACAACAGAAGCGACAGGGGCGAGCCACAATGGTGCGAAGATGCTCTTAATATGTGTTTGTTTCCCTCTCTCTCTCCCCCTCTCTCCCTCCCTACCTTCCTTCTGCATTACTAATGTGAAGCAGAAGGGTTCAGGGAGAACACGGGTCTTGGACGCGAGGCCCTCCCCAAGGCTGGCTTTTTATCCTGAGCGCTGCTTGACCGTCCTGGGTCCTGGGAAGGGCCCTGGAAATCCGAACACGACAAGAGACTGGAGGACCCCTTTCCCTCAAGACCCCCTTTTCTCCATTCCTTCAGAACCCGCTCAAAACTTGTCCCCCGAGCCCTCCCCGATCCGTCCTGGCAAGTTTTCCGAGCCGCCTCCAGCAGTGGCGACGAGAACCTCCAGAAATGCCCTCAAACGTCCGAAACGTCGTCGTCTTTGTCGTCTTCGTCGTCGTCGTCGTCGTCGTCGTCGTCGTCGTCGTCGCGGGTCACCTCAACATCCGTCTAGTGGCAACGCGCGTCACTGCAACATCCGTATGGTGGTACCGCTACCTGCGGGCCCCTCCCGCGCGCCTCACCCTCGTCCAGTGGCCCCCGCCGTTCTGCGGGATCTCACCGCCGTAGTGGCGGTGGACGAGAGCCTGGCTCAGGCGGACGAGCGTGGTGTCCGTTGCGGGGTCGTAGACGGGCTGTCGGCGGATCGGTCAGTCACGTGCTTTGGCA